>VXAY01003244.1:626962-1043137 GCA_013399855.1 Oxyruncus cristatus | reverse complement strand
GTGGGGGCGGGGCCCGGCGTCACGCTCGCCGCGCGCGCGGCAGCCAATGGGTGGGCCGGGGGAACGCGGGCGGCACGCGGGGCCCGCGTGTCCCCACGGCACGGCCCGTCAGTCACCTGCCAATCAAGCGCGCGGCCCCGCCCCTCCCGCCGCCGTGAGGGGGCGGCGGGCGGTGAGGAGGGGAGGGGGGGCTGTCGCGGTGCCGCTCCGTTACGGAGCCCATCGCCGCCGACCGACCCCCGCTCGGGGCGGTGCCGGTACCCGGGAGGGTTCTGCGACCGCCGGTGCCTTCTCCCAGGGTTGGGGCGCGGGGGTTGCCACGGTCGCCTCACCGGAGCGGGCAGGTGGGACCCAGCGCGGCTCCCCCGGGGACTCAGCCCCGCAGTTCCCAGCGCCGAGCCCGCTGTGTCCCGGCCCCCCTCGGGCGGCGGTGCGGGATGTGCTCCCGGCGCCCTCCCCCGGTGCCGAGCGAGAGGCGGGGCCGGCGCTGCGCGGCCGCCGCCCGCCGCCTTTATCTGTGGTGGCGGCGCAGGGGGTGGCACTGGGGAACACCTTGGTGTGAGATACGTGCTATAAATACGGCGCCGGGGATGGGAGCGCGGCCACGGGCGGCGGCGAAGGGCTCCGGAGCACGGTGGGTGCCTCCCCCGCGGCGGGTCCGTCCCTCGGCCGGGGATCGCCGGCTGGGGACCGCTTGAATTTTAATTTTCCGGCGCGGTGCGGGGCTGCTACGCATCCCCGCGGGCTGGCTGCCGGGAGGACTTGCGGGGACTTCTTTCGCCCTTTGCCTCGTTTAGTACGGAGGGAAGCGGCTGCTGCAGCAGGAGAGGTGGAGGGCGAAGAGAAGGAAGGGGAAGGGAAATGCTGAGGAAAGGAGACGGGAGTGGGAATAAAGGAGGCGGCGGCGGGGGAGGAGGAGAGGGCGCTAGCGGGAGGAGACGGGACGGGAAGGCGGGCTGGGGGAGGGAGGAGGGAGCGAGAGGGAGGGAGGGAGAGCAGCCCCTAACTCCGGCGCACGCCGCCTCCTCCCAGCAGGATTCTGCTCACCAGCAGCTGCCGAGCCCAGCCCGCGGCGGAGGGCGGCCGCTGCCGCTAGCGCGGAGCAGGAGGAGGAAGGAGAGGTCGCCGCTGGAGGAGCCCTGCGGTCCGGTCCAGGCCTCCTCGCTGAGATCGCCCGCCCGGCCGCCGACATGATGCAGATCTGCGACTCGTACAGCCAGAAGTACTCCCTCTTCAACGCCATGAACCGGTTCATCGGCGCCGTCAACAACATGGACCAGACGGTGATGGTGCCCAGCCTGCTGCGGGACGTGCCCCTGCTGCTAGAGGAGCTGGACGCGGCGGGAGCCGTGTGCCCGCCCCGGGATGCTGCCCTGCCGCCCGGCGACCCCGGCGCCTACTTCTCCCGCAGGGACATGTACAGCCACTACATGCTGCTCAAGTCCATCCGCAACGACATCGAGTGGGGCGTGGTGCAGCCGCCGGCGGGCGAGGAGGCGGCCCGCAAGAAGGACAAGCTGGGCGGCGGGCCCGCCGAGGAGGGCGAGGGGGAGGAGGACCTGGAGCAGCAGTTCCACTACCACCTCAGCGGACTCCACTCGGTCCTCTCCAAGCTCACCCGCAAGGCCAACGTCCTCACCAACAGATACAAGCAGGAGATCGGCGTCAGCAGATGGCCGCAGTGAGCGTCGGGGGGGGGAGCGGGGAAGGGCGCCCGGCCCGGCCCGGCGGGAGCGGAGCGGGAGCGGAGCGGGAGCGGCGCGTCCCCGCCCGGCGCTGCGGCTGCTGCCGCGGCGGTGGCGAAGGGCAGCGCCCCGGGCCGAGGCTCCCCTGCGTTCTCCCAGGACTGCAGCAGGTTTTCTACCAACGCACAAGCTCGAGAGAGATGTAAATTAATCAGTACTAGTTTATTAATTATTTTGACCCCCTCCGTGGTTTTTTCACTGTACGGTCCGGGGCGAGCGGTTGCTGTGCCCGCCCGGGCGGGGAGGCTGAACCCCTACGTGTACGAGGTGGTGGCGTGGCTGGCTTATAAGGAGGCTCAATACAAGCCGATGAACATAACGAAACTGGCACAAAATTGCTTCTGTTACCCCGGAGGGAACCCAGTGGGCTAAGGAGCATCCCTCTTTGCGGGACAGATAGCGGGTCCCACGGTTGTACATGTACTGGAGTTTATTTAAACCTTTTTTACTCAGATGTAGAGTATATTCTAAAATAAATGCAAATCTATTAACTAAGAGTGACTTAAACTTTTGGTATGATTTATGTTTCTTTAATTAAATGATATTTTTAACATCTGGAATTCTTCTGTTCTAAGTTATTTCCGAGCTGCCTTACTAGACACAGAAATCTGCACGTTCAAGAGAGGGAGTTTTGTGGCTTGCTTTTTTCCCCCCCACAAAGGGAGCAATTAGGCAGTGATGATAACTCGGCATACCTAGAATGTACGAATTACTATATTAACTGCACCATACATGGCCTGAGTTTTGGTAAGCTGTTCCCAGGCAGACAGTACAGTTGCTCTGTCTGAATGCTGGCTTGAAGGTCAGTGCCTCTTTAACAGAATCTGAGAAGGATCGAGTCATGGTTACTCTGCAGGCAGCAATTCATGGAAGTTGGAGCAAAGCCTAGGAATGACTTGCTTTTTTTCGGGAAGTGTCTTAATGTACTGTGGGGAGTTCTTTTTTTCTCTCACCAAATAGGTCTGGGATACTTACTTCCCCTACCTCTTGCATTTTTTTCCTCTGTAATCCTCCTTGGATACCAGGAATTAATCAGGTTTATGTTATCCAGCTTGTATTGATTTTTCTCTATTTTTTTTTTCCTTTTCTGAAGTAAAGTACCTCAGAATTGGGTTTCTATATTGTTTTGTAATATTAAGTTCTAATAATCAAGTGTACTTACTGATTGCAATACAATGTATTCATGAAACAGAGGGTAACTATTTAATAAGTACTTATGTCCTTCCATAACCTAAGTTTTCTTCTCAGGGACCAAAATACCAAGTTTATAGACACCTTGTACTAAGATATCACTTTGTATTATTATTCTCAATTTTAACGCTTGTTTGGTGGTGTTGGGTTTGTTTGTTTTTTCTTATAAAAATAGAAAAATTTTTCTCTCAGCCACAATTCATATTTTTGCCTAAATTCAGGTGTTTTCTAGCACTTTATTTTTCAGCCCAACTGTTAGGACATTGTAGTAAAGCATGAGCTCTCCGGACATGGTACTAGTTGGCAGATGTTTGTATAAGTTAAAACAATCAGTCTACATTATGTTTAACAATACATAATTTTAGAAGTTTTTTCCTTCTAGGGTAAAGAAGAACTTTGTAAGGCTGGGTGATTTTTAGTTTGGCGATGCTTGTTCTTTTTGTAATGTTTTTAACTCTGTTCCCCTCCCTTCTTGGGGAGATGCCAGGAAAAAAGTCAGCAACAAGGAGAGGGATTACCCTGGTTTCCTAACACGTCAGCTTGCCAGTCTTTCTGTGGCTGAACGAATGCAATGCAAAAGATGCGGTGCCCTGGGCTGGATGGTAAAGTTTTGTTCTCCTGAAGACAAGGGTGAGAGGGAGAACCTGTTCTGCTGCGTGGCTCCCTTCCGCCTTGCGCCCAGTCGGCTGAAAACCACATTACAGCCTCTCAGGAGCCCCGGTGAAACCTCAGACAAAAGCAGCTAATGCAGTTTCACCCGTGCTCCTTTTGATCTCTCAGTAACTTCTCCTGGTAGGGGTTTAGACAATACTGTTTAAATGTTGCACAAGAGACGATGTGATGCTGATCCAGACTATGAGTAACATCAGAAAATACAGTATTACATTAGTGCAGTATTGCCATGAGTGTTGCATCCATCCCCTTTGCATTCAAAAAAAAAAAAAGAAAAGTTGTGGCGGAAGAGTAGCTGAAAACTAGTGCTGCTGGGCAGCAAAGGTGGCACTTCCTTACAAGTAAAGCTCTGGTAACAGAAGTAGGAGGATACTGTGACTCGAGGGTTTGCCTTCGCTCTGTGGCTAAGCTGCAGTTGCTGAACCGCACGTGGCTCCCATGTGGGGGCCCAGCCGCTGGGCTGGCAGCAGCCCCGGTAATCCCAACTCAGCTGCAGCAAAACCTGCTGGGACTCACACCTCCCACCTGGGAGCTGCTTTAGAATTCCCCCTTTTCAAGGTCGTGGGAGAGGATAGAGGCTCTTGGGATCAGGAAAGCGATCTCGTAATGCAGGGGGAAGGCAACAACAGGTAAAACCAGGGATGTATTTCTCTTGCGAAGGACAAGGGATGGGGTTTTGCTGCTGGCTGTTGTGGAAAACAATTTGGCCTGAAAAGTGGGATGGTCAGGCAACTACATAAATGGTTGGCTCCTGGCATTGCAGTAAACAAAGATGAGATTGCAGAGCCTTAATGCAGATTTTGTATGTTAGATGCTGAACTGGGAAAAATTTCCATGAGCGTCACTATATAAAACAATTAGATTTGTTAATAGGAGTTACATTTCATTTGGAAGGACTGGACCATTGCAAGGGCTCCCAATTATGTACAGAGTTTAGCAACCCTTTAGTCTGCTCTGATAAAGTGATTCTGGTACTTGTAAGTGATAATGACCAATGACATCAGTCTAATATAAAAAGTATCTTTATGATCTCAGATACTTTGATAAGTGACTTTATTTCCAAGCCACACACAGATAAAAAGACAACTTGCCAAACTACCACAGCTGTGCTCAAACCAGGCATATTCACATGCACTGTGAGAAGCAGTTGTCATTTTTAGCTCACTTAAGTGAAATAGGCTCCAGATAGTGTAAGGCAGACATTAGAAGAGCGTAAGTAATGAGATTCAGAACAGTTTGCACTAACAGATTACAGCAGAAGGTATCTTAAAGGTATCTTAAAGCCAAGGAGCCTCAAGGACATGGCTCATGGGATGCATCAGTTAATTTATAAAACAGTACATGTCATTATAGTTCATTAGTCAACTCTCGTATTTTTATATGCAAAAGGAGAGCAAATGGGGGGGGAGAGGAGGGGAAGCCAAGATTTTGTCTCAATACATACATATATATGCATATAAAAATAAGGGCATTGGGGTTGGGTGTGAGTTCCACAGCAAGAACAAGAATCACAGCCTGGTCAGTACTTGGTGGAAGCAGATGAGGCTGAGTCAGGCTAGGTTGTGATCTTCCTACTTTCCCTCTGAAAGCTTTTTCTTGCAGCGGGTTTTAAATAGATCAAGATAGCTGTGTTTTGTGGTTTATGCCCCTCCCCCCTGCACAGACTCTTGCACCAAGACACCATGAGTCATCACAATATTGACTTAGCTGAGAAATGCTCTAATGTAGTGGTCAGAGAGAAAGTTGTATTAGGATCTTATTATCATGGACTTACACTCTGCACCCCATTCTACCAGAAAAACAAAAAGAAGAAAGAGAAGGGGAAAGTGCCCCTTTTTTGTGCCTATGAATTTAGTACACAGATAATCTCTTTGTGGAAAAGTCTGCAGCAATTTTCCCCTACTGACTTATTTCCCTGAAGCCCTGAGTAAGGGAGGGGTTTGGCTGGAAGTATTGCTTTTTATCATTCATATCTTTAAACATTTTATCATTTTATTATTTGTCTATAGGTAACAGTGTGCTAGCTACTATAGTCCGAAAAACTCAAAGATCATAGAAACAGAATGGTTTGGGTAGGAAGAGACGTTAAAGATCATGTACTTCTAACCCCCTGCCACGGGCAGAGGCACCTTCCGCTAGGTCAGGGTGCTCCAAGCCCTATCCAACCCGGCCCTGAACACTTCCAGGGTTGGGACATCCACAACTTCTCTAGGCAGCCTGTTGCACTGCCTCACCATGCTCACAGTAAAGAATTTCATCCTAATATCTAAACCTGTTCTTTTTCAGTTTAAAGCCATTTCCTATTGTCCTTTTGACATGCTCTTGTCAAAATCCCTCTCCAGCTTTCTTGTAGCTCCCTTTAGGTACCAGAAGGTGTTTTAAGGTCTCTGTGGAGCCTTCTCTTCTCATTAATCCTATCCCTCTCACAGCCTTTCTTCACCGGATAGGTGCTCCAGCCCTCTATCATTTTCGTGGCCTCCTCTGGACTCACTCCAAGAGGTCCACATTCTTCCTGCGTTGGGGGACCCAGAGCTGGACACAGTACTCCAGACGGAGTCTCACAAGAACAGAATACAGAGGGAGAATCACGTCCCCTGACCTGCATCTCTTGATGCAGCCCAGGATATGTTTGGCTTTCTGGGCTGTGAGTGCACATTGACAGGTCATGTTGAGTTTCTCATCCTGCAGCAACCCCAAGTCCTTCTCAGAGCTACTCTCAGTTCTCAATTCTCTGTTCTCCACCCAGACTCTATTTGTGCTTGGGATTGCCCCAATCCAGCTGCAGGACCTTGCACTTGGCCTTGTTGAACTTCCTGAGGTTTGCACAGGCTCACCTCTCCAGCCTGTCCAGGTCCCTCTGGATGTCATCCCTTCCCTCCAGTGAGCTGATCACACCCTACAGGTTGGTGTCATCAGCAAACTTGCTGAGGGAGCCTCAGTCCCACTGTCCATGTCGCTGACAAAGACGTCAAACAGCACCGATCCCAATACTCACCCCTGAGGAATGTTACTCCTCACTGCTCTCAACTTGGATGTTGACCTGTTGACCACAACCTTTTGAGTGCAACCAACTGGCCAACTCCTTATCCACAGAGTTGTCCACCCATCAAAACCACGTCTCTCCAGTTTAGAGACAAGGATGTCGTGTAGGACAACGTCAGTGCCTTGCACAATTTCATGTAGATCACAGCAGTTGCTTCCGAAGACCATAAGTGATGATTCACACAGGGGAAAAAAGAAGAGCACCATCGGTTATAACCTGCCATAAAATCTGAGGGGAGTGCAATCCAGGTGAGCATTGCAAAAGCGGCTCCAGCTTTGCATGCATTTTTCTGTTATTTGTTGTTGTCACCTCTAAGCAAGCAAAAATACCTGAATGCATTAGTTCTAATGTTGCAAAATATTTTTCTCTTCCAGACCACAGACTTGCATGACAAGTTTGGGTCAAAATTAGTTTTAAGGAATGAAGTTATACATTCCATTCTAAAAGGAAATTTGCAAATAGGACAGCAGTAATTGTATATCTTTTTGTTGGTAGCCAACTGCCAGAATCGACACTCTTTATAAAAAGTAATATTCCTTCCTGTTCAAATATACTCATACTTATTTGACCTGGCGTGGTGGAATGAGGAAAACACCTTTTAGTTTTTGTGCTTTTGAATTTTGTTCAGAAAGGGATGGCACAGAATCTTGAAGAACTTAGAGAAAGCAGGTGCCTCTGTATTAAATCACGAAACAGTAAATGAGCTTGCCTCATGATTTTTGTAAGGTTTGTCATAGTATCAGTTGTTGTATCTTTTTATCTACATCCATCTGATTTATATCTACATGTAAATTTATATCTGGATGTAGGTGTAAATCTACATCCATCTTATTATAATATAATTCTTTCTTATTGTTCTGGACATTTTTACCTGAGCAGCTTTGGGTGACAAACAACAGGGTTGATGTCCCACAGGCACAGGCTCATCACTTAAGAATAGCTGAGCCTTTTTAAGTGCATCTCCCTTTTCATCTGTATTTGAACTGAGAAGAGAGCAGAGTGCCTAAAGCCATGATTCAGAGTACAGCACAGCAGCCCCCTTGCTTTGGGATTTCTTTTTGGTCATTGGCATATGTGCTGGAGCAGGGAGAGGGACGGAAGGTGAACTTTTCCTTCAGGGATTTACTCCAGGTTGTACTGTGTTGGGAAGGGACAATGACAATGGGGAGTTTTCTCACCCCATAACCAATATATGTCTTTCCCAATTCCTTTTCCCACCTCTCTGAGACTTCTCCTCCCTGAAATTCCTTATAAACCAAGCTCATTTCGTCATCTGGAAAGGTCTCAGGTTTGAACTGTAATTAGTAGTAACAGCGTGTTAGGTGATTTCATTATATTTTCTTGTTTGAATTGTGTAATTAAACCTGGTCTTTTTATTAACCTGTTGTTTTTTATGTGGAGGCACTTTTTTTTCAAAAACGTTTTAGTAGTGATAACTGATCACCCATCCATACTTTGAGAAATATTGGAGTGCCCCAATAGATGTTTTTAAGGCAGAGCCAACAATGTAGAAAGCTGGTTTCTATTGCTAATGTGTGCAGTGCTCATCTTTTGACGTGCCCATTTGTATCAACTGCAGCACCACACTCACACTGAGAGGAAAATACACCTGTAGTGAACCTGAACAGCAGTGAGAAAAAGCAAGGGAGTTGGCAGATCATGGCCTTTGCATTTCTGATGTTGGCTTTTGTATCCAAGTTCAGTGCAATGCCAAAAAAAAAAAAAAAGCCTCATTTAGAGAGGTTCAGAAGCCTGGTTTTGATGAAAAAGATGCATGGTATTTAGCAAAGACTAAAATAATTCCTCATCTAGGTGAATACAGTCCTGTAATCCTGAGTTTTAAAAACCAAACTAAGAATATTTTACAATCTTTTCGAAGGGCTATTTATTTTAAGACCCAGCAGTGACTATTTCTTGATGGGTTCAAGCCTGTCCAGCACCAAGAGGGCAGGTCCTGTCCTGTACCACAGCCCCTACCCCAGCCACATGAACTCTCCAGTTCTGTTGTGCTGGCACCAATACTCACACAGTGATGGAGTTACCAGACTCAGGGAGCTGATCCAGATGAAAATTAGTAGAGGAAAAAAGCTGTCAGCTGTACTAACTCCCTCATTCAGCAGAAGGTGTAGCTGCATTAGCTGTGGGCTGGTGTGGAGGGAGGGTTGGGAACATGCTGCCAGGAGGCAGAGTGGGACCTCCCCTCTTGGCAGCCAGTTCCAAATAAATTGGATTAAGCTCGTTGTGAAAGTGTCATCTGAGTCCCATCTTCAGAAGAGGTTTGTATGCTGATGAGTTTCAGTATCACTGAAGCTGGCAGCTGCTTGCGGCTCAGATCCCAGGTAGGACTTGGGCACGGCACTGATGTGCCACCTCACTGCCAGGTGCTGGCTCCTTGTGCCAGAGGCTGAAGTCCCTAAGGAGGCAGTGCTGGCTCCTCATTCCACTCTTCTGTGCAGCTGGGAGTGGGAATCAGTGGGGCAGCATGAACCACTTGGTGCAAGCGCTGAGGAGACTGGGCTGGTTACACCTCATCCCTCTGCCTCTTGGATGCCTCTGTCCCCTCGCAGTGGCCATCACCAAGGAGAGAAGCTTCCACACAGCCTTTAAGAGCAAGACTCAGCTCCTTGAGAGCACAGCCCACAGCGATGCTGGTGCCCTGCCCTGCTGCCGGGAGGCTCCCCAGCGAGGGGAAGCCACTGTGAAGTGCTGCATTCCAGCTTCCCGGAGAACACCTACAAGATCCCATGGGACAGTGATGCTGAGTACACCATGGTAGCAATTTTGCTTGATATGAAAGGCTTCTGTTTGGGTTGCATATCAGGGAAAGAGGAAAGGGCAGCAGGAATCCTGGTTTGTCTTGTCTGCGGGCACTGACATATGCCAAGTTCCAGGCCTTGATGCACGGGTGGGAACCTGGGACTTACCCTCCCTGAGAGTGCTCTGAGCACAAGGTCTCTCCTGTTCTCTAATTAAAGGATGCCATGCAAAATAAGGCATGCGACCAGAGGACTGAGAGCCAGGAGAGCAGGTTGCTCCTGAAGGGACTGGAACAACTCCTAAAGGTGAACTTGAAGCCACCTGAAGGATTGAAAATAAGGTCTCTGCTACCCCTCAAAGCTGCCACTGCATAAAAAGACAGAATATGTTGTGGGGAGCCCTTCTCACCAGATATGCAGTGAGACCACTACCACTAAAAAAAAACTCACTAAAGCAAAAAGCTTTATATTTTGAAATTAAATGTTTTTGTTCTGCCTTTGCATGCTTTACCAGATCCGAGACCTGAAGCAGTGCCTACACAGATGTTGTGAGCTCTGATGTGCCTCACACTCCCATAGCTGTTGCACCGGCCAGGGAGCTGCTCTGGAAGGCTACGTGACCCTGGCCAGCCTTCATGCCCAGCTTTCCTTCACACAGAATGTGGAAGTAGGGGAGGATATTGTTCACTATGCCCTAATGTGACTTGGAGTTGCCACATAGGATGAAGTCGCCACATAGGACGGGAAAGACGCCCTGAAGTCCACAGTGCCCTTTTGGTCTGCATGTGTGTAATGACTTACTCAGAAAATTCTGGGAAAGAGTTCCCATCAGAAACGTGTCTAAAGGCACTGACCCGTGGGCTGAATCACACAGACACACAGGGTAAGGATGGGGATGATACTGATGGCAGTGGGGGCCCTCTGCATCAAGGGCTGGGCTTCAGGGGCTACCACACCAACTCCCTCCTTCTCCTCCCCTGACTCAGTGGTCATGGGACATCTCCAGGTGCCATGGCTTTCTCCATGAAAGCCTAGGCTCAGCAGAGACTGACTGTGAGACTCTGAAGCACTTGCAGCTTTTGACTGTGTGTTTTGGACAAGATGCCCTTCCATCTGCACTGATGCAGCTATTGTTTGTACACATGATTTTAAGAAGGGATTTTCCTGCTCCTTTTAATATCATGTGGCAGCTAGAAGCAGGGGAGAGAGACTGGCACCATATGACCAACCAGCTGTCTGTGGACTGTCAGAACATATTGTGGGGAACACAATGTGACTACCTTTGGTGCTTGATCGTTCAGTCTCTGTTGGCTAAGCTATACACTCTGGTCCTTCCACTCAGTTATCCTGAGTGTCACGTGCTGGGGCAGTGCATGGTTTACGAGACAGTGTTTTGAATTAGAGAAAGGGAACATGGTCCTTCTCCAGAGCGTGGTAAAAGCCCCTTCCTATAAAAGCAGCGTGACTCATGCTGTCAGAGCATTTACTGCTAAGTCATCCTTCCTGTTGTACAGCAATGTCTTCCCTTTCCTAAACTGTCTTTAGAGGAAGGAAAGCAGGACACCTTTGCTCGAGCCTCAAGGTAGCCAATGTACGTGTTTAGGAACGAGAATACCAAAGGATGTGAAGCGAAGCTGAGTACAGATGGCTCATCAAACTGGCTAATGTGGGAGAGATGGTGAGTCATCTTTGACCTCAGTCCTCTCAATTTTCTCTGCAAAGGAAGCACAAATGCATTTTAAAGATCTTTGCCATTATTTGTGAGTTTCGTGGATGTGTGAAGACACGTAAACATCCTTCGGTTTCCTCTAGGGAATCAAGATGTTCTTACAGAGGGAAAGAAAAGCACCCCAAGGTGCACCAAGCACATGGTGCATGATGTATCACTTTGGCACGCTGCAGCAAAAGAAGTTTTTGGGCACTGGGGAAAAGCTCTGTGCCTCTATGCCATTTGAGGGATTTATCAGGTAAAGGCTTTTGTGAGGATGCCTCCTAAATTGTGCTCTCTGATGCAGCCAGTTGCCAGAACTGTTAGGCACAAGCTCTTCACATTGATGTGTGGAGATTGCCCAGGAAATTGACCCAAAAAGGGGAGACATTCTTTAAGAAGAGAAAAAAGAGCCCTTTTGTTACTAATCAGATGAAATTCCTAATTTCTAGGGAGCCACACTTTCTCTGAATTGGCAGATCTGAACTCCCTCAATATACAGATGACAGTATTACACACTACACACTTTGCCAGCAAACATACTGCCTTAGTTACTCAAAAATATGTTGTGTTTTATTTGACAAGTGGTAAAAACATGGTCTGCTTTACTTCTCTTTAACATTCTGATTTTTAGGCTACTGAGGTACACTGCTTAGCCTTCACCTATTCAAGGATGATAGGTTCCCATAAAAACTGTATGATGATTGTTATTGATTTTGACCAATAATATGTTATTTTTGTCTGTCGCCTCTTCCTTCCCTCTTGCATTATTTATACAGCAATCCTTTTCTTTCAAGTGACAATCAACATCATTGCCTTTCTTCACAAAATATGCACTGCTGTTTTTCAAGTCTACTGATTTTTGCAAACAAGTTTCCAGTTATTCTTTTGGGGTTGTAATGCATCTGAGTGAACATAGAATTATTGCCTTTCCCTCCCTGCAGGTATTTCCCTGCATGTATGGAAGTCTGTGGAAAGACACATTATATTAATTCAGCGTTGTGGACTGAGACTGGGACATGAGCTGGTGTTGTGTACCTGCAGCAAAGCCTCAATATGGCAGAAAGAGCTGCTAACAACACTACCTGGAGTAGAAAGTTTGAGTAATCAAGAGAGGGGAAATGGTGAGTGGCATATGAACAGAGTGGTTCATTATTTCCATCTGATTGCAAGAAAATAGCGGCAAATACACATAATTTACTGCTGATGCACTGAAAGAACTGTGGTGGCTAGATAAGGGTGAGTCAAGGCAGTTCTAACTTACTTGCACAACTCGGGGTGGTTTTCCTGCCTGCTTTTTTTGCATTTGGCCCCTGTGTTTTGCAGAAGGGCTTTCCTGTAGCAACCTAGCCAGGCTTCCAGTGCTGGAAGCATGCTTTCTAAAACACGTATGTAGATTTATTCTACCTTTGACCCTCTTCCACAGTGGAACTGCAGAAATCTCTGAATCTCGGGGCTAAGTACAGTCCTCTGCTCCCCATGTTACTCCCAGCACCCTGATATTATTGCTAAATACACCCTAAATATTACAGCTTTTCCCAGGAGGATGTTTCACAGCCCAGGAAGGCCTAGAAGAGGCTTTTATCCTTGCTTCCTGTCTCCTCTTCCCTCTCACATCTAGGAAAAGGAGATGCTCATGTCTCTCCACCCTTCTTGTTCATTCCTGTTTCCTTCCTGGCCCCACAGAAAGAGTAGGTACTCCAGTGAAGGCCTCTTACTGTCTTCTCCTTCTGGTTTTGGGGACAGAGAGGAGCAGGATCCATTCCTTTTTGCTATTGTCAGGGCTACTGAATCCCTTCTAGACCTGCTTGTACTTCTTCTGTGATCTAGTTTGGGTGAAGCACAAAATTGTCCATTTCTGCTTTATGTCCCAGAATAGCACAGATGTTTGGGAGAAGCAGTGGCTGTGGGAAAATAACTTTCTTACGAACTATGAGAAAGAAACAGCTGAGATCACAATGGGTGGATCCTCCTTTACCCTAATGTCGAGGTCAGCCTCCTAGAATAACCCCCCAGGGAGTGCCAATTTCTTTTAGTGAAATACAGATTTCAAAGGAGATCCTGATTACAAGGGAGAAGATCATGTTTCAGGTAACATGGGCTTCCTCTGATCTCCCCTTTCATTCCCCCCTCTTCTGCAGTCCTCTCTTCCATCCAGTTCTGGTTTTTTATATGTCCCCCAACAATCTCTCTTCTCTCCTGAGAATAGAGGGGGTCTGTTCCTGCTCCTGGGGAGTTAAATTTCAGTCTTTCCATTGACATGGATGACATTACATCACACCTCATGCCCTCTTTTGGGGAAGAAAGAGGTAGTAAGGCTCTGCTGTATTTAACCAGTTAAACACTAGCTCTGGTTTTCTGTAGCTGCCATCTCTGGCCTTCTGTTTCTCCAGGAGAGCTAGGGAGGGGCTGGGAAAGAAAAGGCAGGATTACTGGAAAAAAAAAAAAAAAAAAAAAAAAAAAAAAAAAAAAAAAAAAAAACAAAACAAAACACCAGCCTTTGCGGCATGGTTTGGGAAGGAAGTGGGATGGAAGAAGGGAGAGATCCTAATCTTAATATGCATTGGGTGCTCACAAGAGTGGTGGGTGTGGACTGGAGCACTCAGTAGCTGGTGAGACAGTAGATTAGGCAGATTGTTTGCCTTGAGGTGGATAGATGGAAAAGAGCAGGAAAGATTTAAGGAGGGGCTGGAGCAGAAAGGTGTGAGGTAAGCAATGGAAAGAAAAGTTGAAGTAAGTTGCAGAGAAGACGGAGGCAGGAACTGGGATGAGGGGGAACTGACAGAGGACGCAGGGGAAAAAAAAGATGGGAACAAAGCCATGGGAGTTAATCCAGCTTCTATTAAAGTTGACAGCATTACTCTTTAGAGATGGGAGGCTTGGCTCATAGGAAGATTTTGAAATAGGACAGAAGGAGGAAAGGAGGACTGGTAGACAAAAGACAGACAAAAAGAAAGCGCAAGGAGAAAGAATATGCTAAAATGGAACTAGAAAATGAACACTGGAAAGCATGCTTTGTATATTGGAAATATACTGGAAAAGGGAAGGGAGATTGAAACCAGAGCAAAGAAAAATGCATGAGATCATTTTGTGATTTCAGATTTACATCCTGGGGGATATGAGAGCCCTGGCTGTGGAGCTGAGGCCTTGAGAAAAACCAGTGGCAGATCTGAAGATGTGCAGGGGAGAACATTAAGGCAAACTATAAAATTTATTATTTTTTTGCAGACGCTTTCCTCTTAAGCTTTATGCTCCAGAAGTGGAGAGGGCTAGTAGAGCATACTGGAGAACTGGGTAGGGAAGATGGGAAGCAGCAAGTAAAAGAGCTAATGACCGGATGGTTTGCTTCAGATCTGTATCTTGGTGTTGATTGACTCTGACATCTAAGGAACTGAAAGCTTCAGCTGAAGCTCTTCTTGAAGCTGGGGCACTATGAGATCTGTCTCATAGTGTTTTCTATGGCATAAGGGTTCCCTGCCAACAAAGCATGACCTCATGCTTCAGTCTTCTCCCTGGGGAGAGCACGAATACCCAGCCGCCTGTTCCCACAAAACCTGCAGAAGTCAGGTATCTCAGGCTGTGTCTTGGATCCCTGTGTGTTCTCGGGTCCCACAGATTTGCTCTCACCCTGTATGAGAGTAAAACACAGCCAAATGCCAGTGCCCCGTCTCCTCCAGCCCCAGGTTCTTGTTTCCAGGAGAGGGAAATGTGCACGTGGGGCATGAGACAAGCTCCACCAGGTGCTCTGTTGTGTGCCACCTCCAAGGTCGCTTAGCCCAACAGGTGAGTGCAGTTGGAAATACCAACTCCTTTGTCAAACCTGGGTGAGCTGGACTGGTGGATTCAAAACTGGGTAAGGGAGGTCCAGGCATTCATATGTGCACAGGGTAAAAACACATGGGCTTTTTTTTTTTTTCCTGGAAACCAGGCTTAAAGCAAGATTCTTGATCAGGCATCCTTTCCAGGAAAAAAAGACAGCAGTGAGCTGCCTGTCAAGGGAGGACAAAGCTGCATGGGCCATATGGGGTGTGGGTCCCACGCCTATGCCTGGGAGAAAGTAGGTCCCAAAACTCAGAGGGGTTCATGGTACCTGACTGCCTGAATGTCCCCAGGGCAGGCACCAAGAGACCTGCCTGCTGCAAGACTGGGGAGATTCTTGAACTGAGTGAGTTAGGATGAGGGAAAATCGGTTCAAAGGGAGCGAGACCCATGCTTAGGGGCAATCCATTGGGTTTGCTCCAGTGCTTCCCCACTCCCCCAGGACTAGATCAGTACACCTGAGCATGAAGGTTCTGGCTTCCCCTCACTGCAGTCATACACAGAGTCCCACAGGGAAAACTGCCACTGGGGTGGGCCAGACCTCCTCAAACATCCACAGTTGGGCTGTCAGTGAGAGAAATACCACCTCACCCCATGGACCAGCAATGCAACTGGAGTCCCTGTGGAAGGAAACCTGTCATAAGGAGGAGGACATTCGTGCTGAGACAAAGTTTTCCATGTGCTCTGTCTTCTTGCCTATGCATTTTCCTGACATGAGCAGGGGCTGGTGAGATTATCTTATTTTTCTCCTCAGCATGATAGCAGGCATTGATGGGAGTGGTCTATACGGCTTCACTGCCAGCGGCCCCTGTGCTCAGTGTGAAGCTTTAAAGCACACCTCCAGCAGGAAAGAGGGACTTAGACAAACAGAATCTCAAGATTTAAGAGTCCTAGAAGGCTTATGGCAACACATTTTGAAGGAATAAATGCAAGCAGATAAATATATTCCATTACATGTGTTGGTTGAAACCTTGGTGTGGTGCTGAGAATGTTCAGTGTATACAGATCATGGTTACACACTTCCCAAAGCAAATCCCTAAGCCTCTTTTTCGTCCAATATCCCTTTCCCACCCCATCTGACAGGCATAGCCCCTGAAAGAGGCAGAAAACGGCTACCCCCACTCTTCAGGGTTTGATACTGTGTCCAGTTCAGGGCTCCTCAGTACAAGACAGACAAGGAGGTACTGGAGAGAGTCCAATGAAGGGCAAAAAGATAATGAGGGATCTGGAGTATTTCTCTTATGAGGAGAGACTGAAGAAGCTAGGCCTGTTTAGTCTAGAGAAGAAAAAAAAATGAGAGGGGATCTCATCATCTCAAAGGCTGGCGTCAGAGGATGGTGCTGGATTCTTTGCAGTGGTGCCCAGCTATAGGACAAGAAGTAATGGCCATAAATTAAAACACAAGAAGTTTTACCTCAAGATGTGGAAGAACTTCTTCACTTTGAAGGTGGCAAAGCACTGACACAGGCTGCCCGGGGAGGTGATGGAGTCTCCCTCTCTGGAGACATTCCAACCCCATCCGGACATGTTCCTGTGCTACCTGCCCCAGGTGACCCTGCCTTGGCAGGGCGTTTGGGCTGGAGGATCTCCAGAGGTCCCTTCCAATCCTAATAATTCTGTGATTCTGTGAACCCAGTCCTAGAGATTTTGCCATAAGGTAGGATATGGGAAATATCAGGTCTTTTTTAAACTTGGGAATTAAAGATGTGTAAAGTTTGGGCCACAGCCATCTACAGTTTTAGATCTCTTGATTTTTCTCTTCCTGGCCATTGCAGCTGTATATGCAGCACAAATTCCCCAAGGCTGGAGACTTTTTTTTTTTGTTTCATTTTCAATCCTGGTGCATTTTGTTCGCTGTTCCCCAGTCTGTTTATTGATTCTCAGGTTTTTTTCATGATTTTAAGTGCCTCTTACTTTGTACTCCTTCCTTTCCTCCCTCCCAGCCTGCATTCTCTGAGGCTGAATCTCAATTTATTTACTGCCTTTTTAGGAGCATTTTTCTCTTCCTAAGGCTTGCTGAAAGAGAGCTGTCCATTAAGGGTTTTTTCCCACTGCAGAGAAGCCTGTTTTCTCATGGTGTTTGTGGCAGATGTGAAACTGCTGAAGACAAAATGTACTTCTTTTTCATCAGTACACTTTTGAATCATTCAGGCTAAAGCAAATGAGAGCTCTGTGCAGGCAGATGGAGAAAGGGTCCCCAGGTTCTTTTCAACTGTGGGACGGGGCATATCAGTTTACCAAATTGTTGCTAGCGTCTGTTTCTGCATGGGGCAGTTCTCTAGCCCCAAATAATCCCCTCTGAATGCCAGGACTGGCTGTGCTGTTTGGCTGCTGATCTGTCACTTCCCAGCACTTGAATAACTGCTACAAAGCAGCTATTCCAGAAGCAACGTTGCTGCGAGATGAATGAATTTATTAAAGCTTTCTACATTATTGCAGAAAAAGTACGGGACTAATGCATGAAATTTGCTCTGTTTTGATGCTCATGATAAGGAGTAAGAGAAACCTTTGCCAATATTTTACTCTCTTATCAAAAAAAATCAATAAAAGTGCTTCCTGGTAAATAGCATGTTTGACATGTGGCCTGTCTGTCGGGGCATTCGAAAGGCTGATAAATACCCAGTATCCAGACTACTGTGCTTCCCTGGAAGATGAACAGCTTGGGGGACAAGGGGTTGTGCAGCTTTGCAATGTGCTCTGTCTTTGTCCTCAGCATCTGCTGAGGTGCTGCAAGTCTTAAAACATTGATCCTGCTTCTCCCTCTGTACCCTCTGTTTCCATTCTTGGGATCAGTAAAGGGAACCCTGCGCAGCCCCAGCCATACTCAGTGTGGTACTGACCCATCAAGGACTTTTCTGAAGGCTAGTGCAGATCCTTAGTGCAGGACCAACAAATGATGATTTATTCATGATCCTAAATCTGCTTTCAAACCCTAAGCTAACACCTTTCAGCCACCCTCCTTCAACTCCCTCCTCATCACTCCCCCCATTTCCTACAAAGCCCTGTGTTACTTGCCCTGAAGTCAGTGCAAACCTGAATGCACAGCTCTGATGGGAGGGACCTGCACTGTCATCACGCTTGGTTATGCAGGTCCAGGTATGTTCAGTAATACTTTACTCCTCTCATGTAGTGCTCTGCAATGTGTCTTCTTCTTCTTCTTTGCTGTTTTTGATTAAGGTATGCTGAAAAAAATAGAAGTGATTGGATTGCTCTCCCCTGATTATCCTCCTGCTAACATAATTCATTGTCATTTAGAACATAATTTGCTGCTAGGGACGTGATTAGCTTGGATTAAGACACCATTAAATAAACAAGGCTGGGTAAGAGTAAGATGGTTGCAAAAAAAGACAGAGTGGTTGTGCATCAGCTCACATCTTGTAATGAGTCGTGATTGAAAAAGAAATACCTGAAAATTCCTTAAGGGCTGAGGGATGTCCCGAAGCAATCTATCCACTATTTTAGAGTTACTTTGTGTGATCAGTGGTCTTAAAAACACTAAGTATAATATGATGGACTGAGGAGTGCCTGCCTACCTCCCACACAATCTCCTTCATGTCTTCCTCATCCTCCTAACCCAGTGAGTGCTGGTGCAGTGCTCACTGGACGTGAACACCCAAATGTTTAGCTGAAGCCATGGTTCTCAGTCTTTGTACTGCATGTCCCATAAAACGTGAAGGTTTAGGGATATTCAAGTATCATCCTTTTTGGCACCCTTCTCTAGGGTGTGTGGAGGTTGAAGGGGAAATCTATTGACTAAGCAACACTGTGAAGTCAAGGAAGCCATTGCTTCCATCCACAAGTTGAAGGATGAGTTCTGCTTCAAGAGGTTCTGGTATTCATGTTTCTATTATATCCAAGCAGAATATTAAAATTTGCATTTCTCCACTGACTGCAGAAATACCTTGAAACAGCAGGACAAAGGTACCGTAGCTGTGAGCAGCAACAGAATACTGTTAACTAAATGCAGGATCAGACCTCTATGTTGCACATAAAATGAGAGTTATAACATTTTCTATGTGTCCTTAGTAAGACCTAAGGACAGATTCAGCCAGGAAGCAGAACGCATTACTGGAAAAACTAGTCTTTCAGTTCTTCTCAGCCTGAATGTCTCTGAGGCCAACTCTGCCTCCCTTATAATAAAAACAATTGAATTGTTAAGAATAGGTGCTTCCAGGTAAAGTTGTCTGTGTAAAGAATAATATAAGTGGGTTCCCAAACATTTATTTTGCAAGTTACCTGACCTGCTACCTTTTCTTTGCATTCATTGGCTGTTAAATTTGAGCCACAACTTCACTGAGAATGGATCTCTTGAAATTACAACTCTGCCCAAAACTCACGAGCTGCATAAGAAAGCATTTAAAAGCTACAGTTTCTGACTGTGGTCCACGAATTGTGACAGCTAAGCTTTCTTCAGCATGTGTAGAAACACAGAATTAGAAACTTAAACGTAGAACTGGCTGATTTACCAACTTAGTACAGTTAACAGCGTGGATTAGTCTTTTTTGCAAATACTTTTGTGGAGAAACATAACAAGCAGAGGAACTTTGTACTGTAATTTGGCAAAGTGTGCCTGAACTACGCTGAAACTTGCTCAGTATATATTTTCCCAGTTTGAAAAGTTAAGCTTTTTAAAAAGCCTGAAAGAACTCAGTGGTATCATTTGTTGACCCACCTGAAAGAGGTGACCTGCTGAGGTCTGTTGACTTTCCCGGAATAGCTGGAGTAGGCTGGCAGGGGGACAGCGACCTGCAGGCCAAGACTTTTGGTGGAATATAATCTTTCTGTGTTGACTTTTGTGTGACATTAAAGGTGATAGTGACATTCATTTACATTCTTCTGTTAAGTAAGCAGATGGTTCTTGTGTTGCCTTAGCCCTGTGCAGCGCAGCCACGGGCGCTTTGGCTATGTGCAAGGATGCGGAAAGCATGACCACCATGCCTTGGAGTGCTTATTAGGAGATACAAAAAAAAAAAACCAGCAATGCCTGGATCCCTCAAAACTTGAACAGGTGAAACTCCTTCCATCAATACAACTGCATCTACTTCCAACAGCAGCCTAGGGAATTAAATGTTAAAGGAAAAAAAAAAAAATCAAAATGTAATATAATGAAAATCTTGAGAGGAAACTGTGTCTGTGCAGCATATGGTAGACATTTGGTGTGACCCTTCACTTGTTAGCATTGCACCGGAGCCTTGTGAAGCACTCTAGCAACCCATAAATGTAGCATTTTGGAGTACAAATCTACCCTGAAAAGGGTCTGGTTAACTTCAGCCTCGATTGTTTTGCTTCCCAAGTGTGCCCAAACTGGGCCAGCTGAATTTAATGATAGAATAAGTTGTTATGACTTCACTGCTCTTTCTCTAAACCAGATCCAGCTACACTGTAGAAATGTGAGCTGTGCTGGCCTTTGCTTTATAAACAGGAGCACTTAGTGGATTCTAGCTGTAACAACTTGACTTTTGGGGGAAGCGAGCCAGAAATCATCCATCCTGATGGAAGGGCCAGCAGGATTTGCAGCATCTAAACAGTGGGAATGGAGCACACTCAGCACTCTGCGAGAACGTGCCGGTCCACAGCAGTCCCTCCAGTGGCCTGGGTTACATTACAAGGAAACCTGCAGGCAAGCAGGGAGCCTTGGGATGTGCCAGTCTGCTCCGAGGATGGAGGCTGTGGTAAATAGATAGCAAACCTGACCCACACTTTAGGTACAGCCCCAGGAAGGAAGGCGTAGCTCTGCCTGCTCAAGCGCTCCAGGCAACTCAAGGTCTGTGTCAGCTGAACTTAAACCTGTGTTAGAGGTGCACCAGAGCTGGTTGTGTCCTTGCCATGCCGGGCACCTCGTCCAGGGCCAGCTCAGGTATACCCAGGCAGCGCTGCTCTGAGCGCGGCACTGACATTTTCAAACCATTGTTTCTCCCAGAACAAAATTGGACCTTGGCACTTGCTGATGCTTCAGTCGGAGCTGTATTCCTCTGCTTGTCATCTGTGGATCTCTCTGGCAGCGAGTAATTGCCGTGCTGCAAATGAGAGAGGGAGGATGACCTCAAAGGCAGGAAGGCAGCCTGGCAGGCTTATTGCTCAAGTTTTTTCATACCCATTAATGCCTTTCATCAGAAGCAACAACAAAAGCCCAGTAGATCATGCATTTGCAGGAAAGTCCATATTTTTCTATGTATCCCAGCAAAGAGGGACAGGGACCTGTACTTTCTCATTATGAAGTTTTCTGTAACATTGTTCAATTGCTCTAATTGTCCTCCAGAATTGTCCCTTGAAAAAGCAGAAGTGGTGACTGTGGAGAGGAAAACCAGAAAGCTTTGCAGGACTTTGCTCTCTGAGACTCTACTTTTTCACTCGTATTCCCAGGTGGGGAAGTCTCAGGCTTTTAGTGAGCTACAAAGGTGGTGAATTGTTTTACAGCAGCTTTTACCCAGCCCATAACTGAAGCCCTGACTCACCTCTGGTCATCTGTAGCTGCTGAAACCAGAATTTCAGATTCCACAGCACCAGGAATTCCAGGAGTTTGACATCTGGATCGGAAATTAACCATCACAGTGTTGGCTCCTCTCACATTCAAAATCTTATCTGATCCCAATCCTGTCACAAAAGAGAGCCAACAGCCAGAATGCTAAGTGATTCACTTAAAATATCTCAGCCACTAAAGGGTGGGAGCTGAAGGGTGATGAGGGGTGGCTTTTTGAACCACTGCCCACCCCTAAGGATCAGGCTGCTTTTTCCAGTCCACTTCAGACCAAGAAATATTTAACATTTTTGTCACAAGGAGAGTAGGCCCTTCCCTTTGTCATGCCCTTGAAACCAAAAGGGGTCCATCAGACAGCCAACTCTTGGTCCCAGGTGAGAGGGAGCAAATGTCCATGATTACTTGTTACTGGGTTTGATGCAAATTCATACAGCAAAACTCAACAGCCCAGAGAAGGGCTCAGCTGAAGAGCTACGTACTCCACACACAGCCTCCAAATTTCACACACACCTTGAGGAGTTGTTACTGTGTCTCTCCATATGGAGAATGACCCCCTCGATGTCTTTTCTCACGGAGTTCCAATACCACATGCGTTGCCTCTATATGCCCCTATGGTAAATAAGTGCAACTTGCTTCTCTAACTTCTGAATTAAACGGGCTTCCTGGCCTGTGCTGCATCACAGTTCAGCGCCCTCCTGCATATCTGGGTGGCACAGCGCATATTTTGGGATGTGTTGCTTCTGTTATAGTCAGATCACTTTTCTCAATGGAGCATTTTAAGCTATTCCCCTCAGTGACATCATGCCTTCTCCACTTCCACAGCCACAAAGGCGTATATTGATAGGCATGACATTTTGCTTTAATGCTTTCATTGTTTCCAGCGGTTTATTTGGGTTGTTTTGGAAGCCAGAAGAGCAAGACAAAAGGCAAAGTATGTTAAGAAGGAGACCTGGCCTGCATGCAAGTATGTTGTGAGAGGGGAACTCTGAGGCAATTTTTAGGGAACTTGCTTTCCATGGGCTTCTCCCCAGTGATTCTGGATTACAGTGTCCCCTGAAACTACCAAGCCCCCTGAAACTACCACCTCCTTACTGCAGCTCGCTGCTATCTGATGCTTGGGTTCTGGTGCACTGTGCAGAGATCTGAGACAGGGCGTTCAGAGCCTCCAATCCGAGATTTGTGCCAGCTGCACAGAACATCATACTTATGAGAGCTTCTGAAGCATTGCCAAGTCTGCTTTGTGAGCTGCTCAGGACTGTGACAAAACACCATCAAGGGACACTTGTGCACGTGGTACAGGGCACAGCACAAGAGGGAAATGCTGCTCTCTGCTCTATGGACCTTTATGAAGCATTAGCAGAGGTCAGAGTGGATGCTGGTTTTGCTTCTTACAAAACTGATCCAAGTACTATATTGTTGTCCTTTCAGAGAAATTTGGCGTGGTAGGAGTGCGGAGTCCCCTGAACATGTTAATCATCAGGAAGGAGGTGGCTGATGAGTGCAGTTGGTGGAGATGAGCTCTTGGGCTTCGTGTGAGGACCCTTGTAAGCTGCAGCTCCTTCCAGAGTGAGGTAAATAGTTTCCAAACAGTAATGAGCACTTCTGTGTTTGAGTCTTTTGGAGTTTTCTGACTGTCTTATTTGCCTCTTCCCTATTTGCCTCTTTAGATGCTTTTTTTTCCCTGAGAATTACCCACAGCATTTCCAGGTAGCTGTTGTCCAGCATGATGTGTTAGTTTACAGATAGATAAACTGACTGTTACATATTTCATTAAATATTCCTTAAGAGTTCCTTTGTGTCTAAGGGAGTTTGCAGACATCCATATAGACCCCTCTTAAAAGTTAATTTGTCTGGCAGTCTGGACAAAACAATACTCCAAAGGTTAATAAGCATGAAATGAATGGCTTGGTAAACCAAGGCTAAATGATCATTTGGAGAAAGGAGCAGCTACTATTTTATTACGTGCTGTTGATGTTAAACCTGAGCAAACCTGCTACCTAAGTGAAGAAGAGCCCAGAAGGGAGGGGCCCCTAGCTCTTGCCCCTCAACAGTCTCTGGCTTTGTCTCACATGATGCTTGAACTGCTTGACAAACTCATGAGCTCTGCTGGCCCTTATTCTCAGAGGAGCCCTGTGGGGTTTTTAAAAATTTTTTTAAATTACTTATTTCAGGGTTTGTTTTGATTTTCTGTTTGTTTTGGGGGGGGGTTGTTTGGTTTTGTTGTTGGCGGAGTTTTGTGTGTTTTGAGGTTTTTTCCCCCACAAATTATGACCCAGGTAATTGAGTTGTGGCTTGCAAGCACCATGAAGGCTTGCCAGTGCAATCTCTGGTGAGCAGGGCAGACTGCAGAACACAGTGGAACCTGCTCACCCAGGCTTGCCAGAACCCAAGAGCCACTGGAGGTGCTGGGGAGACCACGGAAAGCCTTCTGGGGCTTCGCTTTGCCCTTTTCTTTAAATGGGGGGGAAGGGGTGTTTCCTTTTTTGGTTTTTAGTTTTGCCTTTTATTTTATTATTTGCAAAATGCATCTGAAGCGCCCCCCTCCCCAGCCTGTTGGTCCCAGATGAGATGGAAGCAGGTGAGTGCCTTCCCACATGCCTGCTGCAGAGAAACCACCTGTTGCTGCTGAGGATGAGGAGGCAGAAACCCTTCTTTGCATCAGCCCAAATCTCACCCTCGGGCAGCAGCAGCAGCAGCAGCGAGATCAGCAGCTCCAGGCAGAGTCTCTGTGCTGCCCCTGCTCATCTTTGATGGCTCTCTGTGCCAGGTGTGGATGGGTGAGTTGGGCAGCAGAGGGGACGAGGGTCGGGGAGAGGCAGTGTGCAGGCAGAGCACGTATCCTTCACTGCAGGTTGTGGTTAGAGCTGATCCACTGCTCTGGGGGTCCTTCCAGCTCTTGGCAGCTCCTGACACTGAGAAACTTGCTCAGCCTTTTCTGGCTCTCACTGGCCAGACAGTGGCTGAGAGATCTTCAAGTACCAAAATTCCAACTGCTGCCCTCACTCCTGCATAGACCAGGGTTGTGACAACGGGGTTCGTGTCCTGGTGACATAATAGCCTACTTCTGCAGAAATTATATGGATAATTTTAATGGCTTTTTCCTCCCCTGCAAGATTGACTCAGAAGTTAAATCAAACTCGTGACCATGTAGAGTCCCCTGTGCTTTACAGGGACTGTTTACGCAGTCTGAGTAAATGCAGAGGAGGACTCATTTTTGCCAGTAACCAGGACCATCGCTTTTACCGTGTTGACCAGTAACCAGCCAGCCCATTGTTACCTGATTGTGTGTTATTTATCAGGTGTAGATAGCGTTGTCCTGAGCACAGCACACATCAGCAGGGGACTGAAATTAGAGGAAGTGGTATGCCAGAAGGAGGGAGAGAAGGCTGGGGGCACGGCTGGTGTGAGAGGAGGAGATGAGAGGGGAAGATCTGGCATCAGTGTGAGGTGAGGCCAGGTCAAGCCAGGGCCTTACTTAAAATGGCCTTTGTCACCTGGCAGCAGCAATTCTACCTGGCCTTTTTATTTTACCTCTTCCATTGAACTACTTTCAGCAAACAGAAGGGAACCAAAACAACCTGTCCTTTTGCCCCGGGTTTGGCTCAGGGAACTGGCTCCTCTCTGGCAAGTCTCCACCAAGGCAGCTTGTGTCTGTGTCTGCATGTGTGCCCCAGGGGATCCTGCTCCTTACTGAGCCCCTGAGAAGTCTGTGGATGTTTTAATCTTAAATCCTGGCCCTAGACAGGTCAGTTTTTCATGTGCATTGTCAGCTGCTTGGTGTCCCCACACAGAATAGCTTGTCTGGAGTGGGACTGCATGGGCAAAGGTGCAGGTAATGGCCAAGGAGGGTGGCTGGGGCTCTAATCCTGCCCTACCTCTGTGTAGCAGGTTAAAGGAGCCCACAAAACTGGTCCCATCTCCTCTTCTGGAGCATTTGGCCCCAGGAAGTTTCTTCAGGGCTTGCCAGTTTCAGGTCACAGCTCAGGGCTGAGTCTCCAGGACCCGAGAGCTGCACCTTGGCTGAGACCAAAGATTTTGGGCTCTTGGCCAAGAGGAACCAGATAATAACCCTGGAAAAGCTGCCACAGCAATTTCTTCTGAAATTGCAGGTCCCCATGGAAGGCTACCTGACAGCTTAGGCTCCTGCTTGTTGATGAGGCTGCTGCTGGGCAGACCCAGGTGATGCTGCTCAGGGCCTGGAGCGCCTGCCCTGTGCCCTCCTTGTTCCAGACTGTAAGTGCCAAGAGAGACCCTCCTTACCTCCCCTGTGCCTGCCAGCAACCAAGGGGACAAACCAAGGGAGCTGCCAAGCATGCCTGGAGCCCCAGGGGTTTAAATAAAACACATCCAGACCTCTGAATTGACAGCTCTCTTCTCCTCCTGGCTCCTTTCATCTCAAGGAAAGGAAACCAATTTCCTTTGCAAAGTAATCTGAGCTCCAGGAGTTAAAAGTGCTATTTAAAGAGCTGGGTGATGTTGTTGCACAAGGAGCTTACAGGCTACGGAAAGCTCTCCGCCTCGGAGTGTAAAAACTAGGCTAATAATGTTTTTCTGCCTCACGCAAGCTGGTGAGAGTTAATTAATTTTAAAAGCAGTTTGAAACACAGCCACAACGTAGGTGCTAAGTTTTATTTATTAATATTCCATATTCAAAATACAAGAGTAATTACTTATGTGCATGGCAAAGAGTGCATTTCTGTGCTAGTAATTCAATTTTAATGGTTTAGGTAGTACTTACATTGATCTGTATTAAAAGAAAAAAGGGTTGCATTAGGTAAAAATTGTGTGTAGGTCTCTTTTAAAGTGTTAGCTTTATTATACTGTTTTAAAATCATTTCATGCTGAACTTGTCAAGACCAAACACCTGGCTTTTGCTGTAGCACATGATGCCTCCTGAATTGCCAATTCCGAACCAAGAGGAAGGGGCTCAGGGGAAGTGTGTGGAGGTGGAGGGGTAGAATGGAACCAAATTTCCTTCCTGTAGTTTAGTTGTCAGTGACAAGGAGGGAGAAGGGGTTTGTGCTTGCTGTGGAGTGAGCTGGGGAGCCTATGTAGGTCTAACCACGCTCCCAACGAAAAATTTCATCCTAATATCTAACCTAAATTTCCCCTTTTTCAGTTTGCACCCATTACTCCTCATCTTTTCACTACAGTTCCTGATGAAGGGTCCCTCTCTGCCTTCTTTCTCATGGGGTGATGTGCATTTTCCTCCTTGAAATTATGTTTTCCTTTTAACTCATGAGTTTTGCAGACTTCATTTCCACCTTGTATGCATATTGTGAGCTAGAAAGGAACCTTTAAATGGTTTGAAGCTGCCGCTGACCATAAGGTAACTAGAGCTGACCGTGGGCTTGCACATGCACAGAGCTGTAAATCAGTTAAATGTATTGCACAAAATTTCCTGGTGCCTGCTCTCCTTGGGAGCAGAGCCCTGCGGGGATGAAGGTCATCACAGCGTGCAAGCTCCCGGATTTGATGTTCCTTTTGGTTGCAGGGAAAATGGGGCTCAGCTCTGCCAGGACGAGGGGAATGGTATGGTCTGCCACAGGGTCACCAGCCACCTGACTTTGCTGTAGCCTTTCCTTCTTGCAGCCTTATGGATCTTGTACCTTCTCCATCCCAGAAAATGCCCAGTACTGTATTTCAGGTGTGCAGGATGTGTGGGAACTCCCTCCAGAAGTGCTGGTTCTGGAGGAACCTGGTTCCCAGGAGCAAACACCTGGGAGAAGAGTCCCTGAGTGAATGAGGGCACAGTGTTCCTCTGTGTCTACTGGTAATTTCAGATTAGGCTCTTTATTTCACCCTGGAAATCTCTGGAAGAGATTTTTATTGTGTTTGTTACGTTAGCTATTAAGTAAAACTTCCACGCCCTTGCTAATGTGTGCAGATCTGCATTTGATAGTTTGAAACACCAGAAAGCAGTTTCAGAGAATCTCAAAGCAGTCATTTTTTGAGTTCTTTACTGTCCATTGAAACT
Organism: Oxyruncus cristatus; assembly: GCA_013399855.1. Lineage (NCBI taxonomy): Eukaryota > Metazoa > Chordata > Aves > Passeriformes > Cotingidae > Oxyruncus > Oxyruncus cristatus. The sequence continues at coordinate 1,015,748 of VXAY01003244.1, read as the reverse complement.
TGTGCTAAACCACTGGAGTGCCAGCAGCCACCTGGAGCAACGGGTGGCTATGGTGGCTGTCACCAGAGAAGCAGCCATTGCCACTCCCAGTACTGTTGGACTGGGAGCAGCATGATGGAACCACTCCCTTGCCATGCTTTTCTGTGAATCCAGTCCCATCTGGCTCCAAGAGCTGCCAGCAGATCCGGTTACCTTTGTGAACATAGCCATTTTTTATTGTTACTTTTTTGCCTTTATTTTTGAACTCAGGCATGTTATACAATTACAGTGCGTATTTATTTCTACTCTCGCTACTTCCCCTTGAAATTATGCAAGCTGTTTAAATCTCTCTGGCATTTTCATGGAAGGGTGGATTCTACGGGGTGTGGGAGTGTGTGTAGCAGCTATATAATTTCCTGCTTCTGATTTCCCCTGGGGAAGGGGAACGAAACACCAGCACCATCTGTACATCTTAGGAGGGTTAAGAACTTGGCACCCTGAAAGTTGGCTAAGTGGGATGCTGCACCCCAAAGGCTGGGCTGAGGGACCTCAAAAGGGAGCTAATTAGTCTCCGTCCTTTTGAACTGAAGAACTGGTAGCGCTTGGCAGCAATTGCGACAGATTTCTGTCCTTCAGGAGCTGGGCATGGGAACAGTTGGGGCACGAGAGCCAGCAGATAAAAGAAACGCCTATCCCGGGTCAGTGCTTGCTCTTTGTATCTGCACCAAAAGCCTGATTCTTCCGCAAACACTCATTTCACAAAACATCACAAACATTGCATCAGGAAATGCTGAAGAAAACCACAGAAATAACTTGGATGTGTATCTTGCACCTGCTGTGGAGTGACCCTGCCTGGTTGGTGCTGGGTGAGAGGCGAGGGCGAGCCGGCGTCCCTCGTGCTTTGCCTCCTCGGTGGTAAATTGCATCAGCCCCCGGACTGACTGCCCTCAGCCTGCCTTCACGTGCCTCATGGGAGAAATCTGTCCATTCTTGCCTGCTAGCTGGTCTCACCTAGGAAAAAATCTCATGAAAAGCACACTGGTCGCATTTGTATGAAAGTCCATCTGTTCTAGCACTGAAGTTGCGAGGAAATTGAAGTGTTGCTTGTTTATCCCAACTCTGCAAAAAAACCCCACCAAAGTACCTCCGTGACAAAAAAAGCTTCCAAATTTGGGCTCTTACAGGTAGGCTCCAAAATCCCTTTGCAGCTAACTAAGCACCCATGACCCAGGGCAGCTGTATCCATGGTATGACTGGGCAGAGGGACATTTCCTGCATGGACTACGACTGGGGGAGCTCCCTCGGCACTGAGCTCAGTCTCACTGCACCCTGGACGTTTCCACTGGCTCCACCAGGCTGGTAAGAGGTCTGAAAACAAAGTTTGCAGCATGGAGTAAGTGGAGAAGGGGTGGCTTGAGACCCTTGCTTCCAAGCCCCACACCTTTGGTTTCTCTGGACAAAAAATTAGTAATCCTTCGTGGGCTCCCTCACATCCATCCCAGTTTTCTTTCCTTCCATGGCTGTTTAGATGAAAATAAGAAGTTTGCTGGTGTTGGATTATTTTTCTCCCCCAAAGTGTCTGTGCTGATGAGCCTCTGCATATTTGCATCTTTTGGGCATGCCAGCATGTTTGCACCATAAGCAATCCAGGAAGACAGGTAGCACTGAGATCAGTTCATATCCACGACACATTTCAGCCTGTATCTTCTTTGCCTTGCTCTATTCTTTTCTTTCTCCTTTCAAAATTCAGCTCTGCCTTCAGAGTTTGTCAGTATCCAGGACAAAAAGGTACAAAAAAATCATACTTTGGGGGCAAAACATAGAAAATAAAAAAAGAAATCCTAAGCAGCTTAGGGAAGCAGCTTGGCAAAATTTTTATGGAGTTAACAGATTTCCTTGACAGTGTGTAACTGGTCCAGACAAGCAGAGAAATTCTTTTGGTCCCTGTGTTTACAGTGTCAAACCATTGCTCCTGGTCCCAGGACACAGTAGGTGGGTGTGCTGGAAAGACACCTGATGTTTGGGGATTGTGGAGTGGATTTAGTGTGTGATTTAGTTCTTTCTCCTCTCTCAGACCTTTTGCATGAATGAAGCAAGTCTCTGTCTCAGCATCCACACAGATGAAAGGGCTGGGGAGGGGGCAGGGCAAGCAGAAGCGGGGGAGAAGAGCCAGAGAAGGTGGGGCCGAGGAGAAGAGGTCGCTCCTCCTCCTTGCCTAAATCCTCTCCAGAATGTTCTCCAGGACGTCCAAAGGTCCCTGCCATAATTGCTGCTGCACCTCCTTCTGCTGACTGGCAAACTCTTTTCTGTACTTTTGCCAAGGCAGATTTGGAGAGCAGGGAATGGGCAGTGCATCTCTTCCAACATCCTGATCCCTCAGGACTCCAGAGGGGGCAGGTGAGATTAACATTTCCTTCCCCAGCACACCTTTGGCTGTTTCTCCTAACTGGCACCTCCAGGTCTTAGTTACATGTCATGGTTATCTATAAAATATTTTTATATTCCAGGCTGGGCTGCATTTGTAGGGGAAACACCATCCACCTTAGAACACGCAACACCCAATGACACATTGCACCATCTTTGGTAAAAGCAATTTCCATTTGGTCTCCCCTCGCACTGGGCAGTTTTAAAACACTCGGGTAAAATGGAAGAGGACGTAGTTCAGGCTACGTGCGTGTGCAGTCACAGTGTGAAATGAAGGATGCACTCAACAACACAGGCTGTGATGTTCTTCCACAAGGACCAGGCCCTCGGTGCTCTGCAGAGTGGTGCAAGCCCAGTGAGCTCCCAGAGCCACCAGTGTGGAGGTGGTGGGACGTGCAGGAGCTGCTGCATGGTCATTTGGGGTGCAGGTTGGGGTGCTGCCAGCTGCTGGGCACAGGCTGGCATTGTCACTCTCCTCCAAGTGCCCAGGGCAGAGAAATAGGCCCAGGGAGCAACAGGCTGGGGCCAAAGGTGCCTGAGGAAGCGAGACATGTAAAGTGTGCATTGGTCTGTAAAAGGTCAAAGAACAGCAGCACCATCTGACTTGCCCAGTCGCCTCGTGAGCTGCAGACATGTAAAGCTCCCAAACCTGAGTGGGGACCTCTCTAATTCCTGCAGTTCCTTGCACAACTCTGAAGAGTTTCTCCAGGTCTAGGAGTCAATCTCCTTGTCTGCAGTGGCCTCACTACCTGGGATTTCTCCTCTCTGCCTCTGCAGAATATATTCCTTACTTCAGCCAGCTTGAGCACGCTGGCTTCAGGTCTGCCAGGCTGCTGTCCCATACCCACCCCCAAAGTGCCTGTTGTGGGGAAGAGTCCCCGCCTGCCTGACATCCAGCACGGCCCTCTGGCCGATGGCTGTCAGATGGGAATAGGAATGGGCACTAATGCTGCTGTTTCCCAGCCCACCCGGAGACAGCTGTATTTATGTCTTATCTTTTTAATGGCTAATCATTACACTTTAGACGCATCCTCCTGACACTTGTTTATTCCTTCTGGAAATAAGTTTAGTCTCCTGTGACTGAGTGAGTAGCAGTAAAAAGGAATAAAGACTTAGAGAAACTCTGCTAAGCATCTCTCATGCCCATGTGTAGAACAGACCTAGGGTATTTCTGAAGTCCATGAGTCAATATGCTTACCTGAAAGTGAAGCTAATGGGTTGTTAACAGTGGTGTTACAAACGGTGACATTCAAACGTGAAATGCTTCAGGTTTTGGACAAAACCTACTGCTGAAGTCAGCAATGTAGTGAAGCGTAGGAGTGTGACAGCGACTTTCTCACTCCTGCAATGCCCCTTGGCAAGTAAGGGCAGGATGGTGTTATGTGCCCTGGACGAGAGGGCTGGAACTCAGAACAAGTGGCTTTTATTCCCCCTTCTCTGTTTAACGTGCTCCTTACTCCTGGACCATGTCAACAAACTTCTTTCTTCTGTTTTCAATCAATGGGCTGGCGTCCACAGAGTGTTGTAATACTTAAAGCAGCTGGACAAAGTGGCTGAAATATGTTATCTACGTGTAAAGTGCTTGGGCATTTTCCTAAGATAATAAAAGTGACTGGGTAAGCTGGGTTCCTGGAGCACTGAGAAATGATGACAAAATTAATGAAGGCCATATGGAGAGCCAAATAGGAGCAACCCCCACTTTATTACCATTGGGACTGCAGATATGATGTTTCTGGCAGAGGGGATATGGGTGTTCCCAGAGATTCTCAGTAGAAATAAATGCTTTTATGATGAAACAAAATTTCTGGGTGAGAGCAAAAATGCAAAAATAAATTCCCATATCTCTATTGAATATGAAGAAGGCTGAAGTGTTCTCCTGTGCAGAAGGCAAGCAGAAACCTGCATGCTTTCAGGTCAGGCTGTAAATCCACTCAAGCCAGAGGTTATTCACAGGAATTACAGGGCTAACAGCACAGATCCTGTCATAAAATTGAACTGTAGCTTTTACTCATTTCTCGGCAACTGCTCTGGATATTGGCCATTTCTCAATATTCTCTGAAGTATTTTGTCTTGGAATAGAAATATGGAGATCATTTCCATGTAACTAAATATTTATCCTAAGACTTTTCAATGATTAATGCGCAGTTAATCCCCTACCTATGTGACTGAACATGAAAATGCAAATACCTCTGTAACTAGTTATATCCTTGAAATATGGTTCTCTTTTTACCCTTTTTCCCCTCACTATTTTAGGGACATTTTCCCCAAAGCAAATCTCTGTTATCTTAGCATTCCTTGCCGGCCCTATCAGTCCTTCCAGTTGTGTCTGAAAGCAAAGGAATGCTCTGGCCCTTGGATGTGCACTGACCAAGGGCCGATCCCCCAACCTAGAATTTCTCCTGTGATTAAGTCACTGGGTAGCAACCTCAGCAGTGTTTATTTTCCCTGTCCTGCATGATAAGGGGTGACGTGTTCTGCGAATCCTGAAGCCTCCAGTGCAATTTAAAGCTGTTTATAACAAAGATCAGAGAATAATATCGAATCTCATTTCGGTGCACTAAAGGGAGAAGGTGCCATCTGTTCTTTATATTGCCATTAATGAATATGCAGAAGAGATGGACCCGCTCACCACCAGAGTGGCACCGCGCTGCCGTAGGAGCTGCAGCAAGACCAGTCCCCAGAGCGGTTTTCTTCCAGCACAGCAAGCACCAGAGCATCAGGTATGGACACATCCCTGGCCTAGCCCACCCTGGGGGACTTGCTGTCAGTTGGATTCAGAGTTAGGACCTGCGTTCACCACAATTCAGGAGACAGCTTCAAATAGGGAAAGGATGGAGAGGGATCCCATTTATGCAGCCAGACTCTCCCAGCACGAACCAAAATGCTACAAACTGGGAGAGCAGCTGGAAGAGGCTCAGCTATGGCCATGAACCGCACACGAAAAACTGAGGACAGAAGAAGAGCTCTTCTGCTCCTTGTAGCAAACTGTGCATTCTTGATCATTTGCGGCTAACTCAGATTAACTGTGAAGTGCATGGCAGAAGATCCTGCATGAGGGGTATTATGTCAACAGGAACAAAGGGGATGTACATGTATCATTTTGCATGTGCAGGCAAGGGAGGAATGGTTGGCGAGGGATCTCCAGCTGCAGAAATATCTTCATGATTTTAGGAGCGAAGTCTGTGCTAAGGTTGTGTTATAACAAAGGTTTGGACTGAGACCTTCTGGGAGAGATTAAAGGAAGGCACAGAATTACAGCGTGACAAAGAATGAAAGCTTGTCAGGAAAGAGAGGTAAATCATGGAAGGAGGAGGACAGTGTCTTGACAGAAGGGACAAAGTAAAAAATCAAGATGCTGCAGGTAAAGGCTTGATGCAAGGGGTCATGTGAAGTTCAAAGTCAGACTAGCAAAAAACAGCATGTGAAGAGGCACATCCTGTGACAGCCAGCATAAACCAACCCCTGCATAGGTAAAGGTTGTGCAAAAGCACAATGTATTACACTGCTGTGTGGGAGAATTTGCAAGAACCAGTGGACTATGCACAGCCTGGACAGAGAGAAGGAGTAAGATGCTCCTACACAGTGCAAATCCTGCAGAGAAACAAAACCACTGCAGGCTGGCAGAAGTGAACCAGCTGTCTGAAGGAAGAGGAGTATCTGTGGAATCCCAAGCTGGACACATGCAAGAACAGTGCAGATGAACTGTGGTGGATGAAAAGTTCTGATTTCCAGTGACTGCAGGCAAAAATGCTGAGTTACAATGCTATCATGCCTCTGTTTCCCATCAGAAAGATGACTTCGTGCTGGGCCAGAGCAGTGAAGGAGGGATGAGAGGGATGCCCTCCAGGGGCCATGAGAGCTCTGAACCCAAAGAAGAGATGGGAGAACTCATGCAGCAGGGCTTTGTAGGTACACAGTGCTGGTACACAGCGATGACAGGAGTTCAGAACATGAAGCACAGTCCGTGGTTCTGGGTATTCCTTGAAGCACAAGGTACAGCCCTTTTCCCTTTGCATATGAATCCCCCAGGAATCACAGGGTGTGTTTGTGGCAGCAGCCTCTGCCCCTCACTCCAGCCCTTCCCTCCCTGTCTTTCAGGCAGCTGTGTTGGTCTCACTGGTCCAACATGAGCAATGTCCAACAGTCAGAACACAGAGACAGTTTTTCCCTCAATACCAGCTTCCCAGGGATTATTTTTTTATTTTTCCCAGACTGTTTGTTTACTAAAATGCTTACTCCTAAAATGTATGTCTCCTTAATTTATTGGTCCACTAGAGAAAACTGCATCATGTCTGAAATGCTTTAATAAGGATCTAAGGCAAGGCATGATCAAACAGATGATAATTACAGTGTCAGAGAGGCATTCCCAGATCCCCCACCCTTTTCAGATGTCAGTATGCCGCAACAACCAAGCAGGAGCAGGAAGCGGGTGTGTTGAAAGCCTGTGTGATGCTCTTGATAGCCAGCCACCCCTCAGCAGCTCTTCCCTGCCTTGCTGGCCACAGGTAGGACTTCTTATCACACCAGCCTTTCTGGTGACTAACACGATGAGTTAGAGCACCAATGAACTCAATGGCACGTGTTGGTTTTCTAATAGGCTTTTCCTAAGTACCCTTGGTCCTCACTGCGTGTCAGTGGAAGATGAAAAGTTCATCTCTCCGGACAGTGGGGGTTTTTCCACTGACGCTTCAGTATACATGGAAAATCCCCTTTCAGTTCAGCTTTCCTCTCAGTTCCTCTGTTGCTAAGGCCACAGTCTTCAAAGGAATCATGTGTTGTCAGGGCCTTGTTAAGACCACATACCTCTTTTAAACAAGGCTTTAGCATATTATATACCTTGAAGTGGCAATCGGTAGTTGACCAATACAAATCTCAAAAACTAACTCCAGAAATGATGGATACATCCATATCTGCAGTTTTGGGTGTCTTCATGTCCTGAGAGAGAAAAACACCCTCTGCTCTGAGCTGTGCCTTTGTGCCCAGCGGAGCTCAGGGATTATCCCTGTGGGGAGCAGAGGGAAAGACCCTCTGTCTAAGGTGCAGTGGAGGAAACTTGTAAAGACCCTCAAGCTCCTCTCAGGGGGAGGAAGAGTGAAAAAAGTGGACTGGGGGGTTGTGGAGAAGGCTACTCTCAGGATTTCTGGTGAAGCTGTTCCAAGAGGCTGAGTAGGAATCCTGTTGGTACCTTGCAGGTAGAGAAGAGAGTCTTTCCACCACGGCTCATTCCAGTAGCGTATCCTCATACAGCACAGCTCCATATGTGCCCACGGGGGGCCAAGGGTCTCCCAGGCACCAGCTGCCTCAATCTCCACTGAGGGTTGGGACACACTGTCCCTTGGGCCACCTCTGTTATAACACACCTTCTCAGCCCTTCTGAGTCCTCTGGGTGGTAAGGTCTCCAGTAAAGTCCCTCCATAAATGATTTCTTTGCCTTTGCCTTACACTGAAAATCCAGCAGTTACTTCATATTTATAATCCACCATGGCCTAGATGGTATTACACAGTGTATCAAAACACGCATATTACTTTATATCAATTCTAATGTTGCCAGGAGTGTCAGCTCTTTCACCTGGCATTGTGCTCTGAGGGTGACGAAAAACACTGCTTTCAAACCTTTGTGGCCTAGGGCTGATTTACAGTAAAGCTTCGTGGGATGCTTTTTTCAAAAAGGATTTAGTCCTTCTCAAGTGTTTCTGTTGTTGACCAGGGTTAAAAATGTGTGTGGGAACGGCACAGGCAGAGCCCACGGCACTGGCAGTGACCAGAATCCATCTCAATCACTCACTTCTGACAACCCATGTCTAAGGCACTGTGTTTTTTGAACACAGAGGAAGACTGGTCTCTGCTCTCTGCTCCTCAGGTACCCCGAACCATCACGGTGTGATTAGGACACTCAGAATCACAGGACGGGAGCTAAATGCTAAGATTGTTGACAGAATTGCTAATGAGGACCTAAAGATGACATGGTGAGTGATAGCAGACCAGTAATTGCGTTTTCCCCATAGTGACTTAGCAATTAGAAATGGAAGAAGGAAATCAGGACAAAATTTGAGAGCTGTGCTGTTTGGAGTACCTGCTTTTGTTTATTTTTAACCCTCTCTTTTATCCCGCTAATCCCTCCCGCGATGTTTTCGCTCCCTCGCTCCGCGCAGCGCTGCGTTATATTTGCAATGCCTTGTCACTCCCATCATGTCTCCAAGCTGTCTTCTTCAGGCATGAGCCTATTTAGACAAGTTGTCAGGCTGAATGGGAAAAACCCTAAATCAATGCATTTCAGGATGCAATCATATATAGGCTAATTTATCTGTTGCCCTGTTCAGCCTGCCAGGTTAAAATGAGGTCTCTCAGGCATGGTGCCTCTGAAAGTCTCCTGATTAACAGAGCCATTTTTATTGGTAGGGCGACAACGTGATTGTTTTATGGTAATTGTCATCATTGGGACCTGTGTATATGCAAGTGGGGGAGATTAAAGTAAATAAAATATAAAGATGATGAATATGCAGCACATAGCCAAGATGGCAGAGAGATAGAAATATTTGCTGCATTGGTGTTCTCTGCCATGATCGGGGTGGTGAAGAGCTGGCTGCCTCTCCAGGCACACAGAGATTCCCTTCCTATGGTGGCAGCCAACAGGGCACCTGTCTGCGGGTGACAAAACTGTGTCCACTCTCAGTCCCATGTTTCCGTCTCTCAGTGCCCTGACACTGATCAAGGTGGCTGCCTCTCCTCCCTGGAAAAGGGATGGAAAATAGATAAATGGACAACAAAGATGAAACAGTAGCACACTCATATCAGTGCAAGCAAGACTTCTTGAGATGGACCCACTAGTCCTAAGGGTAAGTCTTTTGGGCCGGGTTTAAATGTAATTCAATTGCTCTTTTGCTGGCTTTTCTGCTCATTACTTCCTATCACTTTTATTTCTCTTGCTTTTATTTCTCTTTATTTCTCTACAGGCAAGGACCTTTCTAGCCCTCACTGGCACAAAACCACACAGCAAGACTATCTCACCAGTAAATCTAATCCCTCACCAGGGAAGAACTACCTCTGCAAATACCGGATACTCCAGTCTCTATCCCTTCAGTTCTGCTGCTCCTGAAATCAAAAGTAAAACCTCACTGACTTCCCTGGGGAAGGTCTGGGCCCTCAGTGTCATGGCTTTCTTGAGGAAACCAGCAGCAGGTCAGGAGCACAGAGATGTTCACTTAGCCTGGATCTGCCCTCTAAGAGCTGGACTTAGCTCAGCGACTCACTTTAGATAAAGCACCAAGCATGAGATCATACCCTTTTTTTTTTCCTTTTTACATCACATTATTGAGGCTTACAGGAAGGGGAGCAGGACAGCAAATTTTGTCTTTATTAAAAACATGCCTGGCTTTTTCTGTTCTGTAATATATTTTAGTATCCATCTGGGAGAGCATCTCTGGCTGTTCCCTGCAGCTACAGCTGCACAGCCTGAGTTACTGCAACCTCCCTTTTGCTCCATCTGCTGTAAATGTAGCCCCTCCATTCTTCTTCATGTGCCACCATCCTCAGCTATATATTCTTGCCTTGCAAGCCTTAGCTACTTGTTCTCGCTGCATCTCTCAGCTGCCACTACCTGCAATTTGCCTGTTCCATCTCTTTCAGGAGAGCTGCTGGAGTATGGACTGACTCTGCCTTGCCCAAAGCCCATGAAGAAGGGTGATGGCTGGCAAGAATCCATGCACAGCAAGGGTCATGCTCAAGCTCATAATGCATCCATGGATGGAAGTGCTCCTCACTTTTGAAAAGGATGGCAAGTGATTTTACAAGTTGCCTTTATGTGACTGATGTGCCTGAGCAGATCAGGCTCCAGTGTCAGAGACACTGTCTTCCACCAAGCATTGCTCAGATTCTGGTCCTGTCCCCAAGTTCAGAAGGGCACATAGGAACATTGCACTGTTTTGGCTGGGAGAGAGTTAATTTTCTTCACATTAGCTAGTATGGGGTTATGGTTTGGGTTTGTGCTGAAAACAGTGTTGATGATTCATGGATGTTTTAGTCATTGACTTGCACAGAGTCAAGGCCTTTTCTGCCCCTCACCACAGCCCACCAACGACCAGGCTGGGGATGCACAAGGACTTGGGAGGGGACACAGCCAGGACAACTGACCTGAATGGGCCACAAGGATATCACAGACTATATGGCACCATGCCAAACATACAGAGCTGGAGGAAGAGGAAAGAAGCAGGGGACAATTACAGTAATGGTATTTGTCTTCCCAAATCTCCATTACTTGTGATGGAGTCTTGCTGTCCTGGAGATGGCCTGCCCATGGGAAGCAGAGTTAATTCCATGTTTTGATTGTGTAAATGCCGCTTTGGCTTTACCTGTTAAACTGTCTTTATCTCAACCCATGAATTTTCTTGCTTTTACTTTTCTGATTCTCTTCCCCATCCCACTGGGAGAGAGTGATCAAGAGACTGTGTGGGGCTTAGCTACTGGCTGAGGTTAAATCAAAACATGCACATAATTCCTTAAAAGCTTAATTACTTCAGCTGCTCAAGTAGAGGCCAGTGCTTTCATAGCAGAGGTTTGTCATGAGTGGGAAAAGCTGAATATGTAGAAGGCACATTTCTCTCTGTTCTTTCGTCTTGTTTCACCCCTCTTTTCCTGTGTTTCCCAAGTATAACATCCTGTCTTGTATCAGCAGTAGAGCAGGACCAGGGAAGTGATCTCAGCACTGTACTCAGCACTGGTAAGGCTGCACCTCGAATCCCATGTTCAGTTTTGGGCCCTTCACTACAGCAGAGACATTGAGGTGCTGGAGTGTGTCCACAGAAAGGCAACAGAGCTGGTGAAGGCTCTGGAGCACAAGTCTGGTGAGAAGTGGCTGAGGGAGCTGGGGGTGATTAGCCCGGAAAAAAAAGGAGGCTCAGGGGAGACCTTATTGCTCTCTACAACTGCCTGAAAGGAGGGTGTTACACAGGGAGTGTCAGTCTCTTCTCCCGAATAGCAAGTGGTAGGACATGAGGAAATGGCCTCAAGTTGTGCCAGGGAAAGTTTCAGTTGAATGGTAGGAAAAATTTCTTCTCTGAAAGGGTTGTCAGGCATTGGAACACGATGCCTAGGGAAGTGACTGAGTCACCATCTCTGGAGGTATTTAAAAGATATGTCGATGTGGCACTTAGGGACATGGTTTAGGGGTGGCCTTGGCAGTGCTGGGTTAATTGTTGGACTCAATGATCCTAGAGGTCTCTTCCAACTTAAATGATTCTCTGATTCTGTGATTCTATTCTATATTTACACGTATTTCCTTGTGAGCCTCTGTTGTTCTATCCTATTGCCACTTCATTCAGTATAAGTGATTGTTTGGTTTGACATTCTGTTCAGCCTCTGTGTGGGTTGTGGGCCCAACCATGGACCTGATGGAAGATATTCTCTTACCACTCCCTTCCCTCACACTCCAGCTGGTAGCACAGAGACTGAAAATCTCAAAGCATCTCCACTATGCAGAAAGGATGACAAAAGTGTTTTTCCATTGAGGGGCTACCTCTGATTCTCTTCCATTTACCATGACTCAGGCCTTTCCTTGGAGGATCTCACCCTAGATCAGCTGAGATGTGGTGACTTGCTGCAGTCCCAGTGAAATGGTGACTCCCACGCTTGAATTGCTCCACTGTATCCTACCCCTTACTTAACACAAGCTGCTTCTCTGTACTAGACAGTTCCCTCTGGAAAACCTATCCCAAATCACTTACTGCTCACACAGTTGATACATTTGAGGTGTCTCCTCTAAATTAATCTGACAAAGCACGTCTTTGTTCTGCAGGTTCACCACCTCTACTGCTTTCAGTAGTGTTTTCCCCAAGAAGTCATCATGATAAAGCCACAGACCCATTCCAACATGCTTCTCTCTTGGAGGAGCATTGGCCAAGCATCTTCCATAAGGTACTTTCACTCATGAGTTATGTAGGCCTGAAGACATGTCTCAGAGTTATCCCTTCCCCACATCACTGGCAGGCATCAGCCTCAGGGATGAGGCAGCAGTTCCTGTTCAGCTTTGTCTCAGCAAGGAGCTAACTGCAGCTTACAATCCAGAAAGACTGATTTTTTTAAAAACTGAAAGCCAAATTACTGGGAAAAAAAATCCTACCATTTCAAGTGGAAAATCTGTTCAGCTGGAGCTGGACCGCAGAAGGGAATGCATATCTCATTTTGTATGACACCAGCAAGTAATCTGATGCTTTTCTGTGACTAACACAATAGGTCATATTTGAATGGTTGATGGAGAGATGAGAGGTTTCATATTGTATTACCAAATCCCTGAGCCATCTGGTTCCTAATGGCTTCTTTCAAAACAAACAAAATAAAACTTCTGAATTGTGCAATGCAAACTGACATCCTCTCTTAGACAGAAGATGCCCATTGCTTCACATCAGCAAATGAGATCAATGCCTCCATCAATTACAGCTTCCATGCACCCCTTTCAGGTATTTCTGATCATGCACTTAATGGCAAATAAATCCTCCTTATTGCTCAAGCTGGTATCCTCCATCACTGGGAACCAGAGGCTGGAAAGTAGAGGGCAGGGGCTGTTTCCATAGTGAGTGTTTGTTTCCAGTGGGGCAGTGGGGTTATGATGGCATGGAGAGAGGGAAAGCCTGGCAAGGTGACCCACGTGAGTGGGAGCTGTAGGTGAGGAGCAAGGGCCTTTCTCGTGTCACATCCTTTTTCTCTGATAAGGCTTTGACACCAGAAGCATGTGCGGAGTATCCTTCATTCATAGCTTGGCTTCTGCCACAGATTGGCACATGCTGGGGAGGATTTCTCAGAAAAACTCGGATGCCCACTGATGCTCACCTGCTTAAGGAGGGGTGCCCCATGCCAGCCCAAATCCTGGGCTAGGCGAAATGCTAAGTGCAGACAGAAAACCCTGAAGAAACAAAGTGTTTTAAAGAGGAAGCTCATGCCTTTGCTTCCCAAGGCCAAGCTCCCAACACAGCCCTGAGATGCCATCACAGCCTGGGTAGGTCAGCCGTGCTGGTGCCTCTTGAGTTACTGATCTGAGCACGGTATCTATGGCAGTGACAGCCACAGGGGTTCTCAGCAGCCTCGACAAAAGTCTGTGGTCATTGAAGGCTATGCCACACTCACCGAACTGGTAAAATTACGTGAGCTGGTTTGCTTAAGTGATAGCTCAGTAAATGTTCATTATTTATGGTTGCAGTGCAAACCTGCCTCAGGGAAACCCGGAGTTTATCCATCCATGCTTTCACTGTTGTGAAGCATTCGATGATGTAGGATTTACATGTTGTATGGCAAAGGCCCTGAGCCCACTCCACATGCTGCAGCCTCTGCTCCAGGTGGTCTTGAGCCACAGCAGAGGCGCTGACGTGTTCTGCCTTTGGTCCTGCATGTCCTTATAATTTAGTTAAAACCACACACAAATGAAAGGACATAAAATGTATATATTTATTATTCTGTATTTATCACTTATATAGTTTAGCCCAGAACATCATAACATTGTGAGATGTTATCTGGGATTACATATCCAATAAGTACGGTGTATTATCAGCATACTATAGCACCATTATGTATAATTATGTATGTTTATAGATACCCCATCACAACCCAGTGTAGTTCTTGGTTACATTTCTGATGTGCTGCTTATTGCATCATGTTCACAAATGTTATGCTACCTCTAATTATGTACATTTATAGATGTACACTGTATTTACTGCACACTATTATATTTGCTTCATCAATCAGAGTCATCCTGTTGATAGGCCAGCTGATGTTTATTTGCCTAACGTCTTTTAATTCTTTAAACATCTGTCTTTTAAGTGGTGAGTGCCTTATAATGGACTCATCCCACAGTAAGACCTGACTTCCACTACTGATTAAGTCAGTGAAATCCTGATTTTCCCATGACTCTCTGGACAACCTCCCAGCCTTTTCACAGGGGCCAGGGTTTCACTGCCTGTGCTGGGTTACATATCTACCTGATTCAGCTTATTTAGGAAGCGCAGTTCCTAATTTTGATGGGGTTTGTGGTTGCTATAGACCTCAATTCAGCTCTCAAGTGAAAGGCTGGATGACGGCTGTAACACCACCCAAAATCTGGGCTGACAGCTGTAGCTCCTCTCTGTTGTTTGCTCCAGGGTAAGGATTCTTCTGTCTGCAAGTAGCATTGGTCTGCTGTGCTCTTTTGGTGCTTTACCTAATGTCTGTCGAATCACTCCTCTCTTTGTACTACATAATTTAGGTCTGGTTGAGTACAGAGTATTTTATTTATTTATGTATTCAAATTTTCAAAATGTATTTCTAGGCATCTTAGCAGTACACTGGGCGCCTACCACATAAATTAAAAATAACAGCATAAACTTAGACAAAGGACCTTCCATAAATAATTCCTCCTGAGCTCACACCCTTAGCAATAGCCTTATCTTGGAAGAGGGAAATAGATGGGTTTTACAGCCTGTTGGGAAGGTTAATAAATCTGGGTGCTGATGGACCAAAGGGAAAAATGAGTTTCAAAATTGAGGCACACCCTTTCCATCCCCTTTGTGGAGACTCCTTGCCTTGAACTCTTCACCTATCCTGGTCCTCAGTGGGAGATCGCATCCTGCTGTACAGCTTAGGGATAGAAACGCAATTGTCAGGGATATCTCGCAATGCTGCTGTGGTGCAAAGTAGCTGACCACATTCTGATCACATGAACACCTTATTTTTAAGTAACTCTTGTCCACGGCTTCAAAAGTGATTTAATATATCACTGTAATTACGTATCCAGTCTAAGCCACATTAGAGATAGATGGGTAGTCCGAAGATGACTGTTCACCCTTTTCTAAAGATCAGGCCCTTTTTATAGATGTCAGGTTGAGCACCAAAATCACTGGTTAGTTTTGAAAAGGTAAATCTGTTTGTGTGAGTGTGCAGGAGAAAATATCCTCTTTAGAAGTAATTTGCTGAAAACAGTTTTAGTATTTTGTCCCTGCCTATGGCAATTTATGAAACACAAAGGAGATGCTGTACCAGCAACGCTGAAATAAATCACTCTAAAAACAGAAGTGAAATTTTATTTCATTACTAAAGTAAATAAAGGAGATGCTGTACCCAGTTTCAAATTAGATTGGGGTTTGGTCAAGCTTGTTCTAAATCCAATGATTGTAAAGCAAATGGCTGGAGATGAGCTCTCGGTAGAGCACCATTGCAAACATGGCTAATGGGGTGCTGTGCAGTGCAGAGCAATAAACAGGGAAAAGAAAAGGGGTGGATTTTGAGCCTGCAGGAATCAAAGGCAGTGATGCAGCATGCTGTGCCCAGGTCTTCTGCCGAGTTCTTACAGGGATGCTGAGGAAATAGAGAGGGGGACAGAATATGCCCCCAAAACTGACTCACGGCCTGGACAAAATGCCTTCCTCTGAGTAAGCAGAGGGGAGAGGCAGTTGAGCTCCACCTGTAAATGATGCTGGGAGACCATGGAAAAGAGCACACCACAAGAGAGAAATATCTGCAGAAGGTGGAGTCCTCTGTGCTGGCAAAAGCCAAGTGGTAAGACAGGCAGTGGTGGCTCTACCTCCTCGAGGGCAGGGGGCTGGCCCTCAGCTTGGGGTACCTTCACACTGGAAGTCTCATACCCGCATCCACCCAGGGATCACCAGAAACTGTACAGATGCACCTGTGCAAAGAGATGTTCTGGTACAACGCGTTCTTTCTAAGGACGAAAAGCATATAATATATATCATATAATAACATCAACCAGCTTATGGGAGTAGATGTTCACATCAGAAACGTGTTGCAACCCATGGCAGGAAAGTCACAACTGGCTGTGGGTGGAAGCTAAGTAAACTTCATCTGGATGGACTTTGGGAGAGGCCTGACAAACCACTGTTGCCTGTAACATTTAACCCGGGTTCTCCTGCCCCGGTGCAGAGTGATGGGCTCAGGGAACTGAGCTTTTCCCTCCAATCCATATGCCTGTCATTGTCTTCTTGCTCTCAGCTTGTAGAGCAACTGGCGAGGAGGGAGGAGTGACCATCTCATCCCTGAAGCCAGTAGCACCTCGGAGGGCTGGGTGTCCCGCAGCCTTTCTCCCACCAGAAAAACCCCCATGTTGCCAGTCAGTGATCAGCTCACCTCTGATTTCCCACTGGAGTTAGTTGCTGGTACACTGTCCAGCAACCTGGTGGCACCTGAGCCCACAGCAGCTGCCCTTGGGGGTACAACCCTTCCTTCACCTCCACGGGTGGGGGTCCTACTGGAAAAGCCCATGGAATAGCACTACCTTATCCCTAAAGCCTTACAGCCCAAACACCAAACTGCCATTCAAGAAGGCAGGACTTGATCTCATCAGAGACCTCTGTTTACCAACGTGCTTTGCCTCCTCAACAGGAATATTTTCAAGTTGGTAAAGAGGGAGCTGCCTTGACATTATTAGCCCACTTGGGGGTTGATTCAGAGATGTGAAAGTTATCGGAAAGATGCTCGTTGATATGTAAAACCCTGCGTCATAATGACCAAGAAACAAGGTCCGTTCCTGAAGAAGGAAAATTTAAACTATAGTTTCAGGTCATTTCCTAGCAGGGCAGATGGTGCAATCTGTGCAGCACCCCAGAACTGACATGGTTCCTACATGCTTTGCTATCCCCTCCTGTCACAGCACCTGCACCACTGTAACTGAGCATTACACATGTTCATCAGCTGAACAATGAGACCCCTGGAATGAATGATTCATTACAAAATGGTTTCTTTTGGAAGAGAAAGAAGGTTTTGTCTAGTTTTTAGAAGTACCACAGGAAAACTCCATTTATTTATGCCTGCTTTTGTTTGACAGTACTTTCTTTGTTCCTCTCTGCTCTTGCTTTTCTAGTGCCAGTTAGCAGCAACGTTTGGCAATGGCAGTCAGGGAAAGAAAGGAGAGGCAGAATCATTGTCAGGAAGCAAAAAGAAATGTGTGCCTAACAAAACAGAATTGAAGCAACATGTTTAAGCAAACCAAAAAGCATAAACACTTGAGGTTTTTCTCCCTGTGTGTTTACATTTTCTAGTTATTGGAGCCTGTCATTTCCCACAGCAGTTCAGATTTCTCCCTTCAGGTTGTCCCTGACTCATTACCTTACTCTGGTCAGAGGAAGTCCATCCTAAAGACCCAGCTGACGTTTTGCTCTACAGATACTGCCTAGGAGATGTTCTTTAATGGGCACAAGCAGATTTTTATCTGTTAAGGCTTTAATGAATGGGCTGAGCAATCACCAATAGTGATTACCCACTGACACCAGTCTACAGGTGCTTTTAGCCCATCGCTGGCTCTTCAATCTATGACCTGTCCCGGGAGGTCCCGTGCAAGTGAACACAAGATCTGATACCCCAGCACCTCCTGTGACTGAGGAGCGCCAGCTCTGGGAGCCCACTCTGACCACCTTCCACCACCTCCCTTCATTTGTCCACAACGGGAGATTCAGATGAACTTTCTATTCATTTCTAATATGCTGTGTATGCTCTGGATGTGGTCTCTGAGGAGAAGCCATCAGAACTGCTTCTGCTAAAATACTGTCTACCTGCCTTTAGTAACTCATTTGTCCCATAAGACCTTACAAGGATTCCGACAGCCAAGTTGTCTCTTCCCTGGGATTAATTTTCGTATTTAAAGGCATTGTCCAATAAAGACAAATCCAGGCCTGAAGATTTTTAAATATAGGTTTAAGAGCATATTTCCATGTTACAAGGCATTTTTCTTTTATGCAACGAGAAATCCATGGAAAAGAGTGGAGAAGTATCTTGACAGAGTATGAGAGGACACATCAGCCCACTGATAAAATGAAAGGAAGGTGTTAGACATAAAAAAAAGATTTGTGAACTTCTTCTTCAAGGCTTCCCTCTGTAAGTTCTTAAAGTACCTTCACTAATGAAAGCAATTTGTGGTGTATGGAAGAGGTAGGAGTGAGAACAGACACACAGAGGGACTCAGGAGCATGCTAGAGTCTGGAAATTTGCCATTTGCTTTCTAATTCAAGGCACAATAGGCATAAATAAAATGAGATGGGAAAAATCAATGCAGGTAAATAGTAAAGGATGCTTTGGGGGAGATTGGAGAGGAAAGGTGTAATTGCTGCTGAGGAATGTTTAGAAATAACTGAGATAAGAGGAATTAGGACAATGGTATATGGGACTGGCTCAGGGTGATTCAAATCAGAGGCCAACCCCAGCTCTTCTGGCAGATTAAAGGATGGCTTAAACAAGTTCCTGGCTGGGATGTCTGAGATAAACCCAGCCCTGCATGATCTCCAGAGGACAGAGCAGATTCACCACTTTGCCCTTTCCTGGGTTTCTCTGCTTTTACAGCCCCTCTGGCACCCCTTCTGATTTAGCCACAACATTTCCTGCGGTGCTGGGGAGAGCTCTGTGGTGGGTCTGCTTCACCACTCTCTTTTTTATGCCTGTCCAATCCTCCAGCTTCAGTGTGGCATTGAGCCAGCTCACAGCCAGGCATCCACAACTCACTGTCAGCCACTGCTCTTGTCCTGCATCAAAAAGGCATTTGAATAATGTCCAAAATCACATCTGACCTCACCTGTGTGTTTGACACAAAGGTCAGGTTAGGGATGGAGGCTCATCTGAGAGCCTGCAATTTCCACCACCAGTGTCAGCTTGGGGCTGGCTTCAGCAGCAACCCCGAAGGTCAGCACAGTTCTTGGCCCAGCAGCTGGTGAGGAAAAGCCACTTTGTGCTTCCTGCCATGGAGAAGGGCTGGAGCACAGCTGGACTCAGCCCACATCAGCCTACAAGGAGGGCTGGCAGGGCTGATCAGACAGCATGGCCCTGTGGAGCTGTGAGATATGTTTGGGGTCAGCCAGGTGCTTATGGTGCTTGGAGGTCTCAACTGAAGAGAGACAGAGCCTGTGATTCCACTAAACCCTAAAGCAAGGTGGAAACAGTTCCCAAACAGGGAGCAACAGAGCTTCTAGTGCAGCTGCTTAGGGGAAAATGAGAAGTATGGGTGCATTTGAACCATGCAAGTTAAAGGAGAGAAAGGACATGAGGTGGGCTGGCAGAAGATGAAAAGCAGTGGCACATAAATCATGGCCCATCCACAGGTTTTATATACCACACAGTAATAAATACCATGGGAGTTTAAACAGGGCACTGTGAATGAGTATGGAAGAACAGAAAATAATCAAGGATAAGAGAGAGACGTATGTGCAGTGTAAAATATCACCCCAGAGAAGGGAGGGAAGTGTTACAGGGAAGTGAGTACAAGAAGTAGCACGCACGTGTGCACACATAGACAAACACACAAAAGTAAAAATAAGCAATGAAAGAAATATTGTGCAAGAGTCAAGGTGACTATGAAACTCTTCAGACATGCAAGGGAAAAGGTCTCAAGAGGAGACAGCAAATTTACTTGCAAGACATGGTAAGGATAATTTATTGATGTGAGCTGGCCACTGGTAAATGGAAAAAAAAATATAATTAACTGTTTTCCTTAATATTCCCAAAGGAAGGTAGCAAAAGAGAGAGGCCAGGGCATATCTTGCATTAATTTACATTGCAGGAGGACAAAAAACACTGGGAGAAAACAAGGAGATCATGGCCTGACTGTCAGAGCACTGAAGGAGTGACAAATCTCTGCGGCGAGGTCAGTGAATTGCAGGAGGCCAGAGCTGACCCGAAGGCAGGGTGATGGGAGATGGGGGTGCAGAGGTGGGAGGATGGGGGAGCCTCTGCTGAGGGCACTGTGGGGCTGGGACTCCTGTGCATCCCCCAACTGCGCCCCCCTGCTCCCCTTGCAGATGAGTCTGCTCAATGCCTTCCTGGAAATTATGGAGATGCCCACTCGTGGGAGGCACAGCAAAGATTAGGGAAGCTTCCAAAGTGCACGTCTGTCTTCAGGAATGCAAAATAAGCCATTTTGCATTGAAGCAGAGAGGACAGAGTGATACTGGAAAAGTTACAACTGGGCTGCAATCCATGAAGTTTGAGTTTTTCTGACAAAGAAAGGATCCACTTGTCAGATGTGCTGCTGCTCCTGCAGGAGGGCCTGGGCATCACCAGGCTCTGCGAAACTATATGTTAAATGACTGTTTGAGACTGTAGTTCAAAGCTTCAGTAGTACCTGCAGCATCCCCAGGATGAGGTCCTACCCTAAGCACCACCTTCGTTCTTGTTGCCACCCCAGCTGCACATCGAGGGCTGCAGGACTGGGGGAAAATGTGGATCTGTGCCAGCACAGAGAGTGACTGTAGTGAGATTCAGCAACTCTGCCAACCAGCAGGAACATTTGGCAGCGTTAACCAGGGCCGGGGTAGGCCAGGGCAGGAATGGTGAGGTTCCTCCATTGAAAAGGAGCAGGCAGCTGCTGGAAGGATGTTGTGGACAAGGGGAGGCAGATGAAAGTGCTGTGTGGCTCAGTAGCTCAGTCTGGATTGACAATAACCCTGTTACACACAAGTTTAAGAATTAACGGGATCCAGTATTATGTGGCTTTTGTAAGCAATTTGATCAGCTGATTTATCAGGCTCTCTTAACCTTCCCCTCAAACCTGTGCTATCAGCCTATCAGTGTCAAGGTACTTTTTTTAGCCTCCCCTTTTATGTCTGTGTTAGCTCCAAGGGCAGACACTGCATCCAGTAAAAAGGATTGCGTCCAGGAAACTGGTAAGTAACCCTTGCCATATGGAGGCAACAACATCCCTCATGTGATTTTGGAGGACAACTCCCAACTGCATCTCTGTGTTGGTGTCCTAAGTGTTAAAAGTGTTGCTCAACTCTGTTCCGAATGTGGATGCTGACTCCTCAGGGAGCCCTGGGAACCGGGCCTGAGGACTGTGTCCTCATGGCTTTCTCTTCTCTGGAGTCCCTGTCAGGGGCAGCAACCAGCTACACGATGTTCTGGTGAGTACTGGCAGCAGTATGCCTGTTACAAAAAAAAATACTAAATTCCTGGGGTATGAAACAGCTGCACTGAATTAAAGGACTGCGGCTCTTCTGAATGCTTATTCTTCAGGTCAGCTCCTCAGGTTTCCCTCGTGTTTCATCCAGCTAAATATATGTGTCCATCTGTTTGTGTAATCTTTGGTGGTAAGAGGCAATCTGCTGCTTCCCCCTGCCAGGATTCCCGCTTTGGGCCAAGCCCTGCTCTTAGATGTGCATTTTCTCCCCAGAGGCCTATTTGCCCTGCAGTCTCCTGTGTTTCATAAACCTTATCCAGACACCAGTTTTCGTCGCATGCCCTGAAGATTAATGGTGTCACGGTGTCTCTTTGGAAATGCTTGGTAGAGCCCTCTGCTTCACACACAGAAAACTTTCTTCTCTCTGGGGCTGGGAGTTTAAAGACCATCCTGGCACTTGAGGGGACTGTGACCAACTCATGTCCTCCCCACAAATGGACTGTTTCCTCCAGACTGGCAAATCAGCTTTTGAGCTGTGCCTCATAACCCTTCGTGTCCTGATGTTTTTCCCAGAAACACCTGAAGTGGTATCCTGGCCTCCCAGGGACAGAGGAGGAAGGTGAGCCTGAGGAGTTCAGCCACTGTTCTGGGGACCAGACTCACAGGAGGGTTAGAAGAGAAGGTTTTGTAGCTCCCAGCTGTCCTAGAGACTGTGGGAAACTTTGAAAATCTTCCTTTTTACTCCTTATTATATGATTTCTAGTCTGATACTGGTCTCTCAAGTCACTCAGCAACACCCTTCTTTCTCTGCTCTGCCCACAGGGGCTTGTTGATCTGCTGACATCCACAGCGCTCTGACCAGGATTAAAGATTGCAGGGATTTCACCTTCCTCCTTGTGTTTGTGGGAAAGCTTTTCTGGGTGCAGTCTGAGGTGTTAACACAGAGCAGCTACACTGACATGCCCTTTTTATTTTTTGTTTTCTTTTGTGGTTAAACTTGGGAAAGAAATGAACAGCAAATGAAGAAGGCAGTTATACTACAATAGTAGTGTCATCTCTGCTCCTGTGCTGGGGCATCTGGCAAAACCTCCCTGTGCAGGTAACATCTAGGGTAGCCAGTTGTTCAGGGTGGGGCCTGAGCTCATTGGGGATATTCAGACAGTTCCCATCAGACTCTTAGGTCTCATGAGAGGAAAAATAAACCATAAAGTAAAGAGATGACCAATTTGAATAAGACAGAACAGTAAGTGCCTGCACTTCCTCCCCGCAAGATGCTGTCATTTTTCATTTTATTTGAAGTTTTCTATTACATTTTATATTTTTACTTTAAAAAGGTCTCATTGGGGAAAAGTGCATTTTATGTTGTATTTTTTCTGCCTGGTTCCACAAGGGACAGAGAAGGAAAAATACTGGGGCCTCTCAGTTGTCCCCGCTGAATAAATCTAACCTGAGGGATAGCGAAATGATGTGATTTCCTGCAGGAGCCGTCCCATACCTGGGAGTGTGTGTGGCTTACTCAATAAAACCTGGCTTGGTAGGAACCACATGGACACTTTGCTCTCTGTGCTGACCTCCTGCATGCCTGCACCAGGATGATCTGTCCGACCCCAAGGGGGGAACACTGGGGGTCCCATATATCCCAGCACCTTTTAGAGACCTGGGGATGTCTGAGGAGGGAAGACTCAACAAAGAACAAGCCAGAAACCTCCACCCTCCCAAAGCAGCTGCTGGAAATCAATCAGGATCCCCTAGGACGTTTCAAATAGAAATAGCACTAGACACTGATATTTAGGCACCTGAATCCCACGTGGTGAGTCAGCAAAGCCCTTTCAGAGCAGATCGCCTCCCTGGTGACAGGGTGGGGCAAGACTGAGGAAGCGTGCCAGCACTTCCCTGCATGTCACTGCTAAGCATACCCTGCAGGTAGCAGTCACAGGAAATTCCCCCAGAGTATGAGAGAGTATGAGTTTATTTATAACTATCCTGCAGAGCTGTATCATTGCCTGTGAATACAACAGGCTCGTCTGGGGACACTGCCACTCTCAAATGGGCTCTTTGAAAGAAAAAATAAATAGTTAACACACCCTTTTAAATCTTTGCTTCTTGTTAGACTTGTGTTGGATGTTGTTTGTAAGCATGGTTCATTTTTAATTCTGCATGGAGTTATGAAGTCTGCCCGGGGTTTTGTGGGACAGGTATGGTAAAGAAAGGATGTGTCATCTCCAATAATATGGCACACAGGCTACACAGGAGAGGAGTACGTATTCAGAATGAAAGCTGCCTTTCCTTGGTGTAGGTTGCCTTCTAGGCTCTGGATTCCTTGAGCATATTGCAGTGTGAGGGGTTTTTTTGTTCTAGTTTCCTTTCCAAAAGGGAAGTGACTGAGCCCCAGAGCACCTTAACCCCAGGGAGCTGCTGGGCTCCTTTAACCATGATTAAACAGAAAAGTGAGGGCCATTGAGGCTCTTGATGTGACTGGTCTCTGGTGCCTGAACCCTGGGTCAGCTTTTTAACTGGTGCTGCAGCTGACTCCTGCAGGATGGGAAAAACCTCTCGTGGGGGTGGGCAGCCTAATCTCAAGAGTTCGGGGTTTGCACCTGAAATGCTCTGACGCATGTCCTTTCCCAGCTCTGTGAAGGATGAACACAACTTTTATTTCACCCTTGAGCGAAACAGAGAAGGCACCACTGAGGTGTGTTTTATTAAAGCCAGGCCAACTGCTTGGGGCTTTCTTGTGACAGGAATTATCAATCTTAAATATATATATAGTGGAGCAGGCAGGTTTGGACAAAAGCCTGAAGGATGAGCTGGTCATTACACCACCTTGTATAAACACCCATTCTTTGGTGCCCCTGTGTCTGGGACAGGGACAAGTTTCCTGGCCTAAATGCTGTCCCTTCACCAGGGACTCTTTGCCAGACAAAAAGCAGCATATGACCCTAAATATATCATTATACTGGTTAGAAGGAGGGGCTCAGAAGCTGTCACAGTTTGTTTTATGGTATTCCTGCATTCCCCTCATGTGGGCTGGCAGTCCCTCAGGAACTTGCACTACCCTGAGAATCCCCTGAGCATCCCTGGTTTAGAGAGCTCCCTGAGCATCTCTGGTTTCCCTGCTGTGCTGCCAAGGCATCTATTTGTGCCATGTGGGATCCCCTGGTGCCCAGCACAGGCTCCTCCATTCCCCTCTGGTGATCAGGTGCACAGGAGACGGGGCTGTGATTCAGTGATGCTCTTTTGGATCAAAGTGCTGCAGCATTACGTGGCTCCCAGAGCCCGGCAGTGCCGTGTCCTGCAAAGCCCGGATTCACCGGGAACTCACACTGCCAGTTCAGCATCGCCAGGAGCTGTTTGAAGGCTGTGGGCTGCCAGGCATCCCATCAGCTCAGGTATTGTCTGGCCTCGCACAGCCCTCACAAAGGCAGCACAAAAGCAGAAAGGCGTATTTTGCTCTTTGGCTACTTCATCAGAAATACCCACGTCTGCTGCCAGGCAAGTGACTAGTGGAGGGGAGAGGAAGCACCTCACTTTTCTGCAGATGCACGGGGTCTGTGTTCTTTTGTCCACAATGCTCAACAGGATCAGAGGGAGAAATTATTAGTAATGTTTCCCCCCATGAGAATGCAGGATCTAATTCCTGCCTCCCCGAATAAAAAGCAGGATGAGAAGGCAAGAACCCAGTTTTGTCTCATCTCAGATCTCTGTTTCAGGATACAGGGCTTTCAGACCATTGTGCCTCGGCAGCTTCCAGCTAAGAGAATGACATCCAGAACAAACATCAAAACTGGTTAAAAAGGATCGCTTAGAGTATAAAAGCAGGTTGGGGATGACTTCCCATCCCAGATGAAATTATTGTAATTGCTTCAGCCTTTTCCTCTCAAGACTAAGTTGCTACGGGGCAGTTCGTTTTGCTCCTCCTAATACACACCATGTGTGTTTCTTCGACTCATTCTTCAGTCACCACATGACCTGACGGCTGCTTTCCCCCTGATGCACAGGCAGCTGCGAGCAGCTGCTTCCTCGGCCCCACCCACACCGAGTGCCTCCACAACCAGGGGAGCCGAAAAGGGCCGTGGCACTTCTGTCTCACTCGTTTTAATGGCTGCACAGCATTTTCCTGCCTTGAAAGACAAGAGCAGAGAGGGCAGACTGAGTTACCGGGCACACCCCTCTTTGCCAGGGCAGTCCCTTTTCCCGCAGGACAGAGTTCAGCATCGCACACCAAATTTCAGGTGGAATTTTGCAGCAAGGCTTCCTTTCCGGCACTTGGGCTTTGTGTCCCCACCGTCTCTTAGTGCCACTGCTAATTGTCTGGAGAGCCTCAACAGAAATTGCTGATTATATTCCGGGAATTTCACAACTGCAGCAAGTACAGACTGTGTCTGACCATGGATTGAATGGGCTGCCAGGTTCCCTTTTGTTCATTTTGCTGTATAGGAGGCACGTTTATTTATTTCTTTATTTATTTATTCTGTGTTACAAAGTAAGAAATACTTAGCATTTATTTAATTATCTTGGCTATAATACAGACGTTCCATGATTACAAACCAAAGTCAGTAACACCCTCATGTGAATGGTACTTTTTCGTACCACTGGAAATTAAAAATCAGTTGCACTATGATTAAATTGATTCCTGGTGGTTTCTTCTGAGCAATTATTTTCAAAAACTGTCTGCCAGTCCAATTTGCTATCAAATCTCACTCTATCACTAGCATTCCACATGCAGGTGCTTAGACAATATAAACTCAACATCCTACAAAATTATAATCCTTTTGTAGGAGTGAAATGCTGATTGTTTATTATCTGATTTAATTTCTGGTGGTTAAATCTGTGCAGTCTGATTTAGCAACATTTTCAATCAACCTTACAAATATTTGAATGCATTTATGCAACAATTAATGTGCAAAATAATGTGAAGCAAAGTCAGTTCTCCTTGCTGTTTAAATCAGGGCACCCGATTCCTGCCCCCTAGGGAGTGGGATGCTCCCACGGCAGCCTGGTGTGGCACTTCACATGTAAGGAGCTGTGGTCCATGTGATGTCTGGACAGAATCAAGCAGCCTGGTGTGTCGATCCATTGCTCCCAGCAGTGCTGCTCTTCAGAGAAGGCCACCATCAGGACACATCAGCCTCTTGCAGCCTCTCTGTGAGACCACCAGCGAGAGGGGCTGGAAACAGGGCACCCCTGAGATGAATTTGGGACCACAGCCCAGTCCTGGGTTTGTGCTAGTGCACCTGAAAGTGGAATTGCACCCCTTGGACTGTGCTGGCAGCTGAGAGTAAAGCCTGAGGCTGGCTGCAGGACAGGAGCTGGGCTGCATGGGAGTCAGTACTGCTGCCCTTTTGGGGCGTGTTGAAGCCAGGTCATCAAAGGGAGCTCATTTGTGAATTCAGCTGGGCACTAGAACAGCTCTAACATCACACTATCTGACTTTATTTACCAGAGGCACTGGCTGGATTCAATATTGCCCATAAGCTTTCAGTCATCCGTTCTCGGTGGAGGCACCTCCCATGGCAGTAGATTGGAGCTGTGCCAGCTGATGGAGCAGGGATGAGGACGCTCACCCTGCATAGCTCTCCAGCCTGGGCATCTCTGAGCTTCACTTGTGGCACTTCTGCTGTTAAAGGTGACCAAGTGCAGACTGGGATGGCACTGGTGTCATTTTTGCACAGCCATTGTTGTCCTGGATGCCCTGCTTCCCCTCCACACAGACGCTGCAGTTGGTAGCAATGCTGTTGACAAAGAGGTGACTCATTTCCACCACCAAATCTCTCTCGCACAATGCATCTATATCCTGTTTAATTTCACACCTATCCTGTTTGCTCAGTTACACAGCATTACTGTTCTATTTGGTGAATTTTAGATCGAATGGTAAGGAGTGAATTTTTATATTATGCTATGTGATAATTGCTCCTTTAATTTTAACTTGATAATAGGTTTATTCTGAAAACAGTTAGGAAAATTACTTATGAGTGCTTTAACTAGATGTATAATTTGAGGATACAAATTTAATATGCCATACAAAGCCTTCTGGAGCAAAATTGCTGTGCCCTTGTTCAGTTAGGTAAATGGGAGTTTACTTGATCATTCGTAACCCAGGCAGTATTTTGAGACCACTGCTTAATTACAATAATCACTACTCGTAAGTCACAAACTCGGATGTTGTGTATCACCCGATCTGCTCCTGGCTTTGCTGCAGATGGGCAGTACAATGTTGAGCAAGGAACACACAACCTGGGCTGTGCGTCTCTTACTCACCCCTGCGAGGAGTTACTCATGCTGCTCGTTTTGCCACAGGACTAAGGAGAAGATGAACACCCCTGTTGCCACCAAATGCTCGGGAGATCCTCAGGTGGATCCGCAGGATGTTGTCGGAGCAGAAGCCACATTACTCCATTATGTTGCTTAGTTTTTTGGCCTGAGCAGAGGCCTGATATCAGAGCACTGGGAGTTTTGTGCATCTCCCTGCCAGCACCCCAACCAACCTACCTGCTGAACATCCCTCCATGAGCCTCCTACGTGCACTCTCCTTATCTTCCCAGCCTTCTTCTCTTGATCCCACTGAACTAGCACTTTTCAGTTACTCTTACACTTAGTTAATTTAATGGAGGAGCTGAGGGGATGGACAGGGATGGGGGAAAGATCAGAGGGGATGCTTAAATGGCACTGCAGGTCTTAGCCTACAAGAGACCCCATGTTAGACTGGGCACCTTGCAGCTTTCCAGGCTGTGTCTGCCCTATACAGACTAAAAAGTTGCTCTCCTTCTGTCTCTGTTTCCATGGTGGATTTTACTATTGTAAATACTGGTCGGATGAATGACAATGAAGGAGACTCCTCAGAGCACCTGGAGGTTTGATGGGTAATGTAATTTGGCTTGCTGTGAACACTTGTACTTGAAATTTCCAATTTCAGTGTGGAATTAAATTTTGACCTCATCAGCATACCTGACTTAGCACTACTGGCAGATTTGCTAACCCTTTATTTAATGTTCTGATCTACTGTTTGTTTCAACTTTAGCAAAAACCTCCCTTTTCTTCAGCAAAGTGTAGCAGCCAAGCTAAACAAATACCAGAAAATCCTTTTAACTATGTCCACTTCTTTTGTTTGAATGCCCAGAGCTTCCCACCTCACCATGGCACTGCTCCTGCTCTGCAGCCTCACAACAAAGGCACCTCATTTCTGCTGATCCCGCTGTTCATGAGCACCAAGAGACCCCTACCCCCAAATGTGGAGGAGTTTGACTTTCCTATTTCTCTTTACTAACAAAGGAAGTAGAAGAGTGAGCATTTTAACAGCTTGAAAACATGCTTGACTCTGCACTGACCACCTCCCTGCTTTCTCCTTGGGAGCTGCATAGCAGAGGGTCCAGCCTTTTTTTCAAGGTGCAGGGCTGCTGGGAGAAGCAAGTCCCTGGATGCAACAACACTTTGTCCATCCCAGGCCTGGCTCAGCTGCTCCCAGGCCAGGCAACCTGCTGATGGGCATGAGGAGCCAGGTAGGGAGCTGCCCTCCGAGCAGCAGAAGCAAGTTTTTAGGGTAATGCCAGCTCTGCCTCTCTTTCCTGTCAGTGCCTCAACAGAGTGTGCTTTGGGATGGCTTGGGAGCAACCACACATAAGGGGCAGGAGGGTAATCCCTGCTGGGTTGCCTGTCTCCTTGACCCAAGGAATCTGCTGGAGGTCAGTCCCCCTGTGCAGGCTGGGAAACACTCTGGGAAGCCAGGGCAAGTTAAGGAACGTGGGAGGGATGCACAGCACAATGTCCCAACTGAGACAGGCCGCTGTTGAAAGGGGCCATCAAAAGACACCAAGCCACTGGGACGCATTGCTCTGCACGTGCCTTAGGTGTGCCCAGGAGTCCTGGAAGTGAGCTTTCTACAGCACTCTGAGGGCGGCCAAATTCTGCCCAAAGGTCTGCACCAAAACATCCATTTCTCTACTCATAAACTGCAGGAGCACCTGAAAATGGCAACGTAACCCTGGAGAGAGCCAGCTGTGCTGGCCAACATCCAGGGCAGCCCCCATGCAGTAACCCATGGGCTGCATGGCAGGCAAGGCCAATACCCACTGCCCACACAGAGGCACTTTGCTTTCAGCAGCTGGATCCTGCCTGCAAACAGATTCATGCCTTGGCCCCATGGGTTTCAGGCAGCTGCCCATTTCCCTACTTATTCCTGCTCTGCCAGCCTTCTTGCTCGTGGTCTCCTGGGGCTGCATCAGCAGTCATCCCAGCAGCACAGGGTCACACCCTCCTCCTAAGTCAAGTGCAAAGTCAGAAGCTAAGCAGAGATTAAGGATCAGGTATTTTATCCAGTGGACATCCTAAGAACTTGATCCAAATGGCTTGGCTTAAAATAAATAACCTATTTTCAATCAGGTTTTGCTTCTGACACACAGAGCTTCATGAGCAGAGGAGAGGAGAGGTAAGAGAGGGATGAAGCAAGGCTCTGGAGCAAATCCTCCGTGGTCATGCATGGCAGTAATATTGTACCAAGCAACAGAGACTCACTAAAACTCATGTTTAAGCAATATGTCCTGGTTTCCCATCTGTGTAGCATGGAAGTAGCCAAGTTCCACTGGCAGCTTGGGTTCTTGGGGGACTATTCCCATAAGGCCAGTCTCAGAGGAGAAAACTCAGGGGAATAACTGTATTTTCTCCAGTGATTTCATTGGCTTTCCAATTAGGCCTAAAGTGATACTAAAAGTATATGCACTTTTGGCTGCACACAATTAGCCATTCCCTTTAATAATTTGATCCAATCCCTTTGCAGTACCAACAGTAATACCAGTGTTAGGGTGATGCCACGGGATAATGAGCCACCCTGGTCACACTTCAGTGCTTCAGGTAGTCAAACTTCCACCACTTCTGTCTAAGTGAAATGGGTTCCTTTTTACTCCAGTAACCAAATTCCACTTCCCCATAAGCTGACAGGTACCTTCTCCCACAAGATCCTACCTTCCATGATCTGTGCCCTGTACTGTGTGTCTTCAGCACCTGCACTTGCAGCCCAGCCATTTATTTTGTTTTTCCCCTGTCACTGTCTGTCTCAGGAGCTGAAAAGGTCTGGAAAGCATACTGGCACTTCAGCCCCTGGATGCAAGCCATTTGCACTGAGCTGAAGCCTCTGTTTTTGCCAGGCACATGACAGAGTTGGCCATCACATCACTGTGGTGAAGGGGATCCAAAAAAGAGCCTTTTCCCCAGACAGCCTGTGGTGCCAGTGCACAGGACCGGAGCTGCTGGGGCCCCGCTGCAGGGAGAGCCCGGAGGATGAAAACAGGGAGAAGTCTCTCCTGCATTTGCAATGTGGAAAAGGAGTTTGTGAAGGCACCTCTGAAGATATCTGCTCTAAACCTGCAAAAGCAAAGCCTCCTCACACGTGCACCTTTCCCTTGGTCCCCTTGTTTTCTCCCTCTCTCCTGGTGCCGATACTGATTCCTTCCCCAGGAATTCCGCCTGGGAGATGAGGGCTTCGCCTCAGTGTACTCACCTTTAGCCAGTGTTTTTTTTTTTTAAATCAGCCACTGAACAAGCTGTTGTTCAGCCAGGTGACTGCTGAGGCAGTTACCAAGTCTTCCCTTCCCCAAACACCTGGGATGCCTCTTTCACAGTAAGCTGCTTGTTCCTCCCCACAGCCTGCTTCTGTGGGACACAGCGTGCCAGTGCTGCCAGAGCGATGGAGCACGGCCAGCCTGGGCTGCAGGAGAGCCCTCTGACTCTTGCTGGAGACATCGGTGTGTAGTTGAAGGCATGACATCACCAGCGCAGCGCAGGCTTGAGCGAGGACACAGCGGGGGCTGGGGCGCTTGGATGCCGGGGGCGGAGAGGGAGCAGGAAGAAAAAGAGAAGAAAAGAAAGAGAAGGAGGTTTGTCTTCTGTTTTCTTTGCTGCGAGTCTCAGAAGCACACCCTTGCTGTGTTAGAGCGGCGTCTCTGCTTTCGGGACACTGTAAGATGCGCAGAATAAAAGGGAAACAATAACACTGCCTTACTCCCAGTCAAACCCTGCTTTGTCGTAGGTATTGGGAGGCTTGAACTCATTCCTCATCTTAGTTTGCTGATGTGCCACCAGCTCCTCTACCCTCCGGCACCAGGACGGGGTCTCCCCGGTGCTCTCTGCCCCTGGGCACCGCGCCTGGCTGTTGTGCCATGGTACATTAGAGCAGATCTAACCCTGTAAACCCCAGGAATCCCTCCAGGGCAGGAAAACGCTGTTTAACGGGAGGGATGCAGCGGAGCGCAGAAGCTGTGGAGCACAGAGACCACGGTGTCAGGGGCAGCAGTGGGAGTCAGCAGGCATATGGCAGTGTTTACCAGAGGTATCCCAGACGCCTGGTCCCCAGGTGTTTGTTTCTGGGGGGTCCTGAGGATACCCCGGGCCAAGCTGAGGGACACAGATTTGAACCCCAGGCCTCCAGGGCTGCAGCCACAGCTCGGTCCCTGCTCAGTGTCCACATCTCATCACAACGACCACATTTGAAGAGTCTCGAGCTGCTGTTTCAACACAAAGGATTTCTTTCTTTCTCACTGATTTATTGAAAGGAATAGGGTCTCCCTGCATCCCTCAGGATTTCTAGGAAAGGTATTTAAAAGAAAAACCCTTGGATCTGTAGGTTTCCATCAAAATAACGGCACCTATGATGACAGGCAAAGTATAAACACTTAGGCAGACAAAGATAAGCGTTGGCGCTGTGGCTGCCTATTTAAATCAGATCCCCACAAACGCCAGTCTGGACAGGAGAGACCCGAAGCCTTTCTTGCTCCTTACGTGAGCCTAAGCAGAAGACCTTTATCTGAAGCTTATTTCTGCTTTCATATGTCACAGCAGCAGTATTCTCCAGCAGTGGAGGGCAGCTTTTCTCTAATTTTAGATCTTCCTCTCGAAAGATGGCAGCTGACAACGGAGACAGGCCTCTGAAAAGGATGGATTTGAAGGCATGCCTTTTTACTAAAGATGTACAAGCTGTGCAGCGCGGCAGTTCTTGAGAGATCAAACCGAGTGGATTTCAGATTCAAATCCCACCCTACTTTGAGGTCAGACTCCAGGCAATGTGTCCCAAGCTGCTCGCCAACAGAAAGGCAGGCGATGGTTTTTTTTAACAAGAAAATACGAATTGTGAGTGTCAAGGAAGGGGAGCAGGAGCAGGGAAAAAATGATTTACACATAGCAAACCCGTTGAGGAGGTCAAACAGATGCTTTATTGTCTCCCCATGCACCAGGCTGGATATGTCCATTTCTAAACAGAGCTTGTCGCACCTCAGTGGATCCTTTCAGGCAACAAATTGTCCTGCAAGATTCAAGGCAAAGTTTCTCTGTTTCCCTCATGAACAGAATATTGGATCTGAGAAAAGGCAGAGCCAACCCACCACAGCGGCAGAGGCAGGAAAAGCCCCACCAGGTCATCTGCGATCCCCCGTATTTGTGTCTGCAATGTGGTCTGATGGGCTTTCAACAGCAAGCTTAGGAGACACCTCAACAAGTTGCTTTACAGCATCTGTTTAAACTATTAAGATACTTCAGTGAAAACCTTGATGTATAAACAGAGCATTTTGATCAGGTAACCTGGTGGCTTGTAATATTTTGCTATTGAAAGCAAAGTTTCCACAACTACTGAGTCAAAGTGGGCAAGGAGAAGCTACCAGCTGAGTTACTCATGGGAGTGAGTTAATTTTTTTTTCCATGGAGCTGCTCTCTTATCACAGAAGTGTCACCCTTTCTGCCCTCCATTGGGGCAAGTGATGCATTCTGCCCAGGGCCCTTTTTTTGTCATCAGAAGGCAATGTAAAGCATCCATCTACCCCATCTATGTATCTGCCTAATCTCATTCTGGCTGTTGCTGTGATGGCCAGATAACTGATATGAAAATTAGGGGTTGTCTAGCAAGGCATAGCTTTCCTTCTGAACGACTTCCTATAGGGAGTCATCAATCTCTGTGGTACAGAGGACTGCCCTGACAGACAGCCAGCAGCCTGGAGACCCAGCTTCCAACTCCCATATACGTTTTGCATTCACTTCAATGCAATTTTTGAAAGGAATTTTGTATCGGACTTTGTTCAGGTGCACATTCATCATTTATCAATGTGTTGTGGAGTTGCAAACTTTAAAGGGGTGTTGTAAGGCTAAAAACAATCTTGGCCCATTTCCTTTTGCTAATCAGGTGCTGACAGCCACACAAGTTGAGTGGGAAATGCCTATCTCTGGTTTGCACTCCTTTTGCACAGGAGACGGAGACAGGGCAGAGCCCAACATCTCACAGACAGGTTCAGAACCGCTGACCTTGAGCATGTACTTTTTGGAGTGTTGAGCAATTACTTCCCTAACTTAACAGACTGAAATTTAAATATCTAATTTAGCTTTCAGCTGCATGTTATTAGCCTTTTTTTTTCCCCTTTCAGTTTGAATTGTAAAAGAGAAAAAAAAAAAGAGAGAGAGAGAAAAACCTAGGCTTCCCTCTGTAGCAAGGCCCCTGGTTTGTTTTCCTTTTCAGTCTGATGCACAAGACTCCACTACAGATTTGTAAATGCTGCTGGAGAGTGTTCATTTACATCAGAACATGCTGTTTGCAACTGGTTTTTAAAGCCCCACTCTCCTTCTCTATTAATTTTATGCTGTGAAATAAAATTGTGCAGAAAAAAAAAAATACATGCAATGATTTTGACAGCAAACTAAATGAGGGGCTCTGTAGGAGATGCCATCACTGATTTAGCCCGTTTTGTTTAGCTGAGAAGGAGCAGGGGAACACTTGCTTTAAGAAAAATCTCTCTCCAAAGAACGGCAGCCGGGGAGGTGGAGGCTGATAGGCAGTTGCTGACTGAGGAGTGCCTAAGCCTGGGAGCACTCACCTACAGGCAGCTGTGTTCCCTTTGGAGAGCAGGGAGCTGTGTGTGCTACTCTGCCACCCAAAGAGTCTCTCTTACCCTCCAAAGGGGCGCTTTTCCAGTGGCTCACTGTCCCCTGCCAGCAAAGAGCAAATATCTTGTCTTCATCTTTTTCCTCTCCTTAGACTGCAAGTGCCTTAATGCCAGCCTGTCTTTAAAAGAACTTGGGGAGCATGCCTACAGACACATCTTGGCAAAGAAGGGAAAGGGAGGAGTGCAGTGCAATCAGTCAGGCAAAGACTCTTGTTTTCTACTAGGAGCAAAAAGGAAGCAAAGATCTTTGCGTAGAAAAGATAGCAAATTAAAAAAAAAAAAAAGGCACAACCATCATTAGAAATCTTACACTTGTCTGTACACTTCGGTCTCCTGTGATGAGACCATATGTGGAGGAGAGACTGTTAATATTGTTCAGATAAACATGACATTCCTCTGCTTCTGCTGAAACAAAACACCCCAAGGTCACGGTGGAGAAGGTAGTTTTTCCACGAGCTGGAGCACAACCCTTTCCAGCACCGATGAGGGTACACTTGGGTGACCTGTACACCCATTTCCCCTCTCCCCGTCTGACTTCACCTACTGGGAGGTGCTCACCCTGTGATCCCCAGGGGGGCCGTATCCTGCTCAGCCCCCCTGGGACGGCTCCAGAGCGAGGGAGTGCTGCCTGCTGCTAAAGCTGATGCTTGTCATCTTTGCATCTCCATCAGTCGCCAGTGCCCCCGGCTGGGGACTGGCACTGCTCTCCAGTCTCCTTAGCACCAAGCACATTACCGGCACTCACAAATCATTCTCACAATAATTAGCAGTAATTAGTGACTTAATGGAGAGTCTTTGGGGATTCCTAAGCGTGCCTCATGAGCGTGGGTTTTTTAGGACGGTGGAAGTTGAGAAAGCCCTGAGGAATGCTGGTGGCACCTGGCTGGTCCCTTATCTCTGTGCCTGCCCGGATGGGTTTGTTTGCGTGCAGCCTTCCCAGACATCGCCCCGCTGGAGGAATTCCACCTGGCTGCGTGTGTTGGCTTTCCTGACCAACCCCAGAGCAGCCCCAGCGAACCTCTTGGCTGCTGCCCCCGCCTCGGCCCCCCCTGCCCTCCTCCTACCCGTGAAACCCGTGTACAAGCCCGTGCATGGGCACAGGGGGAAACTCCAAAAGCAGGGGAGCGAGCTCAGCTGCTTACCTTGCCCAATAAGGGGGAAACGCGGCGAGAACCACTTTAAAATCGATTAATTTCCTTTGCCCCAGTAGGTCCTCGGCTCTGCCAAGGCTCAGGCTCCCGGGTGGCGCTGGGCAGTCACACCGAGTGTGCTTGTTGAGGGCGCAAGGCATGAAATCCTCTGCCAAAAAAAACCCCTCGCCTAATTAAATTTCTCATTCTGAAAACAAAAGGGGTTCTCAGAGGAGACAAGGGGGGGCTCCCTGAGGTTGTTACTGTTGGGCACATTTTTGCAAGTCATTAGCAACCTCGGGAAATTGTCGATCAAATGGCTGAAAATGCAGCTTTCCAGTTTTCCAGTAAACCGAGCGTAGTAAGCCGCTGTGGCATAAGCATCTTCATAATGATGTTTCTGAGTTAACAGGAGGGGCATGGGGTGTTTTAATTGCCTTAGTTTCTAAATAAATGTAAAGAGATTTGTACACGTCCTGGATGCAAACGACCTCTTGAAGAAAGGCTGCCTGGCTTTCCTTGTGGATTTTGCCTCTCAAAGAGGGGGGGGGGGGAAATCCCATTAACACTGGGTTGTGAGCATGGTACAAGCGTGTGCCCAAGACTATAATTAATGCGGACACTTACCACTTCTCATTTCGAGATACAACCAACACCTTTGTATCTGTGAACCCCTCTCAGCTGCTAACGCAGGTTGTTAAGCACTCTTTCGTCTGGCTGATTTTTTTCAAGATTTTTGTGCTGTTTCACTGGCAAATGACAAGTGACATGAAGACACATCAGTAGAAATAGCACAATTACGATAGATAGATAGATAGATAGATAGATAGATAGATAGNACGATAGAGAGATAGATAGATAGATAGATAGATAGATAGATAGATAGATAGATAGATAGATAGATAGATAGATAGATAGATAGATAGATAGATAGATAGATAGATAGATAGATAGATAGATAGATAGATAGATAATCAGTCTTTAGGTAATCACTGTTTTTAGAAATTACACATTTTCGCCTTGCAGGTGGGATCTCATCTTTCTGTAATTATGGGCATTCTGCTACATAATAGGGTCTACTTCTGTATGACAAGTTATCTTGTAACATGTTGGCAGCAGTTTCAGTTGCACAAATCAATGCAGGCATTGGAAATTTAAAACAGAATTTTTACCTTTATTGCCTAGTTTAGTTTCTACCTGTTCTCTGCAGGTATACAGGGAACATTAGTCTCAACTATGCCATTTCAGTCCAAATTCCAGATCACTATTTGCTTGAGCTGGCTGAAGGTGAAACTCATCCCAATGAATAATAATACCTGCTCTTTTAGAAGAATGACGGAGATGAAAATAGAATTAATTCAGATATCCAGTCCTGTGGTCTAGCCACTGGGCACACATCCTCCAAATTAGATAGGACAGAATGGGATCTCCTTTGAAATTACCAGGCAAATGATTCAAAATGTACACAAAAGAATGCGTAACTGAACCGGAGAAACTCACTGGCACCAGATAATGTGGAGGCTCCCAGTACAAACAGGTTTCAACAGGACTCAGCCAGAGTTCGGGAGATGGACTAACTGGTGCTGCAGGGCACAGAGGTTTGGCTGCAAGCTCCAGCTCAGACAGTCCTTCAGGCCTCACATCTGCCAGAAGCTGAGAATGTGGTGATGAGATGGACTGCCTTCTCGCCAGCTTTCTCTTACTCCCCATCCACCCTTGGCTGCTTTCGGGAATGCACTATCAGGGTGATCCAGAAACTTTGGTCTGACCCTGTGCACCACTCTCTGTGTCGCAATATGGTGCAGGTCAAGCCACATGATCCCCAGGCACAGCAGATCACGTGCATAAACAGTCAGTCCAGAGCTGATGTTTGCACCCTTTCTCCAGAGACAAGACTCTTCCACACATCTCTCCTTTCCTAATCACTGAGGTTTGTGGAGAGAAAACCATATTTTACCAGAGGGGGAATAGGCAAACCAGCTCATTCAACCCAGAGCCGGCTTTGCAGTGCCTCAGTGACCCCCCAGAGGAATTCAAGGCAGACTGCATTTTTTTGTGTGCGCTTGTTATCTTATCTTTGAAGTCCTTTGGGAGGCTGTGATCTGCTTTCAACTGACCTGAAAGAAGTCTGATTGCAAATCTTTGTTTGAGGAAGCGATTGTGTGACCCGTATACCAGGTAGATGTAAAGAACCTGCCCAGTTCTGTCTTGTATTCAACACAAGGCTCCACAGTATGTAACGTTTTCATTAGCATCACTACCCAAGATGCCAGGTCCGAGTTCAGCCCTCAATCTTTGGTGGGCCCAGCACAGTCAGTGCTCTCAGACCTCCCCTTTCCCTAATCTACCCACCCTGGGGTTCAGGAAACAGCTGTTTTCCAGCTCTTCCAGAGTAAGCTGGGGATGTGGGTTTCCCCCAGTTCCTCTTTTCAGGACACTATTTTCCCACATGCAATCATTCCCCGTGTTCATTCTTCAGCAGTGAGCATACTGCCAGGGACTGGAAAGGACTCCGGTTCACCAAGGTGCAAGACTTGCAGAGGAACACTTGCAGAGGTGGAGATAACAAGACTACTAACAAAATACTACTATCCTGATACAGGAGGCTGACTGACTGGGTCCCACACGGTGGCTGCCTGCACAACAATATCTCATTCAAGCATTTTCCCATTCGTGCAATTCCATAAACGCTTGTAGGTATCAGCTTTCCATAAACACTGTAAACAGACTCTAAGTGATTAAGACATTTATTTTCTCTATAGGTACCGACATCCCAAGGGTGTCAGTGGGGGTGTGCTGACTTTGCCTGTTTGCTGTGGCACACACGAGGCTGGTTTCAATTTCTGCTCAGACCCCTTCCCACACTGGCTGTGTAAAGGAGATATGAATTGCAGACTAAATGCATAGTGGTTCTCCACTTACTACCCACAGTGGGTAAAATCCACCCTGCCAGGCCTTGCTTCAGAAGCTGTGGCACAATTTAGACAGAAGGAGGGTGGGAACAGCAGATTCGTTGTACTGCTCTGCCATGAGAACTTTTTCCATGCTAGCCTGAGAGTCAAAATGGAAAACAACAGTCTAGGAGACAGATCAGAAGGGCTCACAGGTCTGAGGTGCGTAAAGAGAAGGAACCCACAGGAATGTGAAATGAGTAAGCTTTCATCTTCTTCGTTATCTGTCTTGGTAGCAGGGCTTTTGGAAAAGACTTTTTTGGAGATTTTTGTGGCAGATCTTGGCACTGACTGACACAATGGTAATTCCCATCCTCTTGGTTCCTTCTGTGCCTGTGGAAGAATTTCCTAGAGCGTGAATGGGGTCTGGATCAGACCCTGCAGTGCCAACAGATCAACTCTGCCATAGCTCATCATGCTGTTTGCCCGAGCTAGTGCAAATTCTCACATCACTAAGGGGAAGCACTTCTAACTTACTACAGGGTGATCTTGTTTGACTCAGAGCTTTTCAAATACAACAGGATCACTTGTGACATAATTTTACCCATTCACCTGGGGTTTTTTTAATTGAAAAATACTTAGCAGCACCTGTTGTGCAAGTACAAATGACTGATGCCAGAAGAAACAGTTCCTATGATGGACCAGAGTTCATCTACAGATCCTTTACTTACAGAGGCAGAATTACATGATTAGGGTTAATCTGATTGTGTGTCTTAAGTATGTCTACCCTTCTCTTGAAGGAACTATGATATTTGGAAAAGCCAGAAAACAGGAGGTAGGCTGTAGATGAGCCTGTTACACGGCAGACTGCTGTACTCAAAGACTCCTTTTTTTGTAGGAAGGACTTCTTTCTAAGCTGAGCTTCATTTGTCCTAGTTTGCAGCCACTTTAAGGTTCACCTGTAAATGCAAAGCTCACAATGGTGCTCTGGAGACAAAATTCAGGAAGGGTCTGTTCCAAAAGCCACCAAAATGCAATGGAGTGACTCACCAAGTTTTGGGTAATGCCCAGACAGCTGGACAGTGGGCAACTCAGTTTGCTCTAGGATAGTGAAGAAGCTGGATACCAGTGGCACAGGTTCACATGGGACTCCATGGCCAACATGATATCTATGAAGTGTGTCTGTGCTCTAAGCATCCCACAAAAGGATTGAGGAAGGTCAGAGAGGCATGACCTGAACTCTCCTACTACCCTCAGGCAGCAGCTATATTCCCCTGACCAGTGATCATATCCATCAGTGGAGACGAAGCATTGGACAAGTGACAGCGTGTTTTGCAGTTGGAGAGAAAATCCTTCTCCGTGTCCCTGCTCCCTTGGCTTCAGCACAATTACTGCAGCAGTTGGGGTGTGCTTGAAGGGACCTACAGCTGAATGCTAAATTCATTTATCTCTCTGATTGGACTCTGCTTACCTATTTACCTATCTATTCACAATACCGTGTGTCTCTCC
Source organism: Oxyruncus cristatus (assembly GCA_013399855.1). Taxonomy (NCBI): domain Eukaryota; kingdom Metazoa; phylum Chordata; class Aves; order Passeriformes; family Cotingidae; genus Oxyruncus; species Oxyruncus cristatus. The sequence goes on along the minus strand of VXAY01003244.1, from coordinate 976,054 downwards.
AGCCTCCCATGGGCACTCCCTTGTTTTCTTTTCCCATTGCCAACAAATAGTAGAATGTTTAGCAACAGCTGGCTGGGAGCATCCACAGCCCAGAACAGCTGGAAAGCAAAGGATAAAGAGACTCTCCTAGTAAAAGGAAAGAGCAGTGGATCACATTCCCTTGGGCAGAGTGGAAGTTTAGCCCTGGTCTCCCACATCCCAGTCACTTCCTGCTCTGCTTGTTGGCACATAAAAAAGAAAGATTATAAAAATACAAGCCACATATTCACACAGTGTCATATAAATTGGCCTTGCTCCAAATGTCGATTCCTGCTTTGAGCAGGAAGGGCATGGGTTAGTAATTTTTACGATATTAACACCTTTTGTTCCAAAATACTTCACTTTTCGAAAAAGGGGGTGTGTGTTTTCTTGTTTACCTTGTAAATTGTACTCAATGAAACAGGCACTTTTTATCAGCAAATGTAATCACAATGATTTAGGAGAAGTAGAAAAGAGGCACATGTCTCATTAGAACTGAAAGGGAATTTAAGTAAGTAAAATGGATAACTTTTGCTGAAATCAGGACTTGATGTAGACCTGGAATCAGTCTGGTACTTGCAGGCAACCTGCTGAACTGAATCTGGGACAATTAACACCACTATTTGTTTTAATAGCATCATAAAATGCCCTATTTGTACTAGTGGTCAGGATTTAGGAGTGGGTTGATATCGAAAAAAATCCATTAATTGATTATGGTGGTTTTCAAACTTTCTGAACTCCCACCACTGTTGTGTTCGCTCAGCGTATCTACAGAGAGAGGCTGTTTGCAGAATGGGTGGCTTTTTTAAACTTTCTTCCTCATTAACACATTTTTTATCCAGTGAAGGATGTAAAAATGCCATGTGAGTTCAGTCACCAGCCACACCCTGTGAGTGGCAAATTCGCCACAACTGCCCCACTGAGGAGTCCGAGGAAATAATTTGCAAGGCCTCTGCTAAACTTTGTCCAAAGGAACCAATGCCAAAATATGAGGAAAAAACCCCACCTAACCTTGCGGCCAGAGATCAAGGATGAATCCAGTTAGGGATTTGCACACCCTTTTTCCTCCTGGGGATTTGCCTGTCTTGGCTGTTGACTGATGTCTTCTAGAAACATGATGCTTTACCTCCAGCAGCACAGGGCATCAGAATCAGTCCAACTCAATCCTGCCCCAGAATCTCCCCGACCCCAGGTCACCAGCACCCACTGACTCCCCCTGCAGCCGCGTCTTCCACGAAAACACCCCCTGAAAGCCTTGATTTGGCCTCGTTCTCTGCCTGAACCTCACCCAAGAACAGCACGAGGCAGTACAGCTGGAGGTGATGTTTGGAAAATGTCGTTCATGAAATGTAAATACTTGTAGGTGATTGCATAGATAATACGGTCTCATGAAGGAACCGCTTGATATGTCAGTGTTAATACCCGCAACCCTCCATTCCCCCGGTGTTTGTATGCGCAGTTCATATTTTGCTTATAGAATACAGAGCAGGGTTGTAATAGAGATGTCTTCAAGCTACATTTATTTGATCTATTTGTTTTTACATTATTTTTATGCTACTAGTGAATGGGCTGTTTGGGAATCAAAATGCCAAAGCTGAGGTATGAACGGGATCGCTCATCTCCATCCCCCATCATCCGTGATAAAGAAATCAGAGTGGTATTGATTGTGGCAGAAAGGGGAACAGAGTACACTAAGTATGCAAGTCCATGCTAGTCATTTAACACCTTGGAAAAGGTGATATTTTTGCTTTACCTTCCTGGCAGTTTAGAGCTGTGCTGTGTACTGTGGGAGAGCATCGTGTCTTTTGGGAAGACACAGGGGGAAATACCTTCCAGTAAACATCATTAGCAAGCAGCTTCAGCAAATATTGGTGAATATGCATCATTCAAGGTTGAAAAACAGCAAGGGAAAGATGTCTTTCTTTAACCAGCATACCACAGGCATTCAGCAAGGAAGGACCGTGGCAGGGCTAGTCCCAGGATGTCAGTTCCTGAACTGTCAGTGTCTCCCTGTGTCCCAGGGGCATTTCTCCCTGGTCCTGGTGACTGCAGCGGGTTTGCTGTGGCTGTGGCTTTAGCAATTGCAGCCCCAGTGAGAAGCTGCCCCTACAACTGGCCTCACCTGCAGGCACATTGACACCCCAGGGGTGCTGAGATGCACATCCCAGGGCTAACTTCTGTTTTGGAGGTACCCGGGGTGAGTGCTGATGCTTAACTGCCTTCAATAGAGCCCCAAAAAAGTATTATTTCAACGAAGATAAATGTGCAGTCTGCCACTAGCATGCTTTTGGCCAAATTGCTCTCAGGCATTGTGGCCTGTCTTCCCCCCATGGAGACTGTGGCCAGGGCAGCCCCATGTCTCTAAGATCCTGGAACCCAAACACCTCTTCCTCCTTCTGTCATTGCTGCTGCTTCCCGCAGTTTCTTGTCTTTTTGTCTTCTGTGCTCCTGGACGAGGTCAGCCAGACTGTGGCTCTCTTTCTGCTGAAGCTGAAGACCCATTACCCCTGCTGTGCAGAGCCTGAGGGATTTGCATTTATCACTGCCCGATGTGTTTAGACATTACTGAAAGTGCTCCTTATCTTTCTCACCCATTGAGCAAGGGATGTAATAACTTCCAAGCCCTTACCAATACTCAGGATATGAACACTGCCACTTCCAAACAGCCTGTGACACTGCGTCCATCACCTTGCATCTGTCACATCTCAGCCCTGTGGGAGCTCTGCTCAGACCAGCTCCAGGCAGATATACATGGATTATGTATCTCTGCTTTGAAGCAGAAGATTTTATTACTTTCTCAACGGTTATAAAATACACTCTTAGGTCTGCGTGTGCTTTATCCTCCTCTCCTTCTGGGGAGTGCGAAAAACAAGGCCTGAGATTTTAAGAGCAAAGATTGTATTTTCTTTTGGTGTAGAGAGGGAGTCAAGGTCAACGTGTGAAAAACTTACCTCCAGCTCCTAAAAGAAGCTCTGGAGGTTTCACTGGCCTGTGACATACAACTACCCAAGGGACAAGCTTATTTGCACAGGAAAGGGTGGATGTTAATTGATTTGTGCATGTACAAATGAGCGTGCCCGTACATGGACAGACCAGTGGGTACCAAACATTCAGGAGATGGAAAGCTGAAACACAAATGGACAATGGCATTTCAAAAATGCAAGCCTTTGTTTTCATGGTGCATTCATAACAGGCTATGCAGAAGTATGTACCCCCATGCGCTAAAGCAAAATGAGATCTGCAGGGACAAGTAACACCTTTTATCAGACCAGCTGAAAACAGCCTGAAAAAAACAGATACACTGGGATACGTAAACACTTGTTCAGGCCAGAGAAGAGGTTTCTCTTAAGATCTGACAGAAAGCCCATGGATCTGTTAAACTTGCCTGTTTTTCCTGACTTTCAGCGGTTACAGTTGCTGTCAGGACAAGGGATGCAGCTGCCAGGAACAGCTGGGAGCTGGCAAAGGGATCCTGCATCCCCAGGGATCCCTGCATGCTGTGCTCCCCTCCCCTGCTCCACTACTCACTCCTTCAGCCAGCAGCTCCTTGCCAAGGGTCTCTCTGATTCTCAGTCTGAAACCAGGGCTGCCTAGAACATCTTTTCCATGGAAAATGTGTATTTGTGGTGTTAAGACATGCTCTGTAGGGGTATAGCCAGGACATCAATGGTCTCCAGCAGACACCTCAGACTCCATTTACCTCCCAGAGCTCGGACCTACATTCTGGAGATGCCCAGTTTCCCCAGTTTGCCCAGTTTACCAGGATGGAAGTGGTCAAGAAGGGTTGGGAGCCTTGAGGGTCTCACAGAGTTCATAGCACCTGCTGTGGTTGGACCCAGACCAATCTGCTAACAAAGGTGCATTTGGGGGATCCAAAACTGGAGGATAGAATAGAACAGAACAGAATCATTTAGGTTGAATGAGACCCCTGAGGTCATTGAGTCTAATCACTAATCCAGTTCTTCAAGTCCACCCCTGGACCATGCCCCTAAGCGCCTCATCTGCATGTCTTTTAAATAGCTCCAGGGCTGGTGACTTCACCACGTCCCTTCGACTCCTGTTCCAATGCTTGACAACCCTTTCAGAGAAGACATTTCCCTAATATCCAGTCTAAACCTCCCCTGCAGCAACTTGAGGTCATTTCTTCTCATGCTCTCATTTGTTACTTGGGAGAAGAGACTGACGCCCACCTGGCTACAACCTCCCTTCAGGTAGTTGTAGAGAGCAATAAGGTCCCCCCGACTGTCCTTTTCTTCAGGCTACACAACCCCAGCTGCCTCAGCTGCTGCTCGTATGACTTACTCTCTAGACCCTTCCCCAGCTCTACTGGCCTTCTCTTCTCCAGCACCTCAATGTCTCTGTCGTTGTTAAGGGGGACACAACTGAACACCGGATTTGAGGTGCAGCCTCAGCAGTGCCCTGGTCCTTCTGGCCACGCTATTGCTGATACAAGCCAGGATACTGATCTTGAATCAGTGCGTAACTCAGGGGTGTTCATCCTTTGGGGTTTCCTGGAGCACCTCTATGACCTACATAGCCTCAAAATAGGTTTGAAAAGGTTAAAATAAATTTGTTTGGACCTTCCAGCTTGCGGGGGAGAAACTGTTGCTTCAATTTTGTACCCCATTGTGGACTGAGAGTTTTTTGCATCTTTTGCTGAAATTTGGGAACGTCTTGCAAACTCACCATTCCTGCACCAGTTCCTTCCACAGCCCTTCCTTAATAGCAGCTTTGCAGACTCCCCATGGCACGCTGCCAAATGGAAGGGACGCTTTCGCAGGAGCACAGGGGAGAGGTGAAGAGAGGTTGTTTGATTCTCTCCTATCTCTATATTTGCACCAACAGAAGCTAAAAAAAGAAGCGCTTCTGTACCTACAGTTGCACTAAATATAACCATCTCGCTGGTTCTATATATAAACATCTTTAAAAGCGTGACATGCGATACTTGCAAAGAGTTGAGCCTGGAAAACAAATTACCACGCCAGAGGGCCAGACCTGTCAGTCACTCTGTGCAAGGTAAACCTCTGATTGATTTGGTCCTAGAGAATGGCTGACTTTTCTCTTTGTCGTCCTCTGACACAACAAACTTAGCGCATTTTCTGGTTTACACACACACACAAAAAACCCCCAAAAACACGCTCAAAAATAACGACTGATGCAATCTGAAAACCTGGGGAGAGCTAAGGATCTGGTGTAGAGATTTTGGTTCATTTAGGGTTAAAGCCTCCAGCCCGCAGCACCAGTGATATCAGTCACTAATAGTAACCTTGTGTAGCTGCATGCATTAAGGTGGTATTGGATGATAAGGCAGAAGAGCAAAGCAATCTGTTGGGCTACAGCTGAAAGTAGAGTCACTGCTGCACAGGGAAAAGCTTCATTCCCTCCGTGGCTCTTTCTTCAGAAATGAGAATGCAGGGAGTCATGCCGAGGGAAGGAAAAATCTGATTTTCCACTGCTAAGAGACAGGGCGGCACTTGTGAGAAGGATTTCAAGGTTGCGGTGGCGATGCTATCAGTGGTGATGAGGGAGCCCAGCAGACAACAGGTGAAGGCTTCCCGGAGGTGGCGGTGTGCTGCCGAGGGAGATCATCCGATAGCTGTGGCGAGCTCCCTGCTGGGGGGCACCTTCAGCCCTTGTTTCCCAGGCAGATGCACAGGAATGTGGCCTGTGGCCGCCAAGGTGACAATGAGGAGGGGTGAGAGGTAAAGGAGCCTTATGTGTCTGTAGATAACTGGGTCTATGGTCATGCTGCGTGAAAGGGCTTTACTCACTTTTTTACACCTTCCCCCTTTGTCCCTGGGTACCTCCCTGTCTGCATTTGCACTCTGACATACAGGAACCACACCAGCTGGTGTAGTCTAGATAGTATATGCAACAGCCTGGCTCTGAGGTAGGGGTCATCCTCACAGCCGGGTGGTGGCACCCAAGGATGGGCACAGTCCCCTCTGCGTGGCTGCAGACACCCACCATCACACCCACTAGGCAGCCCCCCAGCACCCCCTGCCCCCTCCACTGCCCACTGTCCTGGTAAACCTTCTCCCACTGCAGGCAGACTCTGAGATATAAGAAGGAGAAAGTCAGTCTGGAAACAAACCCATTTTTCCTTTAATCACACATATTCAAAGGCAAATAAATGAAATGGCAGGAAATCAGGAGGCTTGGCCAAGGCCAAATGAACTCTGGTGGTGTTATAAAGGCAGCGCAGTCTCAAAATTGCAGCTCTGTCAGTCGAAGGCAAGGATTTGAAGGCAGGACCCTATATTTCCACTGATACCCTTCGTTCCAATTGTGTTCCACCTACAACTCTAATCTTGGACCAACCACTTACCAGCTTGGCACCTCTGTTTACTCTTCTTCATGCGACAAAGTCATAAACCACTCCATACACTTGCGTTAGAGTTTCATAACTAACATTTATATGGGTCTTGGAGATCCCTGCTTGAGAGGTAGTGCAAAGGGGGCATCTACATCAAAGGTGCAAATATACACAAAACTGGTTCAGGGAGTACAAGAACTGGCTTTTGCAGAGGGGCTGATGAACTGAGGGCAGCAGCATGAGCAAAGGTTGCACAACCCAGTCAGGATACAATTCAAGGTGACACTGAGACCTTACTAGAAGGCAATTGAAATTTCACCCTTTTAAGAACTGGTACAAGGCAATCAGGATGTCATGAGCTTAATCTGGATCACCTTTCCTAAATTATCTGATTTGGGTAGAGAATTAAAAAATGCCACTTAGCATGGCAATAAGCACTTCGACCTAAAGCTTTGTTTTTCCACCAGTCTTTTTTGTCCTCATATGCTCTTGCTCTCCAAACTCCAGAGATGATCTGGACACTTGAAAGCCTGCAGTCAAGGGTTTCTCTGATTATGCCAACATTCATCAATCCCACTGGCAGAAATGCTTACAGATCCTTGGTGCTCTTTTGTAATTAGGGAACAAGTACATCCGTGCAGATTAAGCACTGGGGAGGTATGTAGGACATATGGATTAAATTACCTCTGACAAAACCTTCTTGCAGAAACTTTCATAATGCTGAATCTTTCTGTAACTGCTTGTACTCCTGAATACCACATTCTTATTCCATTTTCAGTGAATTTGCCCTGTGATACCCATAGAAACATTTTTGGTGGTACTGGCTACCTGACCTGCCCTGTGGCCTGAAATCTTGATCTACCTTGTGTGTGTGTGTGTGTGTGTGTGTGTGTATATATATGTATATATATATCTCTTGTCATAACCATAGAACTGTGAAGCTATGGGGACCTACCTAATCTTACAACGTAAGGGAGCTAGGACCCATTTTATGTGATATTTTATTTTGTGGGGTTTTTCTTTCTATCGCTTCTCTCCACTTCTCAGTTTTCCATTGCCCCCTCGCTGGGAAATTGAGGACGGCCAGAGGTTGACACCCGGGTGTTTTCCTGGCTGCTAGTTTGTAGCTTTAAATAAAAAGGAAAGTGGAGCTGAACTTAAGGCCAGGTAGGGCTGATGCTGTTCCAGCAGGGATCAGTGGGAATGAGAAGGTGCTGCTTACCCCACGCTGGCCCTGAGCAGTGGGAAACTGAGCAAATAGCTGCCATCACTGCACGCCAAAGCTGCACCCTACAGACCTGAAACACCCTGTTTAGTGAGATGGGTACCAACTCCTCTCAGCCAGAGTGAAAATGGATTTTAAAAAATTGCAACCAAGCCGAAGACAGCAGGAAAAATCCTGCTCTTTTGCCTTCTTTTGCCCATTTTCTAAGACAAGGTCCCAAAGGCTGTATCCTGAGTGGGGGGAGCCCAGTGCAACTTCAGTGGGACCGTAGCACTGCACTGGCTGCGGCCACTGCTTGTGTGCATGAGGACTGGGGGGGAGAAAAGGCTATTGCTGGTGTAGGGGCAAGGAGAATCAGAAGAATCATCTGAGAATCAGTGTGGGTGCAGCTACCCCTACTTCATTTGGACCAAAAGCCCCAGCTGTAATGGACAGGACATAAATACAACCTCCTTTCTAGATTCTTACTCCTGTGCTACCCCTTTCTGCCCTCCAAAAGGGATGTAGTGCTGTAATATAAAATGAGGTCCAGCATTTAATCCAGCTGCACACACAGAGACATGAAGAAAGCTTGTGACACCCACTGTTTCCCTTACACCATCATTTCCATTTCTAATTTTGTATCCAGATTTTGTGTTTATCTTTCTTGAAGCCATTCAGTGCATGCTGGGATTTTAATGACTGGAAGATGTATTAAGTAATGAGCCTCTTAAGCACAGCCGCATCCCCTCAGGTATCTCCTGGGTCTCCTTTGGGATCAGGCTCTTTCCTACTTTTGTCACTGGCATAAGGCTGTGCCAGCAGGGTGACTGCCGCAAGGATTAAACTGGGGTCAGAATTAGCTCAAGATTTTGATTACTAAGGCCAGGCCTTATGGAAAATAAGAAAGGAGGTTGTACCCAAGCAGCACAGTGGGTATCCTGGGCTATCCTGGGTTCTGAAAGTGTGCTGTGCACCACTGCCCAGCACTGCACTGAGCACCACAGATGCACCCAGAGCTGAAACTTCAGGAGAGCTGAAACTTCAGGAGAGCTGAGCTATCTCTGTTTTTCCTATGTTTTTTCCTATGCAAAACCAACCCACCAATCTCAAGGTTTTATTCTTTGGCAAGGTTTGGAAGGAAGAGGGGAGAAGCAATATTATGGGTAACCCAGAGCCTCGGGCTGATGTTGTCAAATCTCAGAGGAAAGGAGCCAGGAAAGGGTAAAAGGGAAGTGGGAGGAGAACTGGGGTTCCAGGAATTGTTAGCTGTGCATACAGGAAAAACAAAATTGCCCTCCCTTTCTCAGTAGCAGTAGCAATGGAGATGCTTTGTTGTAAACACTGAGAACATGTATGTCTTCGGTCGTGTGCCTACACGTGTCCATGCTTGCAACAGTGTCCAAGGAAAAGGCTGAATTCTCTTAAATCTGAGTTATTTGCCAAGCTGCACATTTGATAGAGAGTCGATAGCTGTTGATAAACACTTCCCTCCCCCATCCTCTCCTCTGCACCTAAAATATTAACCACTGTGCAGCCTCACAGTCTCAGCAGTTTTCAGACAGTTCCTCTGCCTCTGTGTCTCACAGAGAGCCTGAAGCTCCCCGGGCACTCCGCAGTGAGCAGTCAGCAGTGCTCCACCCCACACTGCTGCCTGCTTCCTAACGAGGGAGGTGTTCAGGAACAACGGGAGTAATTCCGGGTGATTTACTAATGAACAGAGGAACATTGCCTATCTTTTATTAAAAATCATTTCTAGATAAGGAATAAAGGGCAGGAGGGTTCTTTCTTCCCAAATTACGTTTTGCAGGATGGAAAATGCAAATTGGCAAAACAGGTTTTTTCGGTTAACAAACTGATTTTAAAATTTCTCATTCCTGATTTCTTTGCAATCTCCCTTTCTGTGTAAATTGTAATGTCTCTGCACCTTGGGGTTCAATTTTGGTCAGTTCCAAAGAGAAGATGAGTTTCTACCTTGCAACACTTTATGAGGATGCCAAAGACAACACTTGTATATATTTCATCAGTCTTAATCTTATCTTCTCCAGGCACTTAGCAGAAGTGTCTGAGCTAGCAGACTAAATCTTTTGCATAGTCCGTGGAGAAACACAGGCATCAAAGAAGGGTAATTTATTCAGACTCCCAACTCCCTTCACTGGCTCTCAAGGCAACACAGCTTCCTAAGGTAGACCATGCTCCTTTCATAGAACTTACAGTGATACAGCAAGAAGCAGGTGCCACAGACCCAGACCTAAGTGACTTATCTGGTATAACACTGGGACCCTGTGGTGGATTAAAATCTAAAATCATGTTTCCCTGGGTCCTAAAATACTCCATTATAATCAAATTATTTTGTTGGTTTGACCCTTGCTTCAGCAAGGTGGCAGATAAGTTCCTCTTGGAGATTTAGGTTTGTCCAAGTTAAAAATCTGCAAGAAAGAAGCAGGTGAAAACTTTGTAGAGTTGCCCCCCATGTCTGATGAAGAAATGCAAGGCCAAGAGCAAAGGAGTCATTCCAGATCCCTCAAAGCAGCCTAATCCCAGTTATCAAACATCCTGTTAGATATGCTGGGTCAAATTTAGTCCTGCTGTAAACTAATGCAACAGTGTTTAGAGCAGTCTGGCTTACATCCATTGATGAGTATCTGTTTGCCTCCGTTTGCTTACATAAATGACCTCAGGAAAAAAGATATTATTCATTTGGGCGATTTCTTTATAAAAGCAGCCAATTATGTTTCATGTGGGCTTCATAGGTTTAACTCCAAGTCTATTGCACTTAACACAGGTTCTCTCATTTCCATGGGCTATATAAGAGGACCCTTACGGACACTGTGACGGTCATTTGTCACAGTTTTCACCTGCTTCTTTCTTGCAGATTTTTAACTTGGACAAACCTAAATCTCCAAGAGAAACTTATCTGCCACCTTGCTGAAGCAAGAGTCAAACCAACAAAATAATTTGATTATGATGGAGTATTTTAGGACCCGGGGAAACATGATTTTAGATTTTAATCTGCCACAGGCTCCCAGTACGACACCAGATAAGTCACTTAGGTCTGGGTCTGTGGCACCTGCTTCTTGCTGTATCACTGTAAGTTCTATGAAAGGAGCATGGTCTACCTTAGGAAGCTGTGTTGCCTTGAGAGCCAGTGAAGGGAGCTGGGAGTCTGAATAAATTACCCTTCTTTGATGCCTGTGTTTCTCCACGGACTATGCAAAAGATTTAGTCTGCTAGCTCAGACACTTCTGCCAAGTGCCTAAAGAAACCCAGGAATAGTCCAGGCTTTGACCTTTGCATGGGGTTGCTTCAAATGTGCAGAGATACTTAGCATTTAGTCCACACAGTAGCACTGCCAAGAAAAATATTAAATATAGTGAAGTAATCATATCCATCCTTCTATTCCTGATAGAGAGGTGGATGGGTATGTAGACTTTAGAGGAAAATCAACTTCTGACACAGAAGATGGCCTGGGTCTTTTAAATCTGCACAGGATCTCCTTAGGTTTCAGAATATTAATAAGCCCCTAGAATAAAGGCGTAACTGAGTTTTGCAGCCAAGATGACTGAAGGTCAGAAGAGAGAATATTACCTCTTTCTACAAGCCTTGCCTTGGTTCAGAAAAACAGCTTGAGATTGAAGCTTGAGATTAAATCCCAAAGTCCACATTTGGGGTGATTTGTGAAATTCAATGTGAGCATTTGCAAAATGCTCATGTTTACATTTCTCCTTGTCTCTTGTTGTTATCTTCCATCATGAGGTGCAGGTGTTAGAGCACAACTACAACCTCGCTGCACTCTCTGTGCTGTTACGAGCTTTTGATCATTTAAATCACCGTACTTAAGAGTAGCTTGATCTATTTTTTCCAACTAATTTGACATTCTACAAGGTAAGAAGGTAATTAGTGACGCCTGCTCTACTGAAGGAATATGGTATTTCACTTATTCCCCTAAGAGCATTATAGTTTGGATATAGACACTCTTAGATAGAAAACAATGCTTCTTTCTTAAAGAATGAGAAGTAGAAGACAACTTTGAATAACCTCATTATGCAGCTTGTTCATGTTTTGTTTTAGCTCTGTCTTTGATTCAATGCCAGTGACAAATTTTAGCTTTCCTTTGCCCTCGTAGGTCCAGCTGCTGGAGTAGTGAGTGCTGGTTACCTACGTGTCTCTCTCTTCTGTATGTTTGCTGACTTCATTTGGCAATAGGCTCAGGTACATGGCTGAAAACTAGGTTTTCTTGTCTGGGACATGGTTTTGCATCCCTAGGATGTTTTAAGAAGGAGGTTCTTCTACTTTTACTGCCTGATCTTATCTGAGCCACTCAGAAGGTACCAGCTGTCTAAGTGTTAGCTAATTGCACAATTTGTGTGTGCTGTGCACGCTTTCATAAAAGATAGGAATGGCATCAGAGGGGTAATGCTTTCACCTTCCCAAGGGGACTCTCTAGCTGTGTGACCTGACAGCGTTACATGGCTCATTGCAGCACAACACTGGTCTGCTGCCTCTTGAACAGCAAGCCTGACCTTTGTTTAGACAAACCATCTGCTTCCTCTGCTCTCTCTCACTCTCTCTGATCTACAGTCACAAAGGAAAAGGGATGGTCAGCAAAACTTCAAACACCGAGAAACCTTTTCAGCCTGGATTTGCTGAGGTGCCTGGGATCCCAGCCTCCCGTGGGAGGTGGTAGCTATATCAGAGCTCTCCAGCGTGTTCACAAGGAGAAGATCCTTTTGTAGCCAGCCAGGCAGTTTCTTTCCTCTGAAAACTAGGCATGATGTACTGCTGGGGCGGGCTGAATGGAAACAGAGGTTGCTTCAGAAGCTCCTTTCCAGGTTTTGATGATCATCACACTTTCCAGTGCCAGCAGCACTCTGAAACCCACTTCAGGACTGCAGTGTTGGTAAAGCATTTGCAACGTCTCACACAAGTGCCCTCTCACCCTTCCCTTTTGCAGAGGTCCAGGTGGTCCATCCCTCCCCATCAGCCCACAGTTGCACTGCTGTCAAATAAGATGCTGTTAGGTCAGTGCTGTACCACCGAGCAGTCCCCTCCATTGCTTCATGTTTCTAGGTGTAACAGTGGGAAGGCATTGAATGTATTTGGATTTCCCTTCCCCTAGATTGCTCTGCAAGGAAGGAACTGCTGTGTGTCACTGCCCATTAGAAATGGCCAGGTTTCACTGGGTAGATTCAGCTGAGCTCAGAAGAGCAGAGTGGGAGGCAGGGGGTCCTCAGCTCACCAGGACAGACTGGCCACTGTTCTTCTGCTCCCCCCAGTTTCCTTCTCTCCATGGAGGTGGGCTGCTACAGCTGAGAAAGCAAAGAGGTGGGAGGGTTCAGGTCCATCTCAAGACACCTCAAGGTCTGTCTGAGGGCAAGGCAAATGTACATCACTTCACTAAACTTCCAAACTTTAGTTTCTTTTTAGAATTGGAATAGCTGCTCCTGCTTGTCTAAGTCCTGCAGCCTCCCTAGCAGGAGCGAAGAGCCTCATGTGAAGCACACACAGCTCTTTGGAGCATCCCAGGGCTTTACTAATTCTTTGCACCTATGCTACAGTAGTGTGCAGAGTTCCCAATGAGTTCCCCAGGCCTCACTGTGCAGATGCTGGACTGCAGCCAAACCCAGCCCTAGAGTGGTTGGTGATGGCTCCAAGTCTTCCAGCTGCTCTCAACAGTCTGGGAGTGACACCTTTAATGCTCCTGGAACCAGCTGATGCCAGTAGGGATTGAGATGAGAAGCCCAGAGCTGCTCAGACCACTGTGACCTGCAGTCCCTATTTAGCTTGTACAGTAAGGAACAAAACAAGGGTTACCTGTTGTTAAGGCACAGGGTCTATCAAAGTCCTGGTCTCTATCAGTCATGGGATGAACTGCTCATTATACAACAAATTTTGTTGTAAATGAATGGCCAAATCCCCAGTCCTCCTCAGGTAATAGGATTTCTTCCACCAGCATATCCAAAGTGAAACCATTAGCCTGTCCATTAGAACGACAGGACAGATGGCTGGCTGTGGATGGGTAGTTGTTAGAGGAGCAGTGTAGGATTCTTCTTACTCAAGAGCTGCTGAGATGTTTGATCTTATACTACAGAAACCACATACTTCAAAGGCAACAGGATCTAGGCCATAAGGGAGCGAAGATGGGAGAAAATCAATCTGCCTTATCAAATAAACGTGTGTCTGGAAGCACGTGCCTAAGATGGTGATGTATTCTTTGCATGCATAAAAATTAACAGGCTGGTTAGAATCAGTATTTTTTTCATGATGATGAAGTCCAGGGGAGCCCATGTGCTGCCCATTATCAGTGAGTCCAGGCCCAAAACTGGTGCCTACAGTGCCCTCAGGATCCTTCACTGTGGCCACAGGCTGAGATCTTTGTTACAGTCACCTCACTGCCTTCTCTCCCCTGCCTCCCTTTGCTCTTACTAACAGCGAGTCAGGCTGCAGTGAGAGTCAAATCCACAGCACCTACCCTGTGCCCAACCCCTGAATATCTTAAATGTTACATAAAGAGCACAGAGGGTTTTTTTACAGAGAGACAGCTTTGCATTTCCTGGCTTCTTGCTGCAATAAATTGGCAGATGATGCTCTAATGAGAACAATAATGCACCCACCCTACCGCCTTCGATCACTTACGTGCTCTTTTGCAGCTTGTGAAAGGCTCTAAAAGCTTTCACCAGACAGGTTGTCTGATTTTTAGGGAGTGTCACTAGCGCTGTTTACCCTAGACAGGCAGAAGCCTGTTTTTACAGTGCGTGGCTGCCGGGACAATTAATGTCAGAATAAGTGACCAATATCTACTCTGACCCAAGAAGTGCCTGATTCCAGAGATTTTCTAGCGATTTCAGCAGTGGAGGCTGCCTCAAAGAAGCCTATCTAAACTGAGCACTTCAATAAACTTCTTAATGGGTGGTGTGCCCGGGTGCAATCAACTGGCCTCAGATGTGCTGTGCCATTTTGCCCCAGCTGATGGTCAGCACTGGTGGCTCTGTGGGTGCTGGTACGAGCTGTGTTCTTGTGACAAAGTGATCTGTGTTCTCAAGCTTTTTCTACTCAGACACGCATGCAAGGGAGAGATCAGTGCTTCAATTTGCACAGTTGTTTCCACTTGTTCAGCTCTCCAGCTTCAGACTCGGGACCATCTTTACTCTTTGTTAAAAAAGTTACTTGGCAGCTCAGATGAACTCCCATGGGAGGTTATCACCAGTTTGTGATTAAAATTACACACCAAACAGCTGTTTCTTTGAAAGAAATGTGTTTCATTAATCTGTAAACCCACAGCAATTAAAATTGGGGTTTGAAACAACAACAGCAAGAAGCTGTATGCATCCTATCTCACTATTCAGCATGCCATATCCCATGTGCTCTGCTTGTCTCCTTTTCCTGCAGCATCTCAGTCTGAGCCGCTGAACTGACAGGTGATCTTTTATGACTTTCAGTTTACCTTTGTCTGCTTTAGGACTCAAAGCCAGTCTCTACTTATTTATGCGTCTTTATCTGAAGGGGAATCGACTCTATTTTAATTGCACATGAACAGGATGATAATAAAATGTTAATTGCTTTTTTTGCCCATGCACTGATCTATATCTGGCAGAATTTGCCCTTGATGATCCTAGAATGTCGGCACCATTGCAAACAAATAAACACCGACATGCCACTCGCATTAGAATCCATGTATCTCTCCCATTGTTCCCAGGCTGCTCAATGCTTTTTCATTTCAGCGGCTGCATACAGCATCACTGATGTGGAACAGCTCAGCACATATGCTAATATCACATATTCACTATACTGGCCATCACTACTTAGGAGGTAATGTGGGATTTCTTTTGGAAGAAGGTGGTGCCTTTTTTTTTGCAGGACTTAAATCTTCTCATTTGGTTAAACCACCTAGAAATGACCCACTCATGTACCTCAGAGGACTCTTAGGTTTGCAATACCCTGTTAAAAAGGGGAGCTGCTCAAACATGTATCTGTCATCCACAGCCTTTCTGTGTCCTGCAACATACCTACTGCTGTGGTAACTGAGCACCTGTCAAGATACTATATTGCTAGCCATGAAGTCCTCTCGGATTTATCAACGGAGAAGCTTACACTGCTGCCTGGCAAGCTTTTGTGACTCAACCTTGACCTCCAAGGGTCTTCTTCTCAGGGCGGGAAAGCATCAAATTCTCCTTGCAGATTTAATCACTGTTTCGTCTGCTGCGGGCTCTGAGTGACAAGATGGTAGAGATATCTTTAGCTCAGACAAAATCATCTGAAAGCAGTCGCTGCTACAAGACACAGACCACACATTCGTGCCATATGCTGCGTTTGGCACCCCAGGTTCACACGGCAAAGCGGAAAACACACACAGCAAAGTGGAAAACTGCCCACAGCCTGAGGCCTGAGGCCACCAACAATCACCAGTGTCAGTCAGCCACCTTCCACACACTAAGACTCTAGGCCATATTTGAACAAGTGCAAGACACTCTTTATATTTCCCCTGTCCTTTGAGCTTCAGAAGGATACTTATGACCTTGTAAAAAAGATAAGAAAAAAAAAAAAAGCCATGTCAATGAGGCATCAAGGGACACCAAACTGTAACCAGGAAAAAAAAAAAGCCATGTCAATGAGACATCAAGTGACACCAAACTGTAACTAGAAACGACCAGAGGAGAGTGCTGAAAGGTTCCTGTCTCTTAACACTAAATAGTTCCATTATAATTTCCAGTAAAAGCAAATGTAATTTGTCCTATGCATTGATGTCTTTCTCAATTAATGCTTTTCACAGAAGTTCCAGTTTAAGGCATCCCTTTCTTCCTCTGGGTGCTCCCTGTTTCCCAAAATGTGTCCCAGAGTTGGAGACAAATCTGTTGCTGAAGATGCTACATTTCTCACCTGCTGATTTCAATTAGCCATGGCCAGTTGGGGCCTGGTGAGCTGCTGAAGAGCTTACAAGGAGACAAGCATGAGGCCTCAGCAGCACGTATGCTGTGAATAAACAAGAAATGCAGTGCTGTGTTCCTGAGGTTGTTCCTCTGCAAAACAAGGTTCCCAAGGCCCCATGTGTGTGGAGGCTCAGCTTTTGGAGGCTCAGCTTGCTCCTCACGCTCTTTCAAGTTGTCATTACCTGTTTGCCAGAAAGGAAACATGGGGAAATAAAGGTCGTTGCAAAAAACAAATGCAACCATGGTCTTGTTAAGAAATCCTCACAGTCACCCTTATCCTAAGGCAGCATCAATCATCACAATGGATAAGTTACCTTTGACATGGTAGTTGCCACAACAGGGATATACCAGGTGAGCTCTGGAGGTGGGCAGAGCCACCTCTGTCCCCTGCCCAGCCTGCTGTGTTCTGAGGCACCCACATGGGCTCTGAAGAATGGTTCCCAGTAGTCTTTACCTCGTTCTTCACCTACTTGTAAAGAAGCCTATGGCAATGCTGACTTATCTGCTGGTACCAGTTAGGTTTTCATCTCAGATCCCCAAGGAAAATTCCCCTGAAGACTGTGAAGGCAAGTCAACCTTCCCTGTGTGTGCCCCAGGAAACCGTCTCGGCATTCTCTCAGGGGTTCATAAACTTCCCAGTGCAGAAGATGATGCATGGCAGGCATGCACCATGTCATTCCTGAAAACACCAGGGCATGATTATTTCAGAGGAATCACAGAATCACAGAATCAGATGGGTTGGAAAGGACCTCGGAGATCATCAAGTCCAACCCTCGATCCAACCCCACTGTGGTTACCAGACTATGGCACTAAGTGCCACACCCAATTTCATCTTAAAAAACCTCCGGAGACAGAGAATCCACCACTTCCCTGGGCAACCAATTCCAATGTCTGATTACCCTCTCTGTAAAGAATTTCTTCCTAATATCCAACCTAAACCTCCCCTGGCACAGCTTAAGACCATGTCTTCTTGTCTCGCTCGTAGTTGCCTGGGAGAAGAGACCAACCCCCACCTGGTTACAACGTCCTTTCAGATAGTTGTAGAGAGTGATGAGGACATTCTGTGAGCAGCAATTATGATCCGCAGTCTGTTCTCTCAAAGCAATGGGAGGCAGTAGTTGCATCAACTTAGAAATTCCAAACAACCCCAATCCAAGGTGTTAGGAAAGTACACACTAATAAGGTCTTTCCCAGGGCCTATTCCTCCCCCCTTCTCCTTAAATAAAAAGAGCAGTGAGAAGATTCACCTTTAAAACCAGAGACTAGAGCAAGGGTGAACCTCAGACTGAAAAGAACCCCTCCACCTCTGGGCCCCAGGGGTCTCAGTACTCCACCAGCTGGTTCCTCACGTTGCACCAGCGCAGCAGCTTGAAGGATGCCAAGCCCTCTGCTCCCCCCTCCCTCAGTGCTCCATGCAGAGGAGATGGCATCTCTCCATGCTCCAAGGGCAGAGCCAGGGGCTGGGGAAAAGGGGCTACAGGCAATTCTTTTATGAAGTGCAGGAAGACCTTTTGCAGGCCGGGTGGGTCTCACTTTCCTTACAGGGGGATGTCTGGATGCTTTGCCCCCCCACAGCTGCTGTCAAGTGCAGGGGGCTGTGCCACTTGCTGGGAGTTGGAGTGATGGGAGGTCTCTGGAGAATCCTTACACCCCCACACACACTGTTGTCACCATCTCATCACTCACCATCAACCCCAGGGACAGGATGCAGAGGAGACACACGAGGGAAGGTGGAAGGCAGTCCCTGGGCCTAAGGGGTAATGGAATGGCACAGGGGAGTGATCCCCAGTAAAAGTGCCCTCCATCTCCCTGACCCTCCTCCTCTTCCCACAGCAGAGGATCTTTCAGGCCACAATCCCCCCAAATCCCAGCACTGTCATCTTTGGCCACATCCACTGCCTTCACAGTGGCCTCCTGGTGTCATAAGCCACCTCTCCGCCCATTGTTCTGGGCCTTAAAAATACAGGGACCCTGGAAGCTGGCCCACAGGTCAGAGTTTTGAGGCCCTCTCAAGCATAAGAATGCTTGGGAACAAGAGTTCCCAGCAACATCTGGGAGGGGCAGAGAAGAGAGATGGTTGCAGAAGCAGCAGAGAAAGGTGAGATGGCATCAGAGCAGGGGGCACCATCAGCCCAGAGAAGCTGTGGATGCCCCATCACTGGAAGTGACCAAGGCCAGGTTGGATGGGACTTTAAACAACCTAATCTAGTGAAAGATGTCCCTGCTCACAGCAAGGGGATTGAATGGTCTTTAAAGGTCCCTGGAAGAAAAAAGTCGAACTATAACTTCCTGTAGAACTGCAGAAGAATGTCAAAGCTTGCTAAGTTAAAGGAATGCCTTGAAGAATGAAGCTGTGCTCCTGTCCATGTTTATAGATGGGGTCCAGAGATTTCCACAACCCAGGTAAAAGCAAGATGAACTCACACATTCGTATTTCACAGCACAGCTTTTTGTTGTTTGATTTAACCTGAGTAGGCTTTGGTGGATATAGAGGATCGGGCTAAGAAAAATTTAACAATTTTTACAGCAAGTCAGATTTTTTACTGGCAGTTTCCACCTTTTTCTGGTTCTGTTCCCAGGGGATTCACGAAGGGGTTTGGCATCTCTCCAGGTCATTCAGCACTTCGGAATGTGCTGTAAAATTATTTGCCCTGAGCAGCATTACAGGAAAGGCATCCATCAGTTAACTTCGTCGTCAGCCTTCTCTTCTGAGGAATGTGTTGCTGATGATGAGTCATAAAGACATTGATTTTAACATTTGCTTCGAATCATAATTGCATTCATAAGATTACATAGTGGCTCTCAGGGATCTACTGAGTTTTTAAATCTATAGTCAATGACTATTCTTCTCAGTTAAGTGCTATATAATGCATAGGATGACCTGGCAATTTTTTATTTTTTCACACATTTCCTTTGGAAAATGGTGTCTTACATCTGAAAAATTAAGTTAATACAAAAAAAAAAAAGCATTCTTTTTTCAATGGTAGTCTTTGTTTTAAAAATTCAGTGTAATGGTTCAGTTGGGTGAAACAGAGCGTTATAATTAAAGGTTAATATCCATGTTGAGTTAGTATCAGAGGGGTTCCCATCATGATTTGAGATCCCAGTGTTCTAAGTCGCTATAAATCTAAACCGATGGTTAAAAGTATGAAACTCAAAAGGAGGGAAAACCTGGGAGAGAAAACGAGGTGCANGAAACTCAAAAGGAGGGAAAACCTTTTGGTTTTCCTCAAAGGGAGCGAAAACGAGGTGCAAGGTCTAGTCACCAGGACTGTGGAATGACAGACATATTTCATAGTCTATGTTGCTGTGCATTCATTTTTTTAGATAAATTCTTCCTAGCTATGCTTAAAGGTTGTTGTTGTTATTAATATTATTATTATTACTACTAGTAGTACTGCTATTATCTCCCATTTTGTCTGCCAGAGTGAACTCTAAAACTCCCTTTCATTTAACTTCATTCCCTTCTTCTGGTCTTTACCTACAGAATGTTTGAAAAGTAGGCAACAAACACTCCATGAACCTCTCGGAAACTCTCTCAATAGACAGCTGGCTCCCCAAATTTGGAGACAGTGCGTTTTTCATGCACCAGGAAGCCTACCACCATGATGCTGTGCCATTTACAAAGAGAAGGTGAGCTGTTTCCCTAATACGAGTCTAGTGGAGAAGATGAGAGCTTCAGGAACACAGCAATGTCCACATTTTACTCTATTTGATGAGAATTTCATGTTCTGGGTGAGCATTAGAGCACAAAATGCAGTCTTCACTTGTATAATTTATCTTTAGTGATCCTGAAGTCTGTAAGGAACTTTCCACCTTGGTGCTGTCGTCAAGGAAATAAAGCACTGTTAGTTTACAGAACTGGCATTACGAAATCTCTCTTGCTAATCTTACATGCAGCCACGGTAATTCACTGAGTCAAAATAATAAAATAAAAATCCCAAGGACAGCAAGAAACAGCAGAGAAGTTGATCCAAGTTAGAACCTGACAGGGTCTTGTCTCTGGCTTGTGCATTTACTGGTCCCTGCCTCTCCTTCCCATGTTTTTCTTCCCAAGTACTTTGCATAACAAACTGGTGAAAGGTAGGAACCAAGATCTGCCTAAGTTTTAAAAGTAGACAACAGGATTACAAAATGTGATGGTCAAATACAAAATAATTAAAAAAAAAGAAGACAAACCAATAAACAAATGAAAATTCTGTCTCTCCACTCAGCAGCCCTTAAAAGTTTTTTGAATATGATCAAAGTCAAAGTTGTTCTTGGCAACCTGTATGAAACAGGACATTTTTTGTTCAACTGGCCTATGTCTCAGTAGCCTGGCAGGCAAGAGCCCCACAGGGCTGGCTCTCACTCTGGCAGATAAGGAAAAAGGTGTAATACAAGTGATAGGAAAGGTACCTGAACCTGCTGCTTGGTTTGGGCGGCAAGGATTTTTGGTCTGTGGTTCTAGAACTGTTAAGATCACAAGTGCTACATAAACACCAAGTACAGTATTCCTGGGGCTAAAAAAGAAGGCAATCTTTCCTTATCCTACAACTGTGAGGCCAAGGTAAATGCAACTGTTTAGAAACACTACAGTCCTGATGCCCCTGGGGGATTTTAATGTGTTTTATAAACTTGTTTCCAAACCAAGCTATTAGGAAAACAAGATATTTCTCCATAAAACCTTTCTTTTTCTCTCTTCAGGGACAGTACTTCCTGCCTTACAGTGTTTTAACTCAATCAGAATCATCATTTTTATAAACAGACCATTTTTCATGACTTGCTTGATCAACTTGGGAAGGCAGCTTTTAAGAAGTTATAGTCATACACAGGGGAAAAAAAATCTTACTCCATCTGTTGTGACCAGAGATGTAACAGAAACCATGTCCTTTCTCTCAAGGTAATGCATAAGGAAAAATACAGACGTGCACTTGTTTTCCCTTCACACTCAGCTGCAGTTATGCAATATTAGGGAGAGGAAAGAGGGAAAGGAACAAGCTCTTTCACAATGGATTGCAGAGCTAAACATTTATTTATTTTTTTTTTTCTGTACAGAAGTTTATGGTGGAAGATGCCAATATTTACCAAGACCTTCACCCGTACAGGAGGAGCTTTCAAGTTGGTGGCTTTTGAATACTTAGGCTGGAACAAAGAGGGCCTCAAGGACACACAGCACAAATAACCGTGGAGAACTACGGCTTCACTGGAAGCCAGCTGGTTGCTCAACAAGTGCATCAGCTCTAGTGATGAACAAAAAGTTTATTTACATTGGAGGTTTTAATTGCCCACATTTATCTTTATATCCACCAAGTGGACTATATTCATAGAGGGGATTGGGATTGGGTTTACTTTTTGTCTCAGCACAGGAGTGTCAAAAGGTTGGCACCTGGGACACACCCGTAAAGGACTTGCTCTGAATGAACAGGAGAGAACCCTGTCTGCTGACTCTGTCGAGGGGCTGGGAGTCAGCCAGAAACTTCAGGAAACTTCTGAGTGTTGTGGGACTGCAGAGTGTTTTCAAGCACTCTCATGGCCTCATCAAAGCCACACTTTTTCACACGCACTCCCCAGCCAGAAGTGAGAGCTCTCTTTGCCATCCCCTCCTCACACATGTACTCTAACATGTAAAATATTCGGTGAAATAAACTTTTAGCACAGAATCCAAAAAAAACCCCTAACTTATTCTGAGTCACAGTGGTCTCAAAGCTGGAAGTACAGAGCGCAATCCAAAGAAGTTCTGAGACTGCTGTTCTAGACAAAATGTGGTGCCACACACCCCAGAGAAAGCAAATATGTATAAGAGGAAATATCTGCTTATCTGAGAATTACTCAAACATGCCTTTTGTGGCAGGAAAGCGAGGCAAGGTATCGCAAGCCACGATAAGGGAAAGGCTCTGACTCGCCTCGTGGGTCCGGTGGCGGTCTGCCCCCGACGGCCGGTTGCAGCCACAACACCCGTTTATTGTTGGTTGGTTAGAGCGCGGGAAGAAAGGAAAGCCCACGGGAACGGAGGAGTGAGAGACGCAGCTCTCACTAATTCCTCCAGGCGAATCCGTAGGGAGGAGCAAGGTTGGGGTTTATATAGGGTTCTGGGAGAAGGTGCTGGAACAAAGGTGGGACTTAACATATAAGGAAGAATGTGGGTAGGACTATTTCCATAACAGGGAAAAGTAGGAAGGGATATGTTAAACATGGGAGTGAACATGCCTTATACGGCAACTGGTGCACTGCGGCACTTTCTAACCAATCAGGAAATTGGAATAAACTTATAGGAATTATGAGGAGAAAATATTGTTGAACTGGGGTACAAAATATGAAAACATGCATTAACAATTCTATGCAATAATATGACATTTGTTAAACAGTCTTTTCTGGTGTTCTAGTGGGATTCTGACGCGGTGTCTTCTTCAGGCATTTGACTCAGAGTACAGAGCTTTTCTCCATGTCTCCCATTGTCTAGCTGTAGTTCTTCGACTCCCGACAGCAAGGTCCTCAGATTTGCCTACTAACAAAATACCTCAAGCAGGTGTGTTACACTCTGTAGGACTGGACTTTGCACCACAGCATGGATCTAATTCCACCACAACTCACAGGAACGGAGGGGTTTGGTTGTCTCTGAAGTGTCTCTTACCAGCTCTCTACAGACCTTTCAGGTGGAAAACTCAGCTTCCTAATTACAGTTGAAACTTTTCGTTGATTGAGAAAAAGGGCACGTGTAGTTTCTTCCCCTTTTGAAGTCTCTGCAGCTCAGATTGTTGGGGAGGTAGTTGGAGTATTCTGAGTTTGAAAACTGTGAATAAAATGCTAAAATATAAACACAGTTACTGGTTTTGGCTGAGCTCTCACTGTGGGTCAACAGTGGGTTCTCCGTTGCAGGTGCTGATGCAATTAACATTATTTAATAGGAAAATATTCTCTTTTTTTTCAGTGCAGTGTTATCATTGTTAACAAACAACTCTAATCAATGTTCTGCATCACTTTCTGAGAAAAAGCATTAACTGGGGGATAATGGCAGTGATGGTGGTGGTGGTTGCAGCAGAAAAGAGCAATAACAAGTAAAGCATGTCTGTATTTCTATAAACTGAAACAAATTGCATAAAGAGAAAGAAGGAGACATTACCAAAGGGAGAATAAAAAAGAAATGGGTTAAACTATCTACACTGGGTAAGTTGTTGGAAGAGACCTTATGTTGTTCTCAAAGTATAAGTTAGCTACTCAAATTCCACCGACAGTAGAGGGGATTTCTCTGGGAAGTTACACATGATATGGTGAACAAAGGGAAAATATTATTAGTTTCTCATTATGGACTGTGAGTAAGTAGTGTGCTGGGTAGTAGTGAACGTTTGGTCAGAAGATTATCATGGGGTGTAAATTAAGAAGTCCATTGGGAAGAAACTTGAAAGGCAGAGAGAGGGGTTCTGTGTTTCCCAGTATTGCTCAGGGTGCTACAGTCACCCGACACCAGCTCGTTCAGGCTGGTGTGTTTTGCGCCTCCTCTAGGCTCAGTTTACCCCAGCAGAGCTAAACGACCCATTCAAGGTTGCTCAAGAAGCCTATGAATGTCTAGTTCTGGGTAACTGAGTGTCTTCCTGTCTCTCAGCCAATTTCCTTAACTACAGAACTGTCCTCCCTGTTTGATGCCTTGTTTTAAAGCGAATCCTTGACCACAGCTGTACTCTCCCCTACCATGTCATCAGCCAAGCCTACTGCCTCCCTGCTCCCAGTAAACAACTTGATCACATTTATCACATTATGATATTCTTGCCTCCTTGGCCGAACTCCTCAAATTGCTCAGCTTGCAACAAAGCCTCAACAGAACAACCTCTGCTGCCATTGCTGGTCCTGCTTCTTGCTTTCTGAGGTGCAGATGGAAATCTGACCTTCACCTTGGAGTGATTTCCCATTCATCATCAAGATGAATAGCTGTCGATCCACCCTGTGCTGCTTAAAGAGGTGCCTCGCCAGCGACTCTCGGTGCATTAGTTCCCCCCTGCACCAGCAGGGTGACTTCTCTGCAGTGTTTGCACTGGGTGAATAGTCCTCATAATCTGAGGCTTAATGTCAAATATTTTCTGCAAGGGAAATAAAAATGTCAACAGGAAGTGAAATGTGACCTGATTAACAGTTAGACCTCTGACTCTGCTTCATTTTTGACTGATGTGGTGTTTTACAAGGATAATAATACCACCGATTCCTCTTAATTGATGGACCCTGATGGAAATATAAATTAAGCAATTAATACAATTCTCTGAGACTCATAAAAATAAACTGTATGTAGAGATAGTCATATTTATTTTTTGAATGACTTTAAAAACATGTGTCATACAAAGCTTTATAACATTTTTTTCTAGGAAAAGCCAAGGCAAGTTTGACCTCCTCAAGAGCCAGAAAGAGCCAGAGGAGGTGGTGCAAATGATCTGCCACAGACCTGGGCAGCTTGATAACCCAAGCTGTCTTTTGTCTGGGGAGTTCTGCAACCCCTCATTTTCATGCTTTTTGTTTAAAACAAATCAAAAAAAATAATAATTACTGTTTAACATTTAGAATCATGCCCAGAGGCCCCATTCAGGATCAGGAGCCCTTTGTGCTGGCTAAGAGCACCGCAAACACAGTGGGAGAAACAGACTCTGCATTAAATGGCTTGTGATCTGATTCCTGATGCTTTTAATGGTTTCTTCCATGGGAGGTGGTTTTAATAGTGAATAGCAGACCAGTGTGACCTTGAGAGATGCCAGCTTGAAGCCAATAGGAGTTTTCTGGAGAGAGCAGGAATGCTGGGAAAGCAAAAATTCAGGGATTTGCAATACCCAAGTGATATGAAACAGTATTTACAAACATTTACAAACAGACTGCTGTTGGATTCAATCGTGTTTGCATCCCTCCATGCTTGCACTAATGGGCTTCCTGTGATTGAAATATTCTCCATGTTTCTCATTGACTTCTGGTTCCCAAGCAGTCAGAGATCATACTCAAAAGCTTTCCTCTGCCACCATGAAAGCTCAGCAGTTGTGTTAATAGAGGCTGGGATTCTCTTGTAATGTCTTCAGGTGTAAAGAAAACAGCTTGTTCACCCAGAGGCACTCAGTGCTTGCTGTTTAATTCCCTTTGAAAAGTTACTCCCTGACACCCAGAGCAGAAGCCACACCACAAATTACAGGCAGTGAATACAGCAGGGTTGCTGCACATGCGGTCTGCTCCCTGCCTTTGAAATTTGAGAGCTGAGTAATTCGAAAAAGGGACTTGACTTCTTTTAAAATCAAAGTGAAGCAGATGCCGGTTTCTGTAATAGATATTTCTGCAAGCCAGGCAACTGGCTATGGGTGCCAGAGAAAGAGAAACCACAGGGGAGGCCCTGTCTCACCGTCCTGCCTCTCAAAATGTCCACAGAAGTGGGTGAAAATGCATGAGGGTGCGGGACACATCCAGCCATGCTGTATCTGCACTTACAGTCAGACAACAGGCCCTGTGAGAGACAGTCCTGGCTGTCAGCCGTGGTGATGGGAACACAGCCTGCCCCAGGAGGAAGGAGGCGCCGGGACGCATGGCATGGCTTTGCATGCCTCCATGACAGCCCCTGTGGGCCATCCATGCAGCCATAGTGGCTATGCCAGCTGGAAGGCTCACTAGTACCGACTAATCCAGCAGGCACAAGGCAGGAGGAAAGGGTAGCACACCCACCACCACCTCTACGAGTTACCGCAGAGGTACTCGGGCTGAGGGCAGCCAGCTCTTGCTGCTGAGGCTCGTCTTTCTGAGGAGAGGAAATACCTAAATGGACTCAATGATTTCTCTGTCTCAGGGGAAAAGACTGGGAGCAAGACTGGAAGCCACCCAGCTGGGCTGACTGTCACACATGGTGTGGCTTCCTTGCAAAAGCTGAGTCAGGAAAGTAGCTCTGAGGAAGCAGTGGTAGCATCTCTCTCCTTCTGCTAGCCTACACTGGGGCTATTGGGATCCCCAAGTGACCCCAGCAGCAGCGTTGAAACAGCCCTCAATTATTTGTCAAGGATAGTTAGCACAACACAAGTTGTTTTGATTGTACAGTGTAACCTGCGACTGCCATCACTTTTATCATCTATATTGACATTTATCTTTCTGTCCTCCATCTGCCTCCTTTTCATATGGACAGATTGGAAAGCCTGAAATCATGTAAACTAAGCAGGGTAACTACCTTCCCTTGCCTCACCATTATTCCTAACCAGCTGCTGTAATGAGCCAGCCAGTCCTTGCAAACAGCCATCGGGGCAGAGGAGGAGTTTAATTGAGTAAGTGTGTAAGGATGTGACAGCCAAGGTGCACTGTAGAAGGTGCTGAAAGGCAGTGATGTTCTCCATATCTTTCCTGAGAATTGTCCTGGTTAGGTGAACAGAATCACAGAATCATTCAGGTTGGAAAAGACCTCCAAGATCATGGAGTCCAATCTTTGACTGGATCACCACCTTGTCGACTAGACCACAGCACTAAGTGCCAAGTCCAGTCATTTCTTGAACACCTCCAGGGATGGTGAATCCCCACCTCCATGGGCAGTCCATTCCAATGCTCAACAAACCTTTCTGTGAAAAACTTCTTCCTGATGTCGAACCTGAACCTCCCCTGGCACAACTTGAGGCAATGTCTTCTTGCTCTGTCACTGGTTGCCTGGGCAGAGGCCAACTCCTACCTCGCTACAACCTCCTGTCAGGTAAGTATTGTAGAGAGCAAAGAGGTCTTCGCTGAGACTCATTTTCTTCAGGCTAAACAACCCCAGCTGTCTCAGCTGTTCCTCATATGACTTACTCTCTAGACCCTTCAGCAGCTCCATTGCCCTTCTCTAGACTCACTCCAGCACCTCAATGTTCTCTTGTAGAGAAGGGCCCAAAACTGAACCTAGGATTTGAGGTGCAGCTGCACCACTGCTGAGTACAGGGGGACAATCCCTCCCTGGTCCTGCTGCCCACACTACTGCTGATACAGGCCAGGACACCATTGGCCTTCTTGGCCATTTGGGCACACTGCTGGCTCATGTTCAGCTGCTGTAAACCAGCACCCCCAGGTCCTTTTTCATTGGGCCACTTCCCAGCCACTTTTCCCCCAGCCTGTAGCACCACATGGGATTATTGTGGCCACCAAAGTGTAGCTCCCAACACTTGGCCTTGTTGTAGTTCACACTGTTGGCCTCGGCCCACCAATCCTGTCTGTCCAGATCCCTCTGCAGAGCCTTCCTGCCCTCCAGCAGATCAACACTCCCACCCAATTCAGTGTTGTCTGTGAACAGGGCTTTAGTTTTGTTTTTCTGGCACTTCAGAGGAAACAGAAAGCAGTATGTTTATCAGAGGAAACAACCAGGTATTAGGAGTGTTTGGTGATTCCAGTTCGTTTCCGCCCTCCAGCTGGGACTTCCTGCTGGGCTCTGCGTTGTGAGATAGCCATGGCTGAGAGCGTGGCTTTGCCACCACCACAGTGCTGCCCCTCTGAGCACACGCCCAGACACTCAGGCCCAGAAGGGTTGGGGATGTAACTACTTAGTGATCTACAGGGCTTTTTATGGTGGATACAGCATCACATCAGAAGGGCAATACTGATCGCTTTCTATTTCCAGTCCTTACATGGGCTTCTTGCACCACTCCTTCACCAAGGCACATTTCACAAAACTACAGCCCCAGTGCTGCCTTCCTAACATGCAAACAGCATTAGTTTCTCCTGACAAGGTTTGTTTAATTATTTTCAGGAGTTATATTACAAGGGCATTCCTTTGTCATCAGTCCAGTTTCAATGGCATGTTGCTAAACATACAGGTAAACATACTACTCTGTAACTGGGCTTTCACAATTCTTTTGTGTCTTGAATATTGCTCATTCATATACAAAGTTAACAGAGTGGTGAGACATGCAGGCATGCAGACTTTATGCTTGGGGATAGACAGGATGGACTGGGAAAAGACCAGAGAAACAAATGCTATATCACATATACAAGTTTTCATTTTATGAAAAGAAGAAACTAAGAGCCAAGTCAAATATTTAGAAATCAGGTACAACAAATACCGTTGCACATGCACCCTTATATTGGCCATTTGGGGCTTGTAGAGTTCTTACACGCACATGCTTTAATTATAACTTCCAACTCTATCAAAGCAAAGGAGGATACCTTTCATGAATCCTCACTCTGCCTCTGTAATTTTCCAATATAACTAAAACTGAACCTACACAAAAAGATGTGACCCGAAGAGGTCTCCTTTGGCCATGTTCCAGGCAAGCCAAAATGTGAGGTGCAGCATCAGCTCACCCTAGTGTGAGTCCTGGCGTTGCCCCCACACATGCATTGCCAAGCAGGTGGCTAAGTCTAACCCATACACAAAATAAAACACAGAGGGGGGAAAAATGTGCTTTTCAGGGGTGTTGTGTGAATGACGTTTATGGGAGTGACTGAATTCGCGTACATTTCTTCTCTGTGAAAATTTGCCCACTCATCTTGGTGACAAATGATAATAAATCCAAAATCCTCAGACTAATTCCATCTCCCACCACAAGGATAAAAGATCTCAGTAAGAGCTCTGTTTCTAGGCTGCCTGGGCATGGCAGAGACTACTTTCTCAGCTTTCTGAGCGATGCCTCCACCTTGCAGGGCAGACAACGCTGGCAGTGCTGCTGCCTTGTTAAGGGCCCACAGAGGGCTGCAGTTGGCAGCAAAAGGCAAGGAATCCATTGCTATCAGTTTATTGGTAGTGGGGGTAGAGAATCTCTTCTGTGGCCTGTAAGGAGAAGAGGTAGTGGGAGAGGCTGCTTTTGCTATCTTTCTCTCTCAGCTCCCTGCTGGCTCTGGAGCCAGAGGGGTGTTAAATGGCTCGGCAGAGAGCAGTCAGTCCCTGTCCGTGGCATTCAGCAGGAAGCAGGTTTATGCTGCTGCTCTCCAAGGTGCACTGGGCTCTCAAGGGCACTGTGTAAATGTTGATTAGACAGAGTGGCGTTGACCTGGAGACCACTGGGAGTTGGACTAGACGACCTTTAAGGTCCCTCCCAAACCAAACTATTCTATGATCACAGCTATTACTGTGTGTTATTGGATTGTTACTACTCACAGGCTGAGAGGCCATATCTCCTACTAGGCTGCTCCCGGTGGACAGCATTTTTGGGAGCAAAACTCTTCCACACACCACTACTGCTGCTGCAGTGCTGTTTATAAAGTAATGCCAATGTCATAGCTCTGGGTCCTGTTGTCTTTGGGCTGACAGCCTGCAGCAGGGAATGGGCCACGGTATGGATGGACTGCCTGCCTGCAAAGCCCTTCTTGTGGTTTGTGACACTGCAAAGCAGCCCAGGGAGGCATCCTCATTCCTCACAGACACTGTCCCCTCTCTGAATATTGCTAAATCACCTTGTCTGCAGTGATAAATCCAGGGAATTACATATCCTTCCCAAAGTATCCCACTTGAGTGGAGCACACAGGGGAAATGCCTGAAAGATGAAACAGAGGAGCAGGAGATCCCTTTACTTCCCACTGCAGAAAAGTGATCGCATTCAGGCTGCACCCTACCAGTGTTTGATGCCTTGGCTCCCTGGGACCTGACAGGAAGGTCTGAAGAGCAGATTGCTGAATCCCCCACAGTCTTGAACTATACATCAGAATAGCTGCACGTAGGAGGTTTAAACAAGCTCAGATATTCCCAGCTGTACTGGTTTTGGCTAGGACAGAGTTAAATTTCTTCACAGTACTGTGCTGTTTTGGATTTGTGATGAAAACAGCGTTGTTAACACACTGATGTTTTTGTTACTGCTGAGCAGCCCTTGCACAGGGTCAAGGCCTTTTCTGCTTCCCACCCCACCCTGCCAGCGAGGAGACTGGGGGTGAACAAGAAGCTCAGAGGGTTCACAGCTGGGACAGCTGACCCCAGCTGACCCAAGGGATATCCCACACCATATGGTGTCTTGATAAGCATACAGAGCTGGGGGAAAAGGAAATGGGATGCTCAGAGTGGCGGCTCTTGTATTCCCACGTCACCATTACATGTGATGGAGCCTGCCTTTCCAGGGGATGACTGAACACCCATTTGCAGATAGGGAGTGGTGAATGAGTTCCTTGTTTTGCTTTGCTGGCATGCACAGATTTTTCTTTACCTATTAATCTGTCTTTATCTCAACCCACAATTTTTTGCACTTTGACACTTCCAAATCTCCCCCATCCAACTTGGGGGTGGGGGCGAGCAAACGGCTGTACGGGGCTGAGCTGCCCACCAGGTTAAACCACGACACCAGCATTTTTATTTTAGGCTCTGTTCAAGTTCACTTGAAGCCTTCAATCTGTTGATTTGGGTCACCTCTGGATCAGGTCCTTTAATTCTTCTTAAGTGTCTACAATTTCGGCAGTGAGGATGGCCAGTGGTACCTGCCAACCTCACCTGCAACCTCCCTTGTTAGCTGTGGAGAAGCCACAGAGACTTATAGGAGGAAAAATAAAACAGGTTTCCCAATTCCTATGTCTTTCTGTCTCGGTGTTCAGGGTGCATAAGGCAGCTCGAAGGGAGAAATTCTGTGGAGACCCTTATTTTGAGACTTTGGACTGACATTGTTACCATAAATTACAGATCCTTTGGAGAGTGGGACTGAATGCAAATTCTTCAGCACAGAAGAGGTTTTATTCTATGGATTTAATGTTTCTTAATTATTCCAGCACTGCCCAGAGGACAACCCCTTTTGCATAGGTATGACTCACTTTTCTAGCCAAGCTAGGAAATATTCCTGACCTGGCAATATTCATCATCTTGAGAAAGTCTGTATTTGCTTGATCATGGCTTTTTTTTGTATTTGGCTAGGGCAAAAGTCAATGACAATAAAACAACTCCAGACAAATCCCTGGGGTAGTTTTCTAACGAGGTACATGAGAAGTCTAATTATAATCCACTGGTAGCAGTATATATGTAACTGTATTCTAGAGGGTTAACTTAGAGTGTAGAGTGTCTTTCTTGAGCAGAAAGCAGCAAATCCCAGTGGCCTTACTTGTCCTCCTAAATAATAAATCATTTTTATGAATGATTTTGGGAGAAGCTACCTGCCCTGCTGCAGTTATTCCGGTGCTGTTGTTGAGAATAGCTTTGGTGTCAGGGACTGAGGACGTGATAGCTGGAACACTGCTACTTGTGACATTTAGTCAGGCAGGTTGCAAGCAAGTCAGGACTAATTCCTGGGATTTTATTTATTAAGGTTTTTTTTTTTATTTATTAGAAGTTGGGGAACACAATAACAACTTTGGGGCATTTTTAAATTAAACAACAAGTATGAAAAAGAAAACCAAACTGAATGCAAGTGATTGATGCTGCTTATTTGTTCGTATGTTGCCAGGGAGCTCCAAGGAGACCAGGGAACAACCAATAGCAGACAATGGGGGTGTAGGAGTTCTTTTTAATTATATCACATCATTTTTCAAAATAATATTACGTTATCTCTCACAGGATCTTAAATGAACATCTTGGAAACTCACCATGTTACGTTTTTGCATACGGATTGCCTGCTCAGCCGTGGTTAACCACTGACTTTGTGTTTAGGTTCCCACTTAGACAGGCTGTGTTGTCACCCTTCCACTGTCGGGAAGTTAATAGTCTAGAAGAGATAGAAAATTGGAGAAGACCTGCAAGAATAAGTTCAACATCCAAAGAATCCCACAATTAAAGCTGTCACAAACCCCCTCCGTCTACACATGCATTCAGCACAATGAGCAGAGCAGTGACCAGCACAAAGGGCTGCCTCCACAGACAGGACAAGTCTGTTCTGTCACTGCAGAAATATCCTCTTCCCAGGGAACTGGAAGGGTTGAACTGTGTGGGGCAGGTCAGGCAGGGGTGGAGAATGGCCAGGTGATATCTGTGGGTGTTGCACAAAACCTACACTGGTTGTGCTAGAGACTCTTTTTTCCCATGTGTTCATGAAAAAGTGGAGCAGTTGTTAAAAAAACAAAAAAAGCAGAGAGATCCCTCATCCATCAGTGAAACAAAAGTGCCAGATTAGCTTGGGTGTTTGGTATCCCAAAGGGTGCTTTGCTTTGCTGCAGCAGTCTCAAGGGAGATGCAAGAAGGGAAATCCTTTCCTCTGGCCCTACCTGGGCTGGAAGCTGCCTGTTGTGCTACATGATATATTCTCCAGATTGTGCACCATGATACAGTCCTGTCTGTGACAGGCACTGTTCAGTCCAGTGTACATTAAACCTCCTACTGCTTAGGCATCTTTTGACTTTAATATGTGCACCTGGGCAAAAGTTTCAGTACCTCCAGGCATCTTCAATCTCAGGCACGGGAGGCATATGTTTAGATATCTTCATCCTGGCAGTATGAAGGCCTAACTTGGGATACAGCTATATCAAAGCAGGCCATGGGCAATGAAAGTTTGTGGGAAACAAAGTAACAGATCTAATGAAAGATTTTGAGAGATGAATTATGCAACTGAGATTCTGCTGTGGAGTGATGTGATTAATCCATGGAGATTATATCCATAGGAGCATGCTAATGTATGCCACAGAACATCCCAGGTTCCTGCCTCACAGCAGTCCAAACTGTGTGCCTGCCCAGGCCATGCCATTGCTCACCATCAGTCAGCACACCCTGATTTCCCCTGAGTTCAGAAACCGGCACTGTGGAGCAGTGACAGGGAGGTGTGGGATCAGAATGTGATGGAGCAAATCTGGAGCCAGCGACAGGGAACTGGCAACCAATTTGGAAATACAGACAAAGTTTAGAATCTGCAGGTCTTCCTGCAATTGCACCAGCATCAGCTTGTAATTAAACAATTGAGCCAGTGCAGATCAACAGAAAACCTTACAGCAAAGACTGGACACAACTCACTGCATGAGAACTGTCTGTGCCTACAGAAGACCCCACACACCTCAGAGAAGTATTCAATACAAGATCTGTGGCTGCAGAGGAACTACAGCGACACTAACTTACAAACTTCAGTGGGCGGGCAGAAAGAAGGCAGTGGGAACAGTTTTATTGCCCTCTCCTGTCCAGCAAAGCATCTGCTGGGAGAGGCTCAGTCATTGCAACCTCCACTGAGGGAACTGCAGGTCACTCGTCCCACAGTGTGGCCCATGGGGTCTTGTTTACCACGAGGTAAACAGGAACAAGCCCACCTCATGGATCTGCCTATGGGTCACTCCATTTAGGGACACAAACAGTTTTCACACAGCCCAAATCCAAAGCCTGAAGAAGATGTCTGTGGCAAAAAGAGAGCAGTTGGGGTCCCAGCTCTTTTTTTATTCCTTTCTTCTACTTGTTTGTGAAAGAGCGATGCATCTTATTTCCCACAGTCAAATCCAGCTGTCTTCTTTCCCCTCTATTCTCAGTGATACCCTATTTTCCTTTACCACGTTCCCAAAAGAATTAGAGGAGGGCAAAACATCTTTTCCTGCACAGCATGTTGACACATTGCCAAGATACTGCTAAGGCCAGAAATAAGTGCAGAAAAAAGCTTGATATGTAAGACCTGAGACCCTACCTTCACAGCTCCGCATTTCCATGAGTGTCTCCCAAGCCAGAAGGTGTGATATCATCTCAAACTCTTATAACAGGTGATTTAAAAAGCAAACAAAGCTGTACAGGTCTGATGAGCAAGATGTACATTTCACCCCAGACCACCGGAGAAAAGAAAAATAAGGGGGTGGAGTGAAAAAAAGATTAAAATGGAAACTGACTAGAAAAGTTGGGATGAGGAGAAGTCCCCATATTTCCTGTGTGGTTTTATGTCTGTAGAGTCTGCTTTTGCAATGATTGATATAACAAACAAGGGACTCACAAAAAGGCTCCTAATGCTCACTGATCAGAAGTATAATGACGTGTAAGCTGCAGCTGTTCCAGTGGATTTCTAAACAGCAGGCTCTTGTTGAATGAGCCCCATGATTATTTATCTCCATCATGGGCTCTTTATTCCAAGGTATTTGTTGTCTTCCGTGCATTTTCCCCGTCTGTCCTTACACACAGAAAACTCCGATAATGGATATTTTTTTATCAGCCTCCTCTTCCTTTTCCTGCTTCTACAAACACAATGCAGCCCCAAATCACCGTGTTACGAAAGGGAAGGCGCTGCCAGTGTTTTAACAAGTGCCTCCCACAGCATTCTCCCCCATTAGCCTCATAAACACGGGGCAGTGTCGGAGCACGTGCTGCAGAGAGAAGGGTCAGGAGACTATTTATTCTCTCCATTTAAACAAAAAAGCTTTCTCCTGAGCAAGGAGAGAAGCAAACAAATAAATTAAGCTGTGACTTGATGGAAGCATTTATACTGTGTCCTTGGGAAATGTACCGAATGTGGGGATAGTGCAGGTCCGTGTTTAACTTGGCTGATTTGAAATGGTCTCTGTGTAAGTGGAGACGTTGCAGGGGCACTGAGTGCATTCTGCTGCTCAGTGTTTTTTCTGATACCTCGTGCCTAGTACAATCTGCTCTGTTTCAAGGTAAAGTGCTCCTTCTTTGGAGACAGTTTCTGGCAGCCTTGTGAGCTGAAGTCACAGGACTGGGGTACCGAGAGAAAACACCAGAGGTCTGACCGTGGTTGCCGCAGAACTGCTAGCTGGTGCTGAGGGAATGTAGTTTTCCTGTCTGCCAGACAAGGATAATGTTTATGCATCCACCTCACAGCTACTTGAAATGGCAAATATTTTTACTCTTTTCTTGAGACCCACTGTGGGCAGGCATGGCTGATCAGTCTTCTCAAACAGGAGAAAAAACTCCATGCCAGTGGCTCCTGCTCATCTCACCAGCCCCTTGGTTGATCACTGCTGTAAACCTGCACACATGGTCCATTTGCAGGCCAGAAGTTATAGTTGGGAATTCATTGGCTGAAAGCAGAACACAGTTAAAGGAAAAGCTCTTTGGATAGTGTGAACTAGCACACAGCACTCCTGACATCCGCAGGGTTATGCTGACATATCCAGCAGTGATATGGCTCTACATGTCCATATTTATCAACAATTTAATATGAAAAGACATGTTTCTATTATTGTATTTAATTTTCAGCTGGTTCTTTTACTCCCTTTTTTCTTTTGGGGTGACATCATTGGAAGCCTGTTAGTAACACTTCTCTCCCTGTCACTCACTGTACCAACAAATATTTTATCTCCATACAGGAGAACTGTAACTAAAAAGGCTGTAAACTACAAAGGCTCTTTGATTATCAGTTTCATGCAAGGTCAGCAGAAAGAGCATGCCTGGTATTTTTAAGAGAGTTTTAAACGCTACTTTACATTTTTTCCTATTTATGTAAACACAGAAATTAAAAGGCTGACTCTTTGACCCAGAAATTAAAAGGCTGACCCTTCTTCCCCAGGGCACTCTTCTTCTTGGAAGCCAGTGTTACACAGGCTGTACAGAGGAGGGCACCAAGCCTGTGCATTCCTTGAATTGTTTAGCTCCACTTTAAAGTGGTGATGAGTGACAATAAACCAGCACCCCACGTAAAAATGAAGTCTCCAAACCAGTGTCAGTGTGGGCACGGGCTACTCCAGCCAGGCAACTTTGGATGAATGAAACACACTATTAAAAAACAAGGGCAGCCTGAAATCAAAGGCTTGCTGTGGCTTGCTGTGACAGAAGGCACAGCAGCGTGCTGTAACCATGGCTCTGGAGGCATAGCCCAGTTGTGTTCTTCCACCGATGGTCTGGGACGAGAAGCAGAGGCAGGAGGGCAGGCAGGTTTGGGGGTTTGTGACATTTCCAGGCAACTGCTGACTCAGAGAGCCAAGTGGCTGAGACTGTGACAAGATACAACAGCTGAATGGCCCCAACAAATGGAGGCAGCAGCAGGACTAAATGGCAGTAGACAAGTCTGAACTCCGAGCGTGTGGCAGCTTTGACTCCGCAGCTGCCCCCACCCTCTGGGGGGAAGGCTGTATCACACCCAAGGAGAGGTCAATAGAGGCTGTGGTGTGGTATGGGGACCTTGGAGAAGACAGACACGACTTCTGCAATGCAGCAGGAGACCTGTGTAGTTCATTCTTCACCTCAAGTGCTCCAGTGGATTCATCAATGATTGTGCAGCTCTTGCACTCTGCAGACATGGAGGTCTCCTTTAGCCCTAGGTCTTGTTCTTGTTCTCCTACAAGAATCTCTTCTGAAGAGGCACTGAGCACTCGTTCATGTTCCATTGCTGCATTGGTCCCAGGGAGCCAGAGAGTGCCTCCCAGCTTCCTACATGACAGGAAGCTCTTGTGACATACCAGGCTGAGCCTGAGGAGAAGGCAAGGTTTGTCAGGGATGAAACATGCTCTGCAGTGGGTGCCTTGGCACTTTGTCTGGGGGATGAGCCTTCTGGGGCTCCAAGGAGGCCGTTCAGAGCTGACAGAGCTGTAGCCACGGAAACATAAGGGCATGTAGGGACCTGCAGGGTGGAGGCAGCGGGGAGTCAGACTCGTGCAACTGTATTGATTGCATCAGGGCTAAATTTTCTCCTTTAAGTGCTGAGAATGCATCATGTTTATTATTAGACACTGCTGCTCCTCTTGTTGCAAACAGTTGCATATATTAATACTCAGAGGAAGTGGGCAAAATTACGTGCCCACAGCTTTTTATAGTATCTAGAGTACCAAAAAAAGCCCAAGGTGCTTTTAGCCAGATTGCAGCATTTTTGTCTCGCACGGCTGATGGGCTGTCTGCTCTACACCCATTCATTTTCTGCTTAAAAGGTCATGTTTAATTTTCTAAATGAGCTCCCCCACCACCACGAGCGCTCATCTCTAGACAATGTCTTTTCTCACTCCATGGCAAGACATCACGGAATTTTTCCTCTGCTACTATGCTGAAAGGGTGCTTGTGCTTACAAGGCTTGTGTGCAGTGAGGGAGAAAAAACATCTGCCACCAGTGAGTTCCTAGACATGGTATATTTACAAACCTTGTTAGTTGCCATGAATACGTCATGCCTGGTTGATGCCCTTATGGGCAAAGTAAAATTGTATGAAGGGTATTCTCTTTCCTACTCCCCTAAGGAAAAAGGCCTCATTCTGCAAAGGTAGCACATAGGTGTGAGAGCCCCAGGGGATGGGGAAGAACATCCTGTAATTCACTTTAAACCAAAACCAACTGGCAATCTTTAGAAGTTCTCTCACAGGTGGGTAATTGCAGTGTCTCTCCTGAGCTCCACAGCAGCATGGGGCCTGACACATGCCAGTCTAAGGTCCTGCCTAAAAAAATGTGATTCCAGAGGAATGGTACCACATATCTTCTGTGATGGAGCTGGGCACCAGTTAGGCTTCACCCATAGAAGTGGTGATCTGATGTCACCCTTGCTGTTAGCCTCCTCTACCCAAGAGCAGGTCCTCTCCAGTGCTATTTCCCAAAGCTCTGTCACTGTGAGGGTCTCTGAGGGGTGCATCCACAGAGTTTCAAAATCGTAAATACCAGCTAATGGTAGATATGGAAGGTATGTGGCTCTTGTAAGTATTCTTATGACTTCTGAAAAGGTATGTTCTTTTTCAAAAAGCCTCCTTTCAGTGGGATCCATTTTAATGAGATCCTCTTTCTCTGTTTTCCAGGAACAATTTTCTTGATTTCCTTTAGACTACTAATGTCTCCGCACAACATCTTTTGTTACCATTTGTGCGAGTCCAAAACTCTGCTCCTCTTGTAGGTTCGTTCTGTGGGCATCACAGAGAAGGAACTGAACCTCTGGGGCTCTTCGGGGCCGGTTGTTTTGCAACGACGCAGCAGATCACCCTCAGAAGTTCGTGTAAGCAATAGTTAAACCTTAGGTAACAACTCTGACTTGGTCTAAGTGAAACAGATACTCTGAACGGGAAAAACATGAATATGTCGGTACTCAAGAGCGCTGGAAACCCTCTTCCATGCCAGCACCTATTTCTGTAACAAGACCTTTTATTAGTCCTAATTCTTCAGCATTAAGAATTCTTCAGCATAAAGCTGAAGAATTTGGAAATGTTCATGATTGCTTGCACTGGCAAAACAATCCTCCCAACAAGAGCCAAACAGTGAAATTTGGGATTCACCCAGGTACAGAGCTAATTAAAGAATCACTCCACTGCTTTTTGTTGAGCTTTAAAATTAAAATCATGTTATGCTAGTTTTTTTCATGTACATATGACTGTACCTCTAGCATCTTTTTACAAACAATTGCCTCCTACTTTAAAAAAAACCCACCTTACTGGTGCCTTCCTGCTTTTATAATGTAACAGAAATGGAGAGCCATTTGTAGAGAATACTGTCATGGTCCCTAAAATTGTATAGGCAGAGTAGCAGATCATTGCCTTCAGCTTTCCTACAGGAGCACTCCACCGATATTGGCTCATATTTTTCCTCCTTCAACTGTGGAGCCAATCTCTGCGTGCCCTCTTGGATGTGTGAGTTGCTCTTTGTTTGGCACATCATCTGAATGTCAATGGGCCCAATTACGGTGCTTTACAATTCACCGGTACTTTTCGGGGCCTTCTGCACACAGATATGTGCATTATGCTCTCAGCTACATTGTGTTTGCCTCTAAACTTGCATTCCCTTTTCCTCTCACGCTTGAACTCTCAGGTTTGCAAATACTGTCACTTATCAGCTGAAGAGTGCTGGGTCAGAGACTGCTGCATGCGGGCTCTGCAGCAAAACAGCAAAACCAATGCACTTTCCTATCCTCTTGCCTTTTAAAGGCATGCTGGGGAGCTGGCAGCCACAGCTCAAAGTAAAGCAAATGTAGGCAAATAGGAGTGTGTTATGGGCCCAGTCGTGCCAAGTAATGAGCACATTCAGTAATTCCATGTTCCCAAGATCCCGTTTCCCAGTCCTTGAACAATTTAGCATTAGAGATCTAATACCTTACTTAAATAAAATGCCCTTTTCAGGGTTTGTGAGCGAGGAAAGGACCACGTTTTGGAAACATAGAACTGCAAACTGTCAAAGGGCTAAGGGATGGCAAACAAAAGGCACGGAGCCAGGACTGAGATAAGGATTGAATCAGCAGCACCAGCAGGTGAAAGGCCACGGTATAAGCAGGTACAGAATACACCCTGGTGCAGTTTAATGGGAAAGGACACTACCAGAGAGGGATTGAAAGACTGGAAAGAGGCTGCTGGTGGCCAGAAGAGAAGATAAATCTGGAAGCGGCACGAACCGGTTTGTTATCTGGCTGAGGCAGTCAGGCAGCACTCCCTGATAGACAAATTCAAGAAGCAATGACATTAAATAGATGTAAACAAGCTGTCTCAGCAGTAAAATTTTGTTACTAACCAATTAAATTTCATCTTCAACTCTTAGCTGGCGGCCCTGGCTCACAGCCC
Source organism: Oxyruncus cristatus (assembly GCA_013399855.1). Lineage (NCBI taxonomy): Eukaryota > Metazoa > Chordata > Aves > Passeriformes > Cotingidae > Oxyruncus > Oxyruncus cristatus. The sequence continues at coordinate 936,380 of VXAY01003244.1, read as the reverse complement.
CTTCGCTCTTATTGTTTCACAGAGATAAAACATGTTGTATACCATTTCCATCAAAATCAAGAGATGGATGGAAAGCCCTTCCATTCTCTAATGAGGCTGAAAGACTCCTTACCCTATGTATCAGAGAAGCCTGTCACATTTGCATTAACTGATGCTGAGAGTTTTAGGGTTGCTCAGTAAGTGTTCAGGGCCGAAGAAGGAATGGGAGGCCCAGGAAAATGTGTGGGTTAAAGAGGATCAGACTGTGCATTAGTGAGGCCTGCAATTTCCCAATAAAGTGTTCCTTCCTAAGGTTTAGCATTCACACCTCACCAAACAGTGCTGTGTGGGAAGCCAGAGGCCCTTTGGCAAGCAGCTGCTTCATCCACCAAGTAGACTATTTTTATTAATGCCAGGAAAAAGTCTACAGAGCAGAAATGTGCTGCTGCTGCAGCCATCACCTGCCTCATTCTGCCAATGATTTTGTCCAGGGGAGAGTTTTTGTAACTGTAAATGACAATGCTGCTTATAATTCTTACGTTTCAGCTTATACCTCTTCAGTCCTTTCAATGTTCTTGGAGCTAATGATTTCAGCACAACTTTCATTTTACATCACCCTCACCATTTACTGAAATGGATCTGTCCTGGGGACAGTTTCTTCCTTTTATAGCAGATTTACTGCTGGATGGAGCTCTTCATTTCCAGGCATGGTCTGTTGCATAATGACTGACAGGAAAGTTGAGGGAGAGGAAAAAAATAAGTCATGATTTAGAGAAAGCGGAAACTTCTGAAACAGTGCTAGTCTTGGAGAGCCAAATGCTGATGGCCTCTATGAATAGTAAGCATCTGTAAATAGGGGGTGATTCCTGGCTAGGACCGAGCCCAGTGTACCTGTGTCTCTCCAGATACCTGCTGCATCCTGCAAAATGTTCCCTTTGAAACGCAGCCATGAGCACTGCGACACACCAGCAAGTTTCTCCTTCTTGATAGCAAATGCGTTTAAAGCCAGGTTTTACAGAGAGCATTCCCTGGCCATTGGGGCTTGCAGTGCTCTCCCACGGCCCTGCCTCTGAAACAGCATTTGCTGTGCAGCAGGCAGAGAAGGATGAGGAGGGGCGGACTCATCATACTAACATTAATCACAGTAATAAAGCTGCCCAGAGATGCTCCGGGCTGGCGCTCGTTATGAAGGCAGAGAGGGCTGTGCTGCGGCACTTGGACCCTTGCCGGAGTCTCCTGGTGGTCCTGGCCCCGCAGCACCGAAGCAGATCTTGAGCTGGGAGAGCCGAGGGCAGTTGGGAGATGGATGGAGGGGTCCTGCCAGGGCCACAGTGGCTGTGCCTCAGCCCCACAGTGCCGTGCCCAGGTGGTTGTGGTGCCCCAGAGGCCACGTGAAGCCCTATGCTGCTGCAGGACTGGTGTGAGTGAGGAGGGGAAGTGGGCATCCATGGCTTTTCCATAGTGGGGGCTGTGTGACTCCCCGAGCGAGGGGGACAGCTGCCCTCCCTGCTGTGTTGGTGGGCACCTGAGGGGCAGCCGCAGGTAGCCCTCCCTGCCTTTTGGACGTGGGTTGTTGCTGCGCGCTTCCCCCGAAATGAATTCACCTTGGCCATTCATCATCACCACAGGCAATCTAATTACAGCCCTGTCTCAAAAGGAGAGGCTCATTTATAATAGAGACTTTGTTATGAAGGTGTAATACCTCCAACTACATTTTTGTAACATTTTTTAAAGCAAAATTAATTAATTGTCTGGTGCGTTTTAAAATAACCAGCCTCCTGAGGTTGGCGCAGCGGCACCTCTGGTGGTGTTCCCTCCCCACCCAGCCCACCTGCTGTGTGACAGTGAAATGGTAAAATTATTTTGGCAGAGGAATAGTCTCAGAGGCTGTTGTTTATTTTCCACAGCAGAGGAATATCTCAGGATGCAGCCTGCACCTCTGCCCTGTGGGACTGTCTCTAATTGCACGCGGCGCTCTGCAGAAGCATTCAAAATGCACATTTCAGAAAGCAGAATTAAACGTGGGGAGGGGGGCACCCACATCCAGCGTGTGCACAGGTTGGTCTTTAAAAGAGGTGAGTGCAAGAATACGCTTCCCTGAGAGGCACTGAAATGGATTGTGGACTGAGGCAGCTAATCTCCCACTGACATGCACACCTCACAACCACCAGTGAATTAGCACAAGAGCTGAGAGGCTCCTGCCAGCCTTTCTCACGCCTGTTTTTGTTCTTTGTTTGAGCCATCTCGGTGATGGGACGGTTCAGGTGGTTACTGCTCAGAAGGGGTTTCAGACCAACAACAGAATGGCAGAGGTCAGATAAAAAGGTGTGTGTCCCTGTCACTGTTGAGGAGGCGTTGGAGAATGCATGGCATGCACCTCACCAGCTGAAAAGCCTGGAGCAGGCTGCAGCACCTCTTAATGTGAGGCAGGTTCTATGTGAGTTGCTGTTCTTGCTCAGGATGGACCATCTCAGGTCACCCAAAAAAAAAAAAAAAAGGTAAAAGCAGTGAAAGGATGGCCTTAATCTGTCTCCTTTTCTTTTGTTATCTCCAGGGCTTGCTACATAGTCATACCTCTTCTAACCACACTTCTTCATGTGGAGAGATCAAGCATTCGATGAGGCTTTGATGCAAAGAAACAATAGCAAAAATGATGAGTCAGATCCCAGGTCTCACGACAGAGGAATAAACTGCAGTTGTATCTGCGATGAGGGAAACTCCAGAAGCTCAGGAAGGGATCAACTGAGTTTGGAAGGGATCAACTGAGTTGGAAGTGAATGGTAGAAAGTAGGATGTGGAAGAAAGAGCAAGTTTTTGCACCGAAGAAGAAAAGTATATTGCAAGATGGAATGGTTTGCCATTTTTCCTGGACAGGAGAGAAGAAATGGACACCTGAAATTCAAGGCAGGTAAGAAGGGAAGGTTTTCAGAGGAAAAAACTAAGGACAGGGCAGGGATTATAGGACCTCTTCCAAAGTCTTGCTCACTAACTTTTATCTGTTGGTGGAGTGCTAAAAAAGCAATGGAGCCCAAATAGAGACCATTAGGAATAGGACTTCCAGGAGAGAGAAAATTTTGGATGTTTTTGCCAGTTGAAGCCTTCCCATAAATACAATGCTCTGCAAAGTATGTGTTGTATTAAGGTTGTACACATCTTTTTACACAGTGACACTCTTTATTACACCATGAGATTTGTTACCCTCATGCTCTCTCAGGTAATGTTTTTAAGGCTGATCGGATGCTTGGTCTTGGACAGAGGCTCTAGTTCTCATTGCCTGGAAGAATAAATCACAAGACACGTAGAGTACAACCCCCTGGTCAGTGAGAAGAACAGGTTTTGTGAGTGTTCTGCCATGTGCCGCTCTAAGTGCTGTCCAAAACCAAACGCACACAGAGAGTCTCTGCGCAGACCAACCTGTCCTCCAAGGTGTATGGACAGGTGCTGGCAGTCACGGGGTTTCTATTCCCAAGCTCCACGCTAACCAGCACAAGCCAGCTGGGGCTGGAAGCAGTGTAATCCCGGTGGTGTGGTGCCAGGTCTGAGCTAACAAACCAGGTCAGCATCTATCCCGAGAGGTCTGCCTTGAGTACACCTCACTCCCACACAATCAGTTCAAGTAAAAGACAGGCAGATGTCTTTTCAGGTTGGGGGCCTACATCCCTATGGGGACAGGGAGTAAGTGCATGACAGGAAAAGGGTGGAGAACGAGAAAGACTGCAATGGAGAGATTAGAGTGGTTGCCCAGCCAAGACATGGCTTCATCTCTGCAGGATTTTTTACTTGTCTGCTTAATGGTTCTCACTTCACAGAGTTGGAGTTACACATTCCTGTCTGTATCTTCGCAGTACTGACCATGGAATGTTGCATGCTTTAACCAGTAATTTTGCTATTTTGATGTTGAGCTACATGTCTGGTCCAATTATGTATTCATGCAGTGTTAAACACCCATTTCTTGTATACATTATGCAGAACCTTGCGTGTTCCCCTGAGTTTTCTTTTATTTCTTTTGTAGTTTTTAAAGAAGGACAAAATTATTTTGAAAGAGAAAAAAAGAGAGATGTTTATAAAAGAATCCTGCATAAGCAGAAAAAATGCTAACTGTAGTCCTCATGAAACTGGAGGCCAGCCCACAGCTCAGGACCTCTAGACCTTTTGCTAAGGTCTGGAGAAAAATGTCATGGAGGTGCACTAGCTTTTGCCAGGCTTACAGGATAATTTTATGCAGATCACTTCAGCAGGCATCTGTGCACTTGCTCCACTGCAGCCCCAGATCTGCTAAACCCACCAGGTGCCTTGTTACTGTCTTAGTGGCAATGGGGGCAGCTGCACTCCAACAGCCCCCAAAAAATGAGGGACCTCCTTCAGCAAGATGGGGAACATCATATATTTGGGGTCTTAGAAAATTTTGGACAACATTTATTGACTCATTTTAATTATTCATCTGGAGTGTAGTCTGCTGTTCGTATATCCCTGAGCATAGCTGAGCAGTTAATGCTGGCCATTCAATCAGAGTCAACTCTGCAGACATTGTTAGCACTACAGCACTTGGTTTCTCAGTTGTCTGGAGGAAATCTAAAGGCTGGCTGGTCTGACTTTACAAATCTGTCTGAATATTCCCAATTTTGGCCACATTCATAGGCATCTTTTGATTCCTGCCATGTGGGTTATGTCAGTATTTTAAAAGCACAGCCTTTGGACTTGATTTCAGTCTTGCATTTTCTGGTATCCTTTGCCAGTGTCCTCAATGAGGTCATAAACCTGCAATAATATGTCATAGAATGAGCAAGAGGGAAGTCAACTCTGCAAGTTTTTTGAGGGGAAAAAACTACTCCTGAACTTGACAGAAGCTTGAATTTCAATCCAGAATCTTACTGTTGTCATGTTTTATTTGATCAGGTGGGGGGGGGGCAGGTTGAAGGAATATCACAGACAGACACACATGTGTGCACACAAAACAGTTGTGTTACGGGGTTTGTGGGACAAAAAATGAATTAATTTGGAAAAACATAATGTTACTGATTGTTACTATATAACATGTAATACAGCCTAATGTTGTATGCTGTGCAAAATGAAAGAGCATGCCAGCAATAGTCTGAAAAAGTATACCCTGTACATCACATTGGTGGTTGTTGTTTTTTTCTGCACTAGAAAAAGGATACTATGTCAAAGTGCAGTGCTCTGTATGAAGGTAACTTTACAGTCATTTACATAAAAATTATAGGTTTTACAAATCTATCTGCTGGTCCAATCCTGCTCTTGTTTACACTGTGTATTCAAGTAACCAGTTGCACACTACATACATCAATGCAAAATTTAGTGCTGCATGTATTATACACCTGAAAAGAAAGGAAAAAGAAAATGAGAAAAGGGGCACAGAGACCTTTCAATTTAGATTTTTAGATTGTGTGGTACATTCATTTCTTTCTAAAAACATCATGAGAAAGCAGAGAAACTACTACTTAAGCAACCCAGATTTCCAGACCTATTTCAGCTTGCAAGCTTCCTCTGCCCTTTGGGTCCTTCTCACCCTATATGCCAAACAACCCAAAGATTAAACAGCACCTGTAGGTTGTGACTATTGCCAGGTCCATTTTTTATTAGCTGTGCTTCTTACAGTTCCAGCTTCTGGGTTCATGTGCTTCCTTCAGCTTTCAGGGTAAAGGTTGAATATGCAGCTTCAGGGATTGTAATGAGCTCAAACTGTTGTGAAGACTTCTTTGTCAGCTCTCCAGTGTGGGAATTTTGATGGTATATCCCAGAAGTTGTGGGAGCTCTGCCTGTGCCATCATCCTCTCACATTGCTGAGCAGAGCATCTGTGGGTTGCATACACTAGCACCTTAGATGCCATCATGGTCTGATGGGGGGTGCTATTGGGGGTGCTTTGTCCCATGTCCCTTCCATCCAGTTCTCCCTCGGTGCATGTCTAATCCTGTGATCCTCACAGCCCTTCCCTTTATTTCATTGCTGCTCCCCATAATCAGTTCTTTTTCTCCTTTTCTTTCTCTTTACTTTTGCCCTTCCCTTTTTCAGGGATCTCCGAGGTTTTGTAAGGGCCAGCCTGCTCCTAAAAGGAGACTTGCAAAAAGTAGTGGCTGCCTTGCAAGGGCAGAAGCCACATCAGTGCCAGCAGTCACTGGAGTTGCACAGCTGTAGTACCTACTTCATGCTCCTACTTCCTTGTGCTTCATAACACACACAGGCATTTGGATGGAGAAGACAGGAAAATGTTCCTTCTTCTCTGAAGATGGAATTTTCCTTCCAGGTTATGCAAAACTGTCCCATGGCACTTTGAATTGTGAACAGACAGGTGCCAGGGGAGCAAAAGGCCTCTGTAGGCCTGCAAAGACTGAATGATCCAAACCAGGGGAATTTTGTGATGTTCAGCAGAAGAAGCAGAGATGTGGCTTTGAGTCACCCCAAGAAGCTCCACCTGCTTTTTAATGTGGTTCAGCTTCAGAATGCATTAATTTCTCCATGAATTTCCAGGAAATTAGACTGTGCTTTACAATTTCAGAGTTAGACAGCCCTTAGTTCTGGAGCCTCCAAGAGGCCACATAATTTGTATGAATCCTTTCATCCATCACAGACATGACATGTCAGGTGTTTGGAAGCACAGAATGATGCTACTCAACAGTTGGGGAGAGGCAGTGAAAAATGGCATGTTCTGTGGGAGCTGTAAGATGGAATTAGGTAGACTGAAAGAATTTAGTGGGTAGTTGGTTGGGGCACGTGCACGCTTTGTGAAAAAATGCTGTGGTATCTTCCATCAGCAGAAGCAGCTACAGGCCTCCTCACGTGTCTCCTTCAGACAGTGAGGAGAACAGCTCCAGGATGCCAAAGGGAGGACACTGTCTACCGAGTGCTTCTCACAGTTCCTGACCATTTGGCATTGGTCTCCCATTTAGCCTCCACAAAGCCCAAAACTTCTCAGGTGGTCCTTGGCGGGGAAGGTGGCCAGAGCTGTACCAGGCCTGCTGGTGGCCTGACACATTGTGCATCTTCTGCTGTTGATTTCCAGATGATCTGCTTTGATTTTTCATCGTTACTGCTGTGGATAGTCAAGTACTGAAAAACGTGTCAGAGGAGTCCTTACTGGAGGAAGAGAACAGCACATCTCTTTTAACAACAGAAGAGAGAACACGGAGGCATTCAGGGGAACTGAGTGTGGGACCAGTATTTCATTGAGAGACCTGACAGGAATCCAGGAATAAAAAATAACAACCTGCTTTAGTTTTAGCTGCCACAGTCAAATTTTTAGATTAGAAAATATGAGATCTATCATAATCCCTGGGAGGCTGATGACTTCAGTTGTATGGGGTTCTCCTCTGACTTGAAACAGATGAGCAGGGAAGAACTGGTGCTACAGAGGCAGACTAGGAATTCAAGACAAGGAGCAGATCCCAGGGAAGTGCCCAGCTGCAGAAGAAAAAGGCAAAGATTTGCCTTGTATGGCATTGTTGTAGGAAGCTTTTAGGAGAGTAGAATGAAAAAAAAAAAAGAATCAGTGGAGTGGTCTGCTCTTGGTGAAAGTGTTTTTGTCAAAAAGCAATTATTTCTTGGAAATGTATCAAAATTTAAAATGGGAAAATGAGAAACAATTATCTTTTGACTTTCTCATTTCACTGTGATAATGTCAAATTGTTTCATTTATGCAAGTGAAAATGTTTTATTCTGATTTCCTCATTTAGATCTGGATTTTTCCATTGCAACATTTGCTATTGTATTTACATATCTCTTCTATATATTCCATGTTTATATTGCCTCAGTGTTGCAGAAGTACAGAATTTCTGGTTCTGCAGTAACAATTCTATATCATTTTTTGAAGTTCAAATGTTTTTAAAATGGTGATGTATCCTGACCACCCTACCCCCCCAAAGCAGACATGCAGATTTTTGTGTCACCTCTGCTTCTAATGAGAAAAATTAATTTTCCCCTCAATTTTGAGTGCACTGTAAACCTTCTGAGGCCAAGGTGCTTGTATTTTTGGATCAGTCTCTGTTCTGAGCTCAGGTTTTGGTTCCGAGAACTTACGACGATCAAGTAGTAGTAAAGAATTTGTGAATAATACCTGTCTGCCTAATGCATTTTAAAGCAATTCAAATTATTTTCAGCCACTTTCCATACTGTCTTTGGGTGTCCACTCTCTCTCACCCCGAAGGTGCCACTCTCAGTTCCACCGTGCAGTCAAGTCGCAATCCTTGTGGGAAATCCCACAGAAAGAGCAGCTGTCCAGAAAGTCTACAATTACTTTTCTTAATGTTTCATCACTGTCTCCTTCTTCCAAGATAGGCCGGTGTGCTGAGCATATGCCTGCTTCCTAAGCTTGTAGTGCTTTTCTTTGGATTCTCTGCACCATTGCCTTGTGCTTTGGGTTGGCATTTAAAATGTAATTTTTAACAGTGACATGTGAAGGAACTAAACAGTGATCAGAAATCAATGCTTTATAGGAACTAACTAGCTGTGAGGAGCAGTTCCTGTGTCTTGCTTCAGAATCCTTCAGCATCAGTCTGCAATTACAGAAAGAACAAAAGATGTTCCAGAGACTGAGATGCTTTTCCCAAGAGGGTATGTGTGTGCAGAGGGGGGAAGTGCTAATTGTCCCCTCTCTGCTCCTTCTGTCCAAGCCAACCTGGCGAAGAACTAAAGTGGGATTTAGTGCACATGTAAACCAGAAAGCCAAGAGGAGCAGTGCCTTTCCCAGCTACCACCTTGTGTTTTCACTCCCCCGTGGGGCCTTGGGAGGTTGGAGTATGTTCTGCTGCATTGATGGAGGATGACTGAAACGTGCATTCAGAGCAGTAAAAGTCAGTTTTAAAAAATTTCCCAGGTGAGTGTCAGTGTGCCACTAATCAAATTGGGGGTTGATTGCAAAACTAAGAATGAAGCAAATGCTTTGCATAATTTGGTAGACTGCTGCTGCCTGTGTGCATGTGTTTATAGACTCTTCTTTAAGCATTGTGAATTGAATTAATCATGGAAAGAGAAGCACTCCATGTTCATATTCTTGGTGCAGTTCCAGAGGTGTTTTGGATGTTCTGCACTGCAGTTAAAGCTGGGTTAGGAAATATGGGAGAGTCTGGGCCTCATTCTCCAACTGCTGTATTAGTGGCCAGGATTTAAAGGCAATTCAATGTATTTTGCATGACTTGGGAAATTTTAGTCTGCATTCCATATTTACTGTGCAGAAATGGAAAGAGCTGTTTTATCTCAGCTACTAGGAATGCTTAAGTTAAATGTTTGTGCCTATTTGGGTAACCAATTTATTTATTGAAATAATGCACAGGAAATACCAGATCCAGCTGCAACACCCCCAAAATGGTGCAGCCTTAATGGACAAGAGAAGTTCTCAAAAATTTCCAGCTGTCATCAGTGCACCTGAAGCCAGGGTCACTTACATCAGCCCACAGCTTGGTCCATGAGCTAAACACATGCCCTTTCTCTCACTAAGACCCCACGAATTCCCCAGCCCTACTTAAGCCTAAGTTTTGTCCGATTTACATTGGTTTGAGTTGGATGAGAAGATTAAGCTGAGAGATTGTCATAGTAAGGGAGTCAAACAGTCCTCTGATGCTTTTCATTTGGCTGCAGGAAGACTGAGCTAACGCTATTCCTCCCTATGAAGACTTTATGCCATAAACATCTTCTGGGCAGTGCAGATGGACTGCTCTTTTCAAGCCAGCCCTGTTTCGTTCTGTGAGACAAAACAAAATGACCACAGCTTATTTGACTGGCTCTAGATTCATTGCTTTGACATGTTTTCTCAGTAAAGCCAAACCCAACCAATGCCAGTTACCCCGAGTGGGCTGGACCCATCGCTTTTAATTCTTTTCTTTCTTTGAGGAAGGATGGACCTTTAAAAACGTTCCTCAAGGCCTCCTCATTTTCCCCTCCCATAATAATCCTGTGCTTCAGGATATCACTGCCAGTCCTTGAGTGCTGTCAGGCTGCTGTGCAGAGATCACTGGCTTGCCAGGTCCTTTTCCCCAGATTTATGTTGTCTCACAAAGCAGCACATAGGGATGCTTTGGCAATACGAAAAGAAGGTTTTCATAGCTGTCGTGGTGAAAGGAAAAGGCACTGGAAAACACCAGTTCAAATCTCAGTGCAGTGCTCCCCCATGAGTGTTAACTCAACCTTCAAGTATTACCCTGCCTGATAGGAAGGGGTAAATAGGAAAAAATGGGGTAAATGGTATGAACCCACCAATTTGTAACCCCCTCTAAATGATTAGTGCAAATCCACATGTGACACAATCAGTGTACTGAAGGCTCCACTAATTTGTAGCCCCTTGTAAATGAAGGTACAGTAATAGAGCTCTCCTCCTGCAGACAGGGCTGCCTGCAGTTGGCTCAGGGGTAAGGGAGCCCAGGCAATCTGCAAGGTGCCTTGGGAAACAGCCAGGAACTGCAAGGAGCAGCGAGAGATCTCAAAATCTCACCCAGTTGGTGGTGAGTCGGTGCAAGAGGAAGAAAAACATTATATTGACCCTCAAAATCTCCTTCCTTGTTTTCTGTGCCTGCCCTCATTTAGCTGCCAGGGGTATCTGGAGCAGCACACCTAGGTGCCTTCCATCTAGCTGTCATTCACTCCTTGCCCAACAGCTCTGTTGTTCCCTGAACCAGTCCTCTGCTCCAGGCAGTACTTTGTACTGTTTCTTTTTTGCCCCCTTCAGCCTTTCATCAAAGCGTAAATAGCCCTTCCCACCACAGGTGAATCTGCAGCGCTCTGCTATTCTCCTGCAGGGCTAAAAATTTTCTGCAGCAAAGCAGCTGCTCTACAGAATTTATCTGACTGAAAGATTAGACTTCCTGAAATGCATTGGAGGGCTGGATCCTCCCAGCTGGTATAAATCCTCATTTGCAACATAGATCACAGCTATAGCCAACATGTAAATCACAATGCTCCCTCCTGACTTGAAAATCTATGAATCTGTGAAAATTGGCATAATTGCATTGATTTCAGGAGGGCTACCGTGATTTACACCGGCTGGGGACGCGGCCCTACGTACGCCCATCCTGTTAGAACAAATTGGAATTCTCTCTGTGGCGCAGCAGTTCAGCATCCAGGCAGGCTGGGTCAGCAGCAGCACGCTGAGCCTGCCGCCAGCTCCTCCAGAGAGGAGCGGGGCTCCCAGCTCTCCCTGAACGCTGAGCATGTGTCTCTGCCGCCCTGTTAAGGCCGCACTGGAAAAACACTACTGCCCAGCGAAGTGGTGCAGTGTAGAAACATAGGAGTGGTGGTACTTCGAGCAAGAAAAAGCCTGTGAGGGTTTTCACAAGCTAACTTGTCCTGTCAGGTGCGGTTCAGGAAATGCTTTTGCAGAATACTTCCGGCACTTTTGCCCACAGACCTCTCCGAAGCCCTCAGTGCCAGTTCCTTGGCATCGCAAAGGATGCTTGAACAGCAGCATCAAATCAGATTAACAGCCACTGAGTCCTTCCCTCGTGCAGTGAAGGAATCTTGTTTTCTGGCTGCTGCAAAATTGGAAGAGGGTGAACAAGTAACAGAGGAGAAATACAGAGAAGAATCTCAAATAGGGCAATTTGTTCTGCATGCAACCCATAAGAAATCTCAAGAGTGTTTACTGTTAATTGGGTTTACATGGGACTGTTTTCCAGTAGAATGGCAATTCACCTTAAAGTCTCTGGAATAGGAATCTAAGTCGTAAGTCTTACATAGCATTTACTAAAGCCTTAGTTGATAGTAAAAGTTCTATTTAAGGCTACACTTGTCTTAGAATAGTTTGTTTTCTGTTGCTTACTATTTCCTGAAAAAATTATTTCTATAGATTCAATTTTCAATGCCTGGCCTTTGCTTGGCAGCAAGTTTCTTGTTTTAGAGAGAAAACTGTTGGTCAAGTTTCTAAGAAAAGGCAGAAAATAAACTTTTTATTATCAAATTACATTTAGGTTTTTGGTGGTTTTGTTTGTTTGTTTGTTTGTTTGTTTGTTTGTTTGTTTGTTTGTTTTTAATGCGACTTAATACCAGTGAAACCTTCAAGTTAAAAATATGCAGTTTGCTTAATTCTCATCCAGGACTGAAGTCAAGGTCAATTGACTTCAGACATGTTCAATGAACAGTTTCTACTGTGCTTAGAGTCATGAGAGTGCAAATCACAACAAATAAATATTGACAGATCTGTGAAAGCCCAGAATGTGGCCAAATTCTTCTTTTCACTACACAGTTGTATCTCTCTGAGGATAAGGATGTTGCTTTTGCCTATTTTCATAATCCGGGCTTAGGAGGACTTTCAGGTTTGGATTTTATTTTAAATTATCTGGTTGTGGTGCTGTGATGGATGTTTAATTTCCCTAAATATCTGGGTAAATAATAGATCTCATTTCGGTGGCCAACCTGAAACTTGTAGCTTCTAGTGAGTAAACAATGGAACCACAGTGTTTCACCCAGCTCTGTTGCAACAGCCATTTCCAACAGCCATTTCCAGTCTGAGTCGTGTGATTGTATCAGGGATAGGATCCTGCCACTAGTTTCCATCATTAGCAAGTAAAAGAGATGGATGAACTGCACAAAGGGTGTGCACCCTCCCACTCAGTCCTTATCCCAAATGCTGCTCTTTGGAGGGGAGGACATGTTTGGTCATCCTCTGGGCTGCACCTTGTCCATCACGAAGTTTCTCCCTGTCCTGATCTGTCTCACACCAACAAAGGACAGGCCTGTGCTCTAAAATGTCCTGTAAAAACTGACCTGTTTGCATACTTTGCAGCCTCGTCCTCTATTGTTTTGAAAGGAAAGTCAGCCTGGACACATTTAGTATGAAAGTGGCCTCTGATTGCAGGTTTTATTGGCACTTGCCACAGCTGGCTCCAACACAAGTTTCTGTGAGCTAGGTGTGGCCCTGAAAACCTCCATCCCACTCACGCCAGACCTGTCCTGGCTTGCTTGCCTGAGGAAAAGGGTTCATACGTGGTGCTCAAAAACGCTTTGTGGGAAGGATGTCCTGACACAGATACAAAGGGGAAGAGGATGATTTCTCAGGCAACAAGCACACTCTTGTGTCCTCCCTTTAACCTAGAGCCACTGTGCTTCCTCCCCACCTTATTGCCAGGGAAACTCCCACTGCCAAATGCTGCTCTGATGTTGAAACTGTGTGCAACATCCCGGCCTCATCAGAAAACCTGGGTTTGGTAGTTTTTTTCTGGCTGGCTTGCTTGGGAGGGTGGTGACTCAAATCATCTCTGTATGTATGAGTGAAAGGAGTGGCTGGCACCTGCCGCTGGCTGGGCTGGCCATGCTGCTTGACTTCTACCCTCCCAGGGCGCTGGGGACCTATCTAACATGCAAACAGGGCAGGTCCCTGGCGGCCTCACGAGCTTCCCTGCCAGCTGGCAGGGGGGTGGGCTGGTGCCTGACACCGAAGCACGTTGTTCTGTTCCTGCTCAGGGGATGTTTTTTATTGCAGTGTGAAACGAAGCAAAATATAGAAGCTGCCTGAGACTGGGTTGTGAGGAAATCCTCTGATCTCGCTAGCTCTGCTCAGTGTTTAGCCTTTTATCAGGACATGAGCTCATTGCTGTTTCAGGCTAAAGACAGAGCTTTGTATGGATTCTTTGCTTTCACTCTTGAAATTCTCTGTTTGACTTGCAGCTTGTGTCAGAAGGGGCCTGATCACAAAAAAAAAAAAAAAAAAAAAAGTTAGTGCTTTTACCAGGAAAGTTAGCAGGTACTTGCGCATCACTCTTCCAAGGGGTACAGGTGTGTAAGTAGAGAAAAGTCACACATCTCTCTTTGAATCAGGTTCTCAGAGCATCCGTCTAGATACTAATCATCTTCTGCCAAAGATCCCCAATTTCTTTTATGTCACTGAGAGCTCTAGTTGCCTGGCAATACCCAGTAACATCCAAGTGCCTCAGAGGACTGGATGTAAACTGCAACACTGGTGCATTGTAAATGGAGGCAGGCGTATTTCAAGATTTGTACAGAGGAAAAGCTACATAGAAAAGTTTGAACAGACAGCTGAAATGAGTTCTTTTTATTCACATGATATTTTATTCCTTGTGATAACCAACTTCTCCTTTTATTAAGTAAACTCCAACAAAACCTTCCCCAGCTTTTGTCTGATGGGTTTTTTTCCATTGCCAATCTGTGTCATAGTCATGATTCTTTTCCTGGCATAATTTAGGCAAGGGGATGTCTGCCTAGGATATCCAGAGCCTTGTCAGAAAATGCAGGGCAGGACTGAAGGACATGGCCTGAGCTATCAGCCTGCCTTGGTGCTGGCTGGGCCACCTTGAGGGCTTGTCACAAGGCTCCTGATGTGCGAGCGTGGGCTCCAGTGCTCTGTGACTGTGAGTGTGGGTTGTGGGAGCTGATGGGCAGCTCACCAGCAGGGTGGCCAGCTCTTCAAATTGTGGCCACGTCTCTTTCCTCTAGGCAAGCTTGTTAATAGCTCATTTAAAAGAATCCAGAAGACTTGATGATAGATTTAGCCTCAGCTTCCAGATCTGGCACGCTGTGGCAACTCCAGCATAATGTCTGGTCTGCTGCAGAAGAGGGACGTGCCCAGACTGGTGCCTTTTCCCTCAATGCTGCCCCCACCTAAGAAGCACAATTGCCCTCACTTGGCTTCTCAGGTCCTGTCTCCAGGCTCTACTGTGCAGCCAGATCAGGTACTCGGGAGACCTGTGATGTGTTAGGAAAAGTTCAAACTCCACTAGTCACAGGACTATTCAGAGCATTTAAGCTACAGTTCATGGCTTAAATCCATGCTCAGCAGTGGGCGGTCGCACACATTAGCGCCCGCCTCAGTGTGGTAGCAGAAGCAAGAGAAAACTTCAGAAAAAGCTGGCAGAGTGTTGGCTTTGTTTTGTTTTCTGTTCTGTCTGGTATTTCATCTAACTGTCAGGAGAGTTAGGGCTTTGTTTTCATAAGAGACTTTGTCTTCATAGTGCCTCTGAACACAGGACAGCAGGTGAAGGCTGTGTATGCAACGGGGCTGGGAGATGCATGTTTCAGTTTCCTTTAGCAGAGACAGAAATGGGTTTTAGTGCAGCACTGCTGTGGAAGTTACCCCTGCTTAACTCTAAGGTGAAGCCTGTTTGTTTATATTGTAAACTAACTCAGCAATGACTAGTTCAAATGGTGCTTTTGAGTTCAAAGGTATGCAAAAGAGCTGTGCTGAGGACAGTTGGCCCACTATTTAAGTGTTTTTCTTCATCAGTTTTCCTGATAGTCTGGAGAAACAGCTCTCCAGAATACGTCTTACAAAATGATCTCAAGCTGTTTCCTAGCAAAACTGGGCTTCTTAACTGGATTTTTCCTATTGCTTTTAACAGACTTGAAGTAGTACATGTAGTAGGATGACAAGCTGCCATGTCCCAGCCCTTTTAAGGGGAAAAAGGTGTTTAATGCTGCCTCCAGCTGTCCACCAAAAGGCTCACCCGTGGTGTGCATATTCCACAAGTGGATGAAGGACACCTTTGCACCCGTTCACACCTGTTCACTCATCACAAAGGTGATGTTGGGGGAGGATGGACTGGTTCCTTCTGAATCAAGAAAAGCATAATATATGCTCTTTTTTTCTGTCATCTCTTTGAACATCACCATCATCGTTTGTTTCCCTGCATTTCCCTTCTTTTACTTAATATCAGAGAGTGGCCCTCAAGAGGATGTCATGCTCTGTGCCTCTGGATGGTGATTGGCATAAATGGAAGAAAACTGAACTTTCATGGCAATATAATTCAATGGCCTCTCGTTGCACAGCTGTGCAGATACCAAGCTTCAACCACTGCCTTCAGTGTGACCACTGTGTCATTCTTGCCGTTTCCTCTGGCAGTAAACTAAAACATGAAGGCTGTAGGTCAACAAGCAGGTAGTTGAAATTTGAAGGGAAAGGTAGGACAGGCATGTCAGGGGTTTGGAGACTCTAGGTTGAGACTTCAGTGCCGTAGATTAAAGATCATAAGGTTATTGTACTTTCTAGTTTTAATTAATTACTTCACTTGTTTATTTTCTACCTTCTAATTTATATCCTTTTTTTTTTTTAGGTACATGTGATATAATGTGATGTATAATGCAATTTGCAGCAATATATATGTCACATTGTGGAAGAGTGCTATCTT
This sequence comes from Oxyruncus cristatus, assembly GCA_013399855.1. NCBI lineage: Eukaryota > Metazoa > Chordata > Aves > Passeriformes > Cotingidae > Oxyruncus > Oxyruncus cristatus. The sequence continues at coordinate 920,321 of VXAY01003244.1, read as the reverse complement.
CATTGATTATAAGCAAAAAAGGCTCCTAGAAGTAATAAAGGGATAAAAGTTAAACTTCTGTTTCAGCAGCCTCTTGAAGGCCTATCTCCATGGGAAAGCTGCATGTAAATCTGCAGTGTTTCATCTAGGTTATGTTTAGTCCTACATTTGTATTTCAATTCTATGGTAAGTGCAGAGTATCTCTCCACAATAAAAGTGTGTTAAACTGCCTTGGAGTTAGTGAAGGTGTGCAAGATCACCCACAAACTAAGTAAGATCTTGTACGTTTTGCTCCATCTTCTTTTTCAGCAACTTGTGTATAATTTTCAGTTAATGCTTTTGCTTGTAATCAGACTGTTGGATAAATTAGGATAGTTATATTGTTGGAAACCAGGCAATGTAGTGTAGAAAGCAGCACTGCGCTGCTTTATGTTCAGTGTGCCTGCTACCTGTTGCAGGCCTTCTCAGTGCTTATCCTTCCCCCTTCCTGACAAGCTGGCTGTCCTGTCTAGTCAGAGTAGACACTGGTTGCAAAAGTTTCTGGTACACAGGCCTGCTGAAGTTTCCCTGTCAGATGTACACCTGGCTATGGTGTCTGAGCCGGCTTCTTGGTCCTTCTGGCTTTTAACCCTGCTCGGTCTGAAGTGGCCAGCCCACTCTTCATTTCTTTTGCTTCTGCTCGCATGCTCTCCAGAAATGAGAACACAGAGCTCTACTTTTCCCAGGGATCATGCTCACCTCCTTTTCGTGTGCCAGAATTTTGCAGTGGCATAAGCTCACGCCTCTTCAGAATCTCCCATCGAGGTTCTTGTCAGGAATATTAGAAGCCAAATTATCTTTTATTTTAGTAGCATAAAAACTTTTGCATTCTCAAATGCTCTTTGGGTTAAAGTCAGTTTACATAAGCTGAAGATATGGTCTTATACCCCAAAAAATCATTGTGGTAAAATGATTTTCTAAAATACCCCTTTTAAACAGTCCATTTTTCCGGAATAACTCTAAGAGCTTTCATTTTTACACACTGTCATGGCTGAAACATAAGAACTTTTCATGGATGTAAATTTTCACAAGGAAGCATTAAACATATTCCTACTGAACCTGGTTCTATACTGCCCTATGCATATACAATTATTTTTACTTTTACTGTGCTGGAGGGGAGACACCCTTGGCTTAGAACAGTTGAGAGTTAAAGTCACTTAGTGTTGGTCTGAATGACTATGTAAATTCCAAGAGGCAGAGGATCTGATTCTGTGCCTATAAATTTTATCAAACCAGCTGCTCGTCAAATTTAATTTTTGCTTTATTTAATCATTAGCTATTACTGGAAGAAAATTGTATATTCTACGGTTAGTTCTTCTGATACAAATCTGGAATAAGAGCCTAATTCCTACCTTCTTCTCTCTGGTATCAGTGGAAATCAATTCCAGTGAAATTTACTTTAGATTTAAGCTACCATATTTCTAGTATAACCTGGTCTTTGTGCTCCTTAAAACAGATGCATGGAAATGCCTGTAGTTGCAAAAAATGATCCAAGTCAACTTATTTCACATCATAGCACTTACTTCTGTATGATGCGATGTATTCTGATACTTTCGAGCACCACATATTCAATTGGCTGGACATTGAGCTGACTTTGGTTAGAAAATAGTTACTGGCACATCCTGAGTCAGGCATCAGGTTTACAGGGACAGGCAAAACTGCCAGTTGTTGCAATAGCACCTGAAGCAAAGGTGTGGCTTCAAACAGTGATCAGCTTCCACCATAAAGCCTTGGAAAAGCTCCTCATGTGTTCTGTAATCCCTTCTGCACACTTTTCCTGCAGCTTTATCCTGGGAACAGAGTGGGTAGATGGGGTGATGTACCCTGGTCAATTTATGTTAGGGCTGAGACCATTGCAAAACAGTGGAAGAGGTGCTTGAGATCAAACACAAGAGCCTAAGTCAGCAGCTGCAAGCACTGAGAGCAGGAGTGGCTGTGGGAAACTCAGGAGCCAGGTGGTTGTGTATAAAGTGAGCTGAAGCCGTGGCTCTTCACAAGAAGGTACTTTGTGTAACAGGGGAGAGGCGTAAGTGATCAGCAGCCTCAGAACAGACCCAAACTATGCACACATGGGGCAATGCCAGCACCAGCTAAGGAATGTAATGCTACCATGCCCAGCAGGGATTTCATCCAAACTGGTGCCATTTTGCTTCCTTTTAGCAGTTTCCATGTACAGAGTGTTCAGAGAAGGACATGTAGCTGAAGGGAGTTAGCTCTCCAATTACCCTTGCCTGGTATAATGGCTCCCAGAGGTCCATTCTTTGCTGCCATAAATTAGAATAACCCTTAAAGTTGACTAATTTGCCCATGCCCTTTACTAGGGATGAGGGTGATATGCAGGAGATGTAGAGCAGCCTTCTCCCCTCATAGCCTCAGGGCTCTCTTATCCACCTCAGCCCAGCCAGCAGTGGGGATCACTTGTAATCCTGAATTCCTGCTGAGGGCAAGAAAAAGCCGCCTGGGCGGGATGTCACATGGGCAGAACTGAATCCCTGCAGAAACATACCACCGTTCTCTTCTGTGGAAAGCCTGCACGGCAAGGCACTCCCCTCAGCACACTGCTGCATCCCTTTTGCCCAGATGCTCCCTCAGAGGTGTGTTCGCTCGGGGTGAAGGCGGGAGGCCTGCCCTGAGCCTGGCAGTGGAGCATCCCTGGCCTGCCAACAGCTGGGCCCACGTGAGCAGTGATGAGGCAAGTGTTTGTTTGCGTAGGGTCGTGCAGCTGCACCGGGGCACCACTGCTCACGTGGCGCTCACAGCCAGCACGTGCCCTGAGAAGGCAAAGCAAGCTTTTCCAGTCCTCTGGCTACAGCAGCACCAGGGTTGTGTAGCCCAGCAGGCACTTTCATAAGCAGAAAACATGGGATCGCTCCTTGTCTTGGCCAGGAAAAAAAGATATCTTTTTTTTTTTTTTTTTTAGGTTACCTGTGGACCTTCAGCTTCCCAAAAGTTGCATTTTCAGCAGGGAGAAAAGGTGTTAGATGCCTGAGGAACCAATGATAGGAACTGATCTGTGTGTACAATTTAAAGAAAAGGGAAAAGACCTTTGTTCTGCTTTGATCTGTGTTGTTTGATTGACCCTTTTTGGTGACGAACCCGGAGCACTGCTGCTGTACCTCTGAGGCCAGGCAGCAGAGACCATTTCCATCCTGGAAATGGTAATTTGATAAAGGTCTAGGGGTAAATGTGCAAGACATGGGTATTACCCCAGTTCCTTTAGAGTGGCAGTTCGGAGTTAAAAGTGGTTCCAGAGGGGTCCCTGTAGCCCCACCAGTGCCTGATGGAAGTTCATACATCTGTTTTGACAGTGCAAAGCTGGGAATGGGCGTATCTATATCAGGCCACTCACTCTCCAGCCTTAAGCTGTGTTTAGTTGTACCTGAAGACTCGTGGGGTTCCCTGTCCGGTTCTTTGCACCCTCACAACAGCTTGGGGAAGGGACCCCTCTGAAGAGAGGGGAACCTGTGCTAGTTTTCAGCCACGTCAGTTCACTGATCCACCTCCTATACAGAGGAGCAAACACTTGTCCCAGCACAGCAGATGATCACTGTGAGGAAGGAACTAGTGGTGAATGGGGAAGAGACTAAGTCTACTAAGCCAGTACTGCCACCAAATAAACATGCCTTGAACTGCAGCTTCTGGAAGCTCATCTGTCAGTGGTGCCTTTTCCCAGGGTGACAGGGAACAGGAGCTGAGTCTAGAAACTAAGTTTTGAGAAGCAAATTTATTCCAGTTGTATCTAAAAGAAGCCAGATATTCTTTTGTTTAAGTTTATCCAGCCAAATCACTGTCAGTTGCCCTGTTTCACTTTGAATTATCTCTTCTGAGTTCACTGCAGTGCCTGGATTTACTTTGGAGAAGAGTTGAGCTATGGCAGCTCATTTCCCTGTGTTTTTCTGAAGAAAATGAATTTGTGACATGGGAATACCTCCTGGCTTAGTCAGAAGGTGAGTGAAGGCATCTGACGGAGCCCAAATGCTTGCAGGGTGCCTGTCCATCACAGACTGAAAAAGCCAGTGTGATCCTGGGCTGGAAGAGCGTGTGAAGGGCGAGGAGGCTGACTTCCCTTTCCCTGATGCAAATGTTTATCAAGAGATTTCTGTAGAGTTATTATTACCCTAGTATAAACCAAGCAAACAGTGAGAAGAATCAGGCCAAAGTTCAGATGAGCCTGGTTTTTAGTGCATTCACCTTACCTGACTGCTGGTAGCCCTTGCACAACAAATAGTAACTGTTGTTATTTTTTAAGGTCATTGCTGAGGAATACTAACAGTGTTGCACCCCTGGTCAGACCCCAGCTTCCTCGTCTCCCTCCCACCACTCACACACACCTTTTAGGAACTGACTGACCAACATGAGGTTCAAGTGTTTTGCTCTGAACTGTACCCCTGAAAACAAACCTTTTTTTTTTTTTTTTCGGTTCTCTCAGCCTGTTTCCTTCTGTTTCTACATCAAAACAAAACAACAGCCCTAGCCCTGACCAGGACTGGAGACTCTTCAGCTGCACTCAGACCTTGCCCACAATCTCAAGAAGGTTTACTTAGGTTTCACAGTGGGAAAACAGTCTGCTCCTGTCTCTGAATGTGTGGAATTGCACAAGAGAATGTGATGAATGAGAATGTTTTTCTTTCTCAGCATATCTGCTAAATCCCACTGGACAATCCGTGTGACTGGCAAAACTCTCCCAGAATTCTGACTGTCGTAGCCCATCCCGAATCATAAAGGATTAACGAGCATGCCTTCTCCACTGAAGGTTTCCAAAAATACTGTAAAGAAAGCCTTTGCTTTTCTCACTCTCTCTGGCTGGGAACCAGTGATGAAGCTGGAACCCCCGACTCTAAGCCGGTTGGGCCAGTTCTCATTGCCACTCCTCCCTGGCCTGGGGTTGCCACCACCTTCCCCAGGCATGGCTGACTTCATCAAGCCCTGCCTTAGGCATCTCTAGCTCGGATTCAGTGGTGCTCCTGATTCCTGGAGAGTGTTGCAGGCACTGAAGCTGATCTGCAGAAGGAATTGGCGAAGGTGGAACAGATCTCATGCACCTGGGCTGCGTGCTGTGCAGAGTACCACGCTAGGAGATTACTCTTTATTGTCATTCTTGAAATTTGAAGGGAAAAAGGGAGATTAGTGATTCCCCAAATCCTTCACCATCCCAGAATCCCAGATAGATTCTCAGATGGTGCAAATCACCAGGTTGTTTCTGGACAGAATTCCAGCCAAGAGGCTGGCCCCACATTCTTTACATGGAAGCAGCACTCAAAAGCACCATAGGAAATAGATGTAATAAATGTTTATCCCATTGTTTAATACTTTTGCTCAGTGTCCTGCCAAGGAGTTCAGTGCTGGATAATACAAATGAAAACCATCCCCACCCTGAGGGCTGACAACTCAAGAGATAGACATACTGCAGACTCGTTTTGCCAGGGAATAAATAGGTGAGCGTGGTTTCATGTTTATCACTTTTACCAGTGATGAAGAGCAGGACAGATTCAGAAATGAGTAAGCCTGAGAGAGGCTTTTTCCCAGTTGATCTTGGAGGGAAAAAAAAAAAAGCCACCCAGTGAATTTAGGAGAGTTCAAATGGGGAAGTAGCTAGAGAGGAACACAAAGTCTTCAGGGCTGCCTCCCCACAGTAGAAAATTACCTTAAAATTCCTTCTTAAGTAAATCAGAAGTTCTTTTCCAAATAATCCCATTTAATACACAAGTACTGCAAACTGACTAATTCATTAGCCTTGTAACAAGACTCACATAGTTAAACCACATTTTCTAATTTAACCAGAGTATCTGACAGCAAAGGGCTACTGAACAACTTAAGTACACTTCTTCGAAGGTCAAGGACAATTGACCAAACCTTACCTTGCTTTTCTGGCTACATGAAAGCTATATCTCTAGCCATGCCTTAACTATACAGAAAATCTTAGCTACAAGGACAAGGAAAGCAGCAGCACCCATATTTTGGCTGCACAGCTATATGTACCTGCACAGGCAAACAAGGTACCTGTAGCACAGCAGAATTCGCACACACTCATGTTTAATTCAGGGTTCTGATTCTCTTAGTTATCTGTTATTGTTCTGCAAAGTTTTCAGGCTGATGTCCAGATTTGTAAGACTGCTCCTATAAACCTCGCCTGCTTCCTGCACAGAGCAGCAGGGACTTACACCTGCCTTTCACAAGGTCCTGGAGGTGATATGTGTCGTTAGCTTCATGCTTTTGCCAACTTGTCTGCAAAAAGACAAGTTTGTATTTTCTCAGCAAATGCATTTGGTTGTCCATTCAGAGGTTTTCACATGTTACAAACTGGGAAGGTAAAGGAAGAAGGTAAAAATTACACGGAAAACTCCACATTAAGGGTTAAACACATCCACAGATGCAATCAGCAGTGTGATTACCACAGGATTGAAGACCAAGTGTTTTGGAATTCCTAAAAGCCTTCAGGACTGCACTTATAACACAGTAATACTTTAATGAACCTTTTTCATTTCAGAACTTGAAGTGTGAAATTCTCACATACAGGTTTCCCAGGCTTGTATTCTTTATATGCCCTTACATTGCACTGGCATTCATAGGAATTTACTATGAATGCAGGGTCGGGCCCTGCTACAAGTTTCTGTTTTCTACGTCTGTTAGGGAAACATAAGAAGAAACAGATATTACATGTGCAAATTTTTACTTTCATCTCTATGTGGGTATGAATAGTGTGTCATTAGTTAATGATGACATAAGAGCTGGCATTCCTGATAAGCCCACAGCTCCTTCAGGCTTGCTGGAAGGTTGCAATCCTATTAGTCAGGTGCTGTAAAAGTTGTTTTTTTAATTACCTTGGAGTCAAGATAACTCTTCCCTTTCTGAGTTACTAGAAATTATTTGCAGATACATGTTCAAGGGAAGGATTTGGCCTCCAAGTTTTAAGTACAATCACTTCTAAATACAGGGTAAAATACAAACTTCTTTCTATGAACAACAAGCACCTTCCTACCTGACCTGTCTCCTACCTCTTTGTCATCATCCTTCATGATTCAGGGTTCAGGTAACTTTCTTCACATCCCACCCCGAGTCTCACACTTGCCACACCACTGAAAGTCTAATTACCTGGAATAGGGGACCTGAGGACAGCCAGGGGACAGGTATGTACCACAGATTGATTTTGTCAAAGTCAACAAAGACTGTGAGAGGGGATCTCAGGACAGCAGGCTGGCAGACAGCCAAGAGGAGCGTGTCAGCCGCTGTGTTTTGTCAACTAGCAGCAATCCTTTTGCCACTGTGGATTGCAAAAACAGCCGTGCTGCCAATGTTTATATGCCTCTGGCATCCTGACTAAGAATCTTTCAGTTACATCATGGGTATGTGCAATAGGGTTTGGATTTTTGCTAGCTAGCAGTGTGATTTTTGGCTAGATGAAAGATGTGGTTCAATGTGTACCTGAGCATCAGAGTTGTATCTGGGACTGAACCAAACCCAGCCTTATATTTTAAGCAGTGATTGGTATAACAGTGGGCAAAGAGGGACTTTGCTTCTCTTAAATCACAAGCCTAACCAATAGTACTACGTTGTTTTGTACCAGGTGTTACTCTGCTGTATGTATTTTGACTTTCCCTACATTGTGCTGTGTAACAGAATTTTGTATAGCAAACCCCTTTTGCTGTGCTCCATCTTGTAGCTCATGGACACTGTAAGGAAGCATAAGACTGTAGACGAGCTCCCATGTGGTCCATATTGGGAACTTTGAGATTAAATGTGCACTGAGCGTTTTCCTAATGAAGTTTGTCCTTCCTGGCTGAGAGCTAGTTGTCAATAGGAAACTGAGATCTGAAAGGTGTCAAGGTCTTACTCTAATCTCTTACAAAAGTCCTGCAAACTTTCATCAAAAGAAACATGAAACACAAAACTAGGAAGGCCACTATTTTTGTGTCTGGTGTGTAGGGACAGACATCATCATTTAATTCTCCTATTGTTTGTAATTTTCTTGGTTTCACCAGCAGTATAACCAGTTTTGCACCATTCTTCTTTACAAAAGGTAAGTACTACATTTTCTAAGATGATGAAGACCCCAGTTGAAGCAGCCATTATGAAGGATGACGGTACAGGTGGAAAAAAATGAACACTGTTCAATGGAAGTAGAAGTGTGATCTTAAGACAAACAGGGTGCCATGGCAGTGAGGAAACTAGCCTTGTAAAATCCAAATGCAGTTTCCTTCTCTGCCATGGGTTCTTTGTGATCTGCAGTGAGTCGCTGAGAGCATCCACAGACATTCTTCCCAACGTGGTCGACTTCACTCCCCTCTGCACAGGGGTTCAGAGAAACTTCAGTTGTTTGTGTAGCAGCTGCAGAGCTACATGGCCTGTGTCGCCCAAGATAATGAGCAGCAGAGATTTGGTGGCTGCTCCACGAACAAACCTTTCCTGCAGTGGAGAAGTTACAGCCCTCAGCACAGCTGTAGCAAGCACAGGTACTGTGCCACTGCTCACCCAGGTAGACCCATCCTGCTCCTAAGCCAGAACCCTGCACTATACCTCAATTCTTTCTGTAAAAGGATGTAAGAGGATTGCTGTACCACACAGACATGAAGTTTAGAGAATTACAAGTATGAGACACTGAAATATTACACTAGTAAAAATACCTCAGGTGAAGAATTGTTGCTCTTTCAAGGCTAATGTGATCTTCTCCAGGTTGTCCTATTCAGTGGATTCTAAAGGGCAGGGATATGGTTTTCTAAAACTCTGAGGAATTATTCTGGATTTTGATTTGTTAGCTTTTATTTTCTGTGTCAGTCTATAGGGTTTTTCCATAAGGGATTAAAGTACCTTTACAGACCTTGCTCATCCTTCTTCTTCTTCTTCCCATTCCTTCTCCTTTGAACTTGGATATATACTTCACTGAAGTATTCTTACAAGGAACAGAAAAATCCATCCAATCTGTTACCAGTTTTATATAATTTAGATTGAAGAGTTACATTGGACCATTTTCTGGGGGGGAAAAAAAAAAAACAGAGAAGTGAATCATCCTGAAGTGGGCACAATACCTTCAAAAGTAAGATCTTGAGTCCTAAAATGACAAGTTACTGTGGGCAAACTGAACCACTTAGCTCTCTAGTCCTTGCCAAATCATAATCTATGACAAAGGATATTTTCTCAGGTTAATGTTTGAGCTTTTTCTCATCTGCTATGACACTTTTCTGAAATACTTTGGATATGAGTTGATACTGCACATCAAATTTCTCCTTTGCATTCAACAGGAGACCGGTGGTTCTAACGAACTTCAAAAGAGATTTCATATTCTATAAAATACTTCACATTTCTCTGTATCAAAGTCTGATATTTTTTTGCAGGGTTGTACAAGCTCACACTACCTACCTAGTCTGTCTGCATCACTTTCATGTGTTTCTGAATTGCTAATGAAGGCTACATGGGCCTCAAAGCTTGCAAAGGGTTCCCTTCGACTGGGTTCGCACGACCTGAATTAAGTTTCGTCTGGAAATCCTAAAGTGCCTTGTTCCTTTTGCCTGTTGCTTAAAAAGAAAGATTCCCTTGGTTGTGAGGGTGAGGTCCTAGAGGCCCAGCAACAACACTGGTGACCAAAGGTTATCATTTTTGCTTTGCAAAATATTGATAAGGAAACAGAGAGGACGACAAACCCAGGGAGATGTTCACAGCTGAAATCCCTACTCTTGCTGTGCTATTGCTGAGTTTCAAGTCTTCTTGTAAAATATTGAATGTTCACTTAGGAAGCCTTGAACACTGCTGCTTATAATGTAACATTCCAGAACTTACATGTCTGACTAGAAAATTGCTGAAAACCCCAAATGTGCGACTTTACTTACAGATCACTACTATTGCTGGAACCGTGGTGCAGTCGTATTTTTTCTCACGTTTCCTTTCTGCTTATCCATCTTAGCTATAGATCTAATGAACACATATTCCCCCAAAGGAGAGACGAGAAGTGTCATCCATTCTAAAATCATCTCTGCCTCTGAGAGGGGACAGAGGTGGTGCCTGTGCTGTTCCACTGTTTTGTACATTCAGGCTCTGTCAGGGCACTTTCAGGCCATACTGTTTACGTGAGATGGGCAGCAGATTGTTCATAACAGCGATCTGGGGTGTGTGTGTGTGTGTTTTCAGTCCTTCTGTTGAGGTTGAATTCTGTGTTCAGGCCAGCAAAATGTTTCATTTGTTCCTGTGCCATTCATGGTGCCTTCCTGCTCAGCCTATGCAACTGTTACATTTTCTGTGCAGAACCACACCATCTTCCTGAGGAGCTGGTGACTGAAAGGGCTGCCAGAAGCAGCAGCTAGCAGTCATCCAGAGTTGAGCAGAAATGAGTGTTTGACTCTCAGAAAATATGATTTTGTGGCCAGGCATCTTCTTCTAATAGACAACAGCAGATGTGTTCTTTGTTCATTGTCTCTACAAAAATATGGCAGCTCTTGTTACTCATCTGGAAATGACCAAATTGCATCAGTGCCCTAGTCTATGATTTCCATGTTTAGGGTCACACATACATCAGTGACCAGGAGAGACACTACCAAGCAAAGAAAAAAGTTATGTCATAGCTGGGAAATCAGCTGTTAGTAGAGATTTCTTCCTAATGATAAGCAGTTAATTGTTCGCTTATATCCTAAAATATCCTTAAATGAAAGGTTAAAGAACACACTTTGTATGCTAGTAACCTGGTTTTGACGGAACAGTTTAAGACTTTTTTGTCATTCCTGCAATTTCTGTAACCCTAAGGATAACCTGTGACTATGAACTCTCCATGTTGATAACTTGTTGGTGGGGGAAAGAGAGATTTGTCTGTATTATTTAAAATTCTGTAACGAGTACAGAAGGAAAGATGGAAAGTATTCTCAAAAGGCAATTAATTCTTTATGCAGGTTGCATGAGAAATGTAGGTGCCTAAGTGCAAAGCTGTGTGCCTGAAGGTGTCCACCTCATCTTGTATGTCATAAACCTTTCACTTTAATATTCCTCGACTGGCTGATGCTTTGCATCTGCTTATGCTCAGGAACACCTCAGTCCTGAGAAGGCTGAGCAGACTGACACCTACCTCATCTTTAACCCAACAACTCTGCACTCAGAGCTCATTTCCCCAGAGAGATCTATGCTGCTGAAGTATTATCACAGCACATCTGGCAGGTAGAATCCAAACAGAGGGGAAGGAAACCTTACTTTTCTTTTAAGACTTGGCAGGGGCAGATGCCTGCTGTACAACAGCCTAATTGTTAATAGCCTACCCTTCACTCACAAGGCTCTGCCACAGTGACTCAAGTCCACACTGTCCCCACCAATACATAAAGCACCAAGTTAAAATCTTGGTGTAGCTGTCAGCTTCTGAGTTTAGTTGTGCCATGTCCTAATTTATGAGGAGTCCCAGAGTCCACACGCACACTGGATTCCCTTTATGGAAATTTCTGTGGCAACTGGTGCTGCCACTGTCCTTGGTCACCCACCACACCCTTGCTCTGTGCCGAGCCAGGCAGTGGTCCGAGATGTCCTGGGCAGCTGTACTGATGTGCTTCAGCAGCCTGGGGACCCCCAGCCCCGAGCTTGATTCTTCCTTCAGATAAATACTGGATCAGGATTTTGCAGTCAAAACCATATAAATCAGGGGAAATTTTAGTCCACTAAATGTTTTAAGGATGGTCCAGAAAGCAGTGTACCCTCAGAATTAAAAACGTATATAGATATATATGACCCCCATATGTTTTTCTTTCCTTCTGCAGCCTTTTTCTTATGTTTTCCTGAAAGCAGAGTCATTAATAATGTGGGTGCCATGTGTTTGTTGCTACATGGTTAAAGAAAAGGTACCAGAGCCCTGTAATAAATTATTTACCTGAAACATTAAGTATCTGGACAACTAACTGTCAAGGATTTTCCAAGCACAGATGGGAGCTGCAGAACAGCAGATCTGTGGGGTCTGAATCTCATGCAGCACAAAAGGAGCCCTTTCATGTAACATGAAAACACCCTGCAGTGTTTGAAATTAATTCCTTTGGATCAGGGGGAATCAATTTTGGTCAAATTGTCTTCAATCAAATGACTAATGGTTTTGTTAAAAATCTCATTGTCAGTCTTGAAGAGAGATGTTGATCTGGATAAGATATGCTGATCTTCCCTTCACTCCCTCACTGCTCATGGCTTGAGAAAACTCTTCAGAAAAATATCCCATGCAGCATATTATGATGTTATCACGTGTTAGCATATCTCATTCAGAGCTATCCAATCTGATTTCAAATTGCACGTAAATCTTCAACTAAATATAACCCAGATTTCATATTGGTTTATTATTTTCTTCCTCTATACCTGTTCCCAGAGTGCTTTCAGTAAGACCACATTATTCCTTCCTCTATCATGGATATTCATTATGTTCAGGTTTTCATTTTGGGATCTGGGATGGGCAAAGCTAGTGAGGTTTCTTTCTTGTGAAATCTGTTTGATCAGGGGACTTGTGGTTTCTTAATTCTCTAAAACTCAACACCAGGCCAATTTCGCTTCTCCGTATCTGATCAGACTTTGGTGTGGTGTTAGATTAAAAAAATACCATTGTGGAGTGTAGCACCTGAGATTTAAAGAAATAATTACTTCTGTTCAATTGTAATGAACTTTATTTGCCTTTTGTGTGCACGTCTTCTATTAGATCCAGCAGGTTTTGCCTTGGATAATAAGGAAGAATTATATGAGAGATAAGTTGATTACTCAGTAATTCCCCAGGAAAAAATTCTGAAGCAAATTCAGGTGATAAACACCATCTGTGTAGGAAAGACCTGCCTGTGAATGGATATGGTAAATCTCTTGTATGTGTGTGTGCAATATGTTCTCCATATCCCAAGCTGAGGTAGCCAGGTCCACGACTTCAGTCAGAAACCTTCCACCCCTAGCCCACCTCCCAGGGAGCACAGACTTGACCAAATCCTGGACATCCAGTGCTTTGTTTCCAGATCTTTCTTTGGGTAAAGCAGAGAAAAAGCAGTGAGTTTTGAGTGTCTCTGAATACTGTTCTCACTGCTGATGAGCGCCAGTCTTTTCTTATTTACTAGCACAGCTCATTACAGGATTTCTTCTCCAGGTTTGCTTTGAGTCATTCTAGATGTGTGATTGCTTCCCTGCATAGCTTCTCCCATCTCGATTTCGATGTCACCATGGGCAAGATCCTTTCAGAAGACTTTTTATGTTTTCTTTTTTTCCTTCTTCACATTTTTTATGAATATACATATCCAGTGGAAAGCTGGTGCCAGGATTTGGCTGCACGTAATTTCTTCATCTGAGCTACACAACAGCCAGAAGATGCTCCAAACTGAGTTTTTTTCCAGCATACCTCGATGTGTCCATTGGTGGCTTCACTGTTTCCTTGCTGGGCTGCCACGTGGAAAATCTCCATTGCTTTGTTCCTTGGTTATTGGTGGCTTCCAAATTCTCCCCGTAACAGTTAGGGAAACCAAACTACGTGGTCTACGCTTGGTGCTTTGAGGGGCTCCATGAGGTAACAACTGTCCTGACTGCAGTACAGCACAGCATTTTTTTAGCCCACCAGCCTGCTACATCAGCCTTCACAGGATATGGCAGGGTCTGCTGCTGCATAATGCACAACACTCACACACAGAAATTTAAGAAAGAGTTATTTATTCTTATGCAGAGTAGATATGAAAAATGCAGCAAATGATGTGGTGAGACTTGCAGCTTTGTAACCTCCTGTACAAGAAGCAAATAATGAAGAATTTAGAATTGGGTTCTTGACATTTCATGCAATGCCTTGTTGAGTCCGGACTAAGTACCACAGTCAGTTTTATACTCCATGTGTGCTTGTAGTGAAACTGTTTACTGCTCCTTTAAATCTTCTCTCCAAGGTAAAATTACTGTAGGAACCATAGGGTGTTGGTATGCACATCTTTGGGTGTTATTTCCAAATGTTGGGGAAGTTGATATTAAATTTTCTTTCAAGTTTGATTGTCTTCCTTCTTTTGACTGAAGTTAAAAATTTAAATGTTTCCAAAAAGCTGTGAAACTGATCCAAACTTGTTAGTAATTCAGAGAATGGAAAAGATTTGGAAACTGAAATGTCATGAGATTTTTATTTTTTTTTATCAGTGTGGCCAACTCTTTTTGAACTGATGTATTTTGATTTACCTTATCAAAGGTTTAAAAAGCACGGTGATAACAAGCTCATCGCATAGACATTTTCAAGATTAATAAGTTGTCTTAAAACTTTCTGCATTATCTCCACACTTCAGTTCACCAAGCCTTTTTCGTCTGAACACTTTAGAGAGGCTTCAAATAATTTTCAGGGCGCTCACTTAGAATTCAGAGCATGCCATGATGAAGGCTAGCTTTTCTGCAATGCTTTTGAAGTGACCAAGTAATCTACTGACTTGCATTATAGACACAGTTCATGACATACTTGTCCTCATGAATCACTGAAATTGCTCTTCCCAGTCATGCCCAAGGCGCTCCCCTTGCCTACTCCATTTCTCTACCTCTCACCAAGAGGCTGCTTCTATCACCCTGATTCTCACAAGACACCATCCAAGGAATGCTTTTGCAGCATTTGGGGAGTGGTGGTTTCTCTGCAGAAGTTGGCCTCTTCAGGATAGCACAGAAGCAAATGAGAGAGAAATTGGTGGAGGCAGAATGTCTGAAGAAGCAATGTTGTGGCTACAAAGAAGGTTCTGGGTTTGTTTATCCTGTCCTCTGTGTAGAGAGTGGAGAGCCAGCCACAATCTGTGCCGTAGCTCAGGCCTTGACACCCCATTTGGACGGGTTGGCATCATTTTCCAGCAGAAACCCTGAGCTTGTCTTTTCCTGAGCAAGGCGAGGATGCTTTGAGCACAAGCTGTGCGTGAGGTGCCACCAGCCGAGAGTAAAGAAAGGGAAGGGGTCAGATGGCTCGTACTGCTTAACCCAGGGCTCAAACCTGTGCTTCAGTGAAAATTGCAGACAAGTGACTCAGAAGAGCTAAAGTAAAAGATGGGAATTTGAATGCACGGAATAACAACTCCACCATCCTCCCTTTCTGCAAATTCATCAGCCCTGCACAGTGTCTTAAAGAGAGGGGGCTTCTGGACACCTTGGAGGGCATTTGCACTCCCCTCCCCCACGCTTCTTTTTATTGCCTCACTTCCACCTGTAATGAAAAAAAGGTCCCTGCTGTGGTCAGACTTTGTGTTGTTTGATTTAAGCACAGATCACAGTGATGAGGGCTTAGCAAAGGCCTTTTGTGTGTGTTTAACACTACAGCTGCCAGGGTGAAGAGAAAACTCCACAGACTAAGCAAGATGCTCTAAATACTAATAAAGTCTGAAGGTGATTGGAAGGAGTGTAAATGGGAAAGCCCACAATCCAGGTAATTAAGCTGTAAAGCCCACAGAGGAAGGGCTGTCACCAAGTCATCTGATGTGGGATGAAGACCAAAGCACGGTGTGATTCTTTGTCTCTTAATCCCCTCCTCCGCTCCCCAGCATGTTCTTATTTCCCTATAAAGTCTTTATATGAAAGGTGGAAGAAAAATGATTTAAAAAAATCCTGAAGGATAAATCTTGTAATTCAGAGCACTGAACAGCTGGTACTTTAAAGCACAGAACAGCAGTTTAGTGATTAATTTACCTCTTTAAAATGCTGAACAATACAATGCAATAAAATATAAAATTTTATTTTGTATGGCCTCCTTCAAACAGACTGTATCCTGGAGCTCTGTCTTAAGTTAAAGTGCAGCTACAGAGTTAAATAATCAGTAATAGCAGAAGGGAGAGGTATAAAGAGAGATGTGCAAGCAATAAAAAGATCAGCTCTACAGGAGCCCCCCTCCAGTCCGTTTAATTTTGCTGAAAGAAAGTAGCCTTTGCAATGATTTTTACATATTGATGGATTTTCGCCTCGCGTGCCCTTTCCCTCTTCTTCCATCTCATACGAGCATCTCTGTGCTGCTGCTTCTGCTTCTGCTGCTGCTGCTGCTGTTGACACTCCCCCGCGGCATCAGCGTGCAGCTGATACCGTCACAGGCTGTCTCACCCCGGAGAGCTGCCAGTCCTCTGCTCGGCCCCGGCCTCCCACCTTGTGATTAAATGTTACCTTCGGCGGGTTGCCGTGGTACCACCACCGAAGGGAATGCTGCCCTTTTGTCCTGTTGCCCCAGACAGAGGACTCCAGCAACCCGCTCTGTATTTGCCTCTGCCGTGTGTGACCTCTGGAGACACTGAGGGATGAAGTTCATTCCCCTCGCACAGAGAGCTGTGACTGACACGCCAGTGTATGAACGTGTGCATGTGAGTGTGTGTGTGTGGGGTGTGTGTGTGTGTGTACAGAGGGGAGAGATAAGAAAGGTGGAGGGGAAATCAGGCGGATAATGATTTTGGTTATGGGGAGAATTGCATTAGCGTGAGGCGTACGTGGGCAAATTCATCCCTGGCGTAACATCGCTGAGCTCCCGGAGACAACATCAGGGAGTCATTTTACCCACGGAAATAAGGAGCTACTCTTCTCTCATTTGTCAAGCGCAGCACATAGCATAGATGTGAGGAGGCCTGTCTGGGGTGGGGGCAGAGGGGTCAGCATATTTTGGGAGCCCTTCCCATCTGCAGTGTTCGGGTTTCCTGAAGTATTACTCTGTCTGCCTGTATTCTTCTTCTGCTGGGTAATAATCGGGGAGTTTGTTAGCAGACAGATGCTAAACCCTCTCTTACTGCATTTAGCATTTCAGAATAATGAATAGATTTGCAAATGATGTTTCAAGGCTGCTTCTTTTCCAAACAATGGCATCGCTAATGTTCCCAGCTCCTTTGACTTTGCAATTGTCTTTCTCAGACAGTAAAATGCTACAATTCCCTTTCTGGGGAGGGCAGAGGGGAGATGGCATTTCTAAGTAATTTCAAGAAATGTCTTTTGTAGGGAGCAGTACGTGCTGATAAACTGCTTGACAGTGGAGTTGCACCGTGCTGATGGCACAGGTCTGAATTTATACCGTGTAACCTGAGAGATGCCCTCCTTCCCATGGAGTCATTTCTTCCCTGTTGGGCTTTTGCCCCATTGCTGGCGAGCTCAGACGCTGTTCCTGAGACCACGAAGCAAGGCCGGTGGCCTAACACACAGCCTAGAATTTGCCTGAATTCTTACATATTCAGCCTGAAAAACCTTGATGAATCTCGCCCCGGGGATTTGAAGGTCACCCTCCCCAGAGCAAAGTGTTCAGCACTGCAACCAGCGGTGGAAAAGGCACCTTGTGCTTTCCAGAACCAGAGCAGAGCTTGCCTGTCTCCTCCACTCTTGCGCTCCCTCTCCACTAACCCATCTTTAATATGGATCTAATTCCAACTACATTGGAGTCCCGCGAAATCACATTAGGCAGTGCAAGGAGACTCGCCGCCCCTTCAAGCATGATAAACTCTTGATTGCTTCCCCGAAGCTCTAATGAGCCCGCGTGGGCTGAGCGCGATGGAGAGAGAGACCTGGCTCGCAGCCGGGGCTTGCGGGGAACAGGGGGGGCTGCTCCTCCTCCGGGGGAACAGGAGCCGCAGGACCGAAACCCGCCGTCAGCTCAGGCTCTCGTTCTTTTCCACTCTCACCCCAAGATCCTTGTGAATTCCCCAGCGACGACGGGAAGGGCAGGAGAGCACGGCATTCCCGCGCCGGGCAGCCGCGCTCCCGCATTGCCGGGCGGAGCAGCGCATCCCCGCTCCCCCCTTCCCTCCCGCACTGCCGGGCGGAGCAGCGCATCCCCGCTCCCCCCTTCCCTCCCGCACTGCCGGGCGGAGCAGCGCATCCCCGCTCCCCCCTTCCCTCCCGCACTGCCGGGCGGAGCAGCGCATCCCCGCTCCCCCCTTCCCAGGGACACCCCCTCGCCCCCCCGCGATGCTCCAGGGCTGCGCGGAGAGGAAAGCGATGCTTTATCGCGCCTCTGCGTGAGCCAGGCGGAAAGGTTGCGGCAAAGGTGGGAGGTGTTAATGATGGGTTGGCACAAGGCAGTGCTTATCTCTTTAAGAAATGGAAATGAGGTCTAATTAGCATATACTGGTTGCAATTAGCATATAAGTCCCGTTCGGGGACTTGGGGGAAGGAAAAGGACCAGGCGGCAACTTAATGGGATTTTATTAGACGAAATTAGCCAGCACTGAACAGTCATAAAAATATCTAAATTATTAGTAGCTCTGCAATTTATTGTGAGTGCTTCCCGGACATGCTAATGTCTATTGGGTCTGCGTCATGCCTGCTAATCACAAAAACAAACTGTGGGACAAGAGTAATCTATCTGCTGTACATTGTTATGCTATTGTAGGCACAATATGACAGCTTTATACGCATATATATGTGCGCGCGTGGCTTGGCTTGAGGGGCACATTTCTGCTAATGCCTTATGAGTTATGTAAATGGGATGCGTTTGAGCAAAAATGACAAACTGGTCTCTACAGAAACAATCTCACCTATCATATGGGGGAGAAGAGGAGGCTGAAGCGTCGGGCTTTTGTTGAAGCAGAATGAAGTGCAAACCCCCTATAGTCACGGCAATCACATGCAGAGGCCAGGAAAAAAAAACAAAACAAAAAAAAAACAACCTTCTACATAAGAAGATGATCTCTAGAGACAAAAAAGAATCTTAAAAAAAAAAAAACAAACAACCCTCAAATATACGTATTTTTATCACATCCATGCTTTCCTTCATCCTTACACAGGTTAGATGCTCTTTTTACTGAGCACATTCTACAACATCCACGTTAAGTGAGGTCCAGTTATTGTCTCCTTTTCCAAATCTGATCATCTGAGGGTGGATGCTGTGAAAGTGAGGTGATGAGGAATCAGCACTTTTAATTGATAGTGAAAAGTCAGGCAGACTGACCCAAGGCATAGAAAGTTTGCTATGCAGACAGGGGGAAAAAAAATCCCCATGATAAGAAAAATTGCACTGCTCTAGCCAAGCTCCTTGCTCTGTGTTTGCAGAAAGAAGCAGTTCCAGCAAGCTTTTTCTGTTGTACCAGTGGAGGACTTCTGGGCTGGGTCCAGCAGAAACTTGGCTGACCAGTATGTCTGGGTGCTGTGGCACTGGGAGTGGGATGGCACCAAGGATTATCCTCTTTGCTTTTCTGTGAAATACAGTGGAATTATTCCAAACATTGGCAGGACAAGCATGAGCTCCTGACATTTGGCCATGGCTGTGTTTTCACTGCAAGAGGGACCAAAGGACAAGAAAGGGGAATGGTGTAATGCACCTTTTCAGGTTATATTCCTGGTGTTGAGTTATAAGTGGTATGTTTTATCATATGTGTTGGTAACTTCATAAAAAAAGGTCAGGTTTGTGTCAGGTTGGCAAAAGAATCACAAAGGCTAATTTAACAGAAGCTAAGAAGTTAAAAAAAAAAAAAGGATAAAAGTAATCTTAAATGGTTGATCTAGTTCACATGGCCTCCTATTTTGGAGTAGGATTTGGAACAACTTCTGCATTTCATCTGTTTGATATGTTCAGAGCATGGTGAGTGTCTCTGAAATGTTGACTGTGGTGCCTGATGAGGAGCCCAATTTACATATTCTCAATTTAATCTAAAGTAGGCGCTAATTGATTACTGCTGAATGTCAGCACGCTCTGATTATCTGTTCAAGATGCTCTGGAAAAGAAAAAAAACTACAACCCTGAGCTGCAAGTGGGAAGGAGACGTTTGAATTCAGTCTGCCACGAGTGCTGGTTTTGACCGGGACAGAGCTAATTTTTTCCACAGTAGCTCGTATGGGGCTGTGCTTTGGATTTATGCTGAAACAGTGTTGATAATACAGGGAGGATTTTATCACTGCTGAGCTCTCACAGAGTCCCAGCCTTTTCTGCTCCTCACCCCAGCAGTCTGGGGGAGCACAAGGAGCAGGGAGGGGACACAGCCAGGACAGCTGAGCTCTACTGATCACAGGGATATCCCAGACCACACGGTGTCATGGTCACCATACAGAGCAGGGGGAACAAGGTTGGGGGAGGTACATTTGGAGTGATAATCTTTGTCTTCCCAAGTCACCACCACATGTGATGGAGCCCTGCTTTCCTTGGGGGTGGCTGAACACCTGCCCATGGGAAGCAGTGAATGAATTCCTTGTTTTGCTTTGCTGGCACACACAGCTTTTGCTTTACCTCTCAAACTGTCTTTATCTCATTCCACGAGTTTTCTTATTTTTACACTTCTGATTCTCTCCCCCATCTCAACATGGGGAGAATGAGCAAGTGGATGAGTGGGACTGAGTTGCTGGCTGGGGTTTAACCATGACACCATGGAAAAACTGTTTCCTCTTCTACCTGATATTATGTAAAGGTTTTAATTATCCAGGCCTGAGGCTGTTGAGTGACTGCTGCTTTGTCATGTCCTTCCAAGGCAAATGAGACAGATAGAGAACTATCCTTGCTTTCTGACTGATTTTTCTCAAACTAGACATCCACAGGGTTTTTCTCATCTTCTCCCAACACTGTCCTTAATAGTTTCAGACTTCAACCCTGTATATCTATTCCCTGACTTGGAAGGCACAGTATAGGGTCAGAGAAGGAAGCTCAGGTTAACATTTAATATATTATGCTGGATTTCAGGAGATAAGTCATCAGCAGTGATGTGATCTTTGAATCTGGGGCTGGGAGGAAAGCTGTCTCTAGCAGCTCTGTGTGCAACTTGGACCAAATCTCATATCTTCATTACGTCTCAGGTTCCCCTCTCATGACAGGACAAAGCCTCTCCTTTGTAAATAACAAAGGCGCTAAGACACTATATAGAGAGATGTGCAGGGCTTATCGTAAGGAAACCTTGACATAGGCTGCTGTAATACTATTAATCAGACATTTCCATTCAGGTACATTAGAACTTTTGCTGTCATACCTCATACATTATTTTGGGACTCTTTTCTTTTGCTGCGACCTGAGATTTTGGGGCTGGTTGGTTTGGTTTTGGTAAGCTGTTTCATCTGGGCACTGAGCCCAGCATTAATTTGTGTACATACTTTGTAGCGTGCCTGGTTCTGTACCTGGAGGTGGGTATCTGTCTATTATTTAAATAAATGTCCGCACTCGGCATGAGAAATAAGTCACCATGAACAAAAATTTTAAATAGCTGAGCTAGATGCAGTGAGAAAATGCTCTCTGTTTTCTTTTTCTATTCCTTTTCTTTTTGTGCCTTGCTACAATTAAGTAGCAAATTGTTACTTCTTTGGATCACGGTAGGATTAATCAACAGCGCTGTAGCGAAGCCATTTTTTCCTGGCTCCGTCTTGGTATGTGGGGCTATTTCCCCAGTAGAAGTACCTTCCAGTTTAGATCCTGTCACGCAGAAAGCTTTTTCTTCATGTATGCTCTCCCTCTGTGGTTTCCACGAGAGCTCTGCCCTCCAGCTTTTCCAATTCAGCATTCACAGTGTGAACTTGTGTGTTTGGGAAGCTGCCAGGGGATGGGGAGCTGAGGCAGCAGCCAGTGCCGTGTGGAAGTGTTGTGTTTTTTATTTCTTTTGAGCAGTTAATCTCCATTAGATTGCCCGGCTACTGTTATGCATCTCTGATACGGATAAAGGACTGTGTAGGAAACGCTGTCATTAAGAAATTTCCCTTCCTGTTAGTGATGCTTATTAAGGTCTGAATGCTTGAACACTGTTTAGATATGTCAAGTAGTGGCTCTAAAACCATTTAACTTTTTTTCCTTTTTTTTTTTTTTTCCAATGCTGCAGCACTTTGGCTTCCTCCCATGCATGCATTTATGATACATTTCGGCCTATCCCAAACACTTGCCTGCCTGCTTCCAGCTCTTTCCAGTTTCCCCTACATGGAACAACCCATATTTTCTAGTGCCCAGCAGAAGTATTGCTGCATCCCAAAGTGCAGCAAAATCAGTCTTTATCCTGTCCAAAGCTGTCCCACAAATCTCCCCAGTGGCAGATTTTTGTACCCTGTCTCTACCTCACTGCCAGTTCATCCCCTCCCATTCATCTTCCCAGCTCCCTGTTACACCGACATACTTCCATGATTCTGCGCTCCAGGTAGCCTGGGGGCCTGCTCCCTCCTCCCTGTCCTAGCCAGCCAGGGGAATTCATATGCAAATATGCCTCCTATAGCCTTGGTCCCGTCCTGGTTCAGATCAGCAGCTGAGAAGGATGAGCCAAACCTCACAAGGAGGGTACACTTCCACCCCAGTGGCAGGCTGTGGTTCCACTCTGTCTTCCAGTAACACAAAGCCAACAGCAACCCAAGCAGGGAGAGCCAGGAGGAAAGGTGAAGGCTTGGTGGTTTTTCCCAAGCATTTCTCCCTTTCTCTCCCCATCCTCAACTCTGTGCCTGCTCTCCTGAGTCACCTACCCCCCAGTTTGAGACCTGTGTCTTCAGAATGACTCCACAGAAGGAAGTGCTGGCCCAGCAGCCCTGGGCACAAGGGCAGAAGGGCTGGGTGACCTGGAGGAACCCTCTTGCCTCCCCTACACTGCCAGCTGTGAGGAGCAGCTGTGAGAGTACATGTCCCACATCACTGGTCACTTTTCAAATGCAGCAGAAAGGTGCAAGGCATTCCTAAAGTAATTTTCATACTTTTCTTCGGGATCTTATTCCCCTGCAGCAGGAACATCTGACCAAGCCCTGTATGGATCAGGGCTCAGCCTTGGCAGTCATGGGAGGAGCTCTGCCTGGCCTGGCTGTTCATTCATGCAGGTGAGTCCTCCTGCCTCTCTCCATTTCCTCCCTCTGGCTAGGAAATGAGACATCCCATGTCTCCATGAGCTGCCCCCAGCTTTCCTTTCTTTTCATTTCCCCCTTTATTTCCGTCCCTTTTCTCTGTCATTGTTTCTCATTTGCCTATTGCCCACGCACAACCTGCCCTTCCCTCAGCCTCCTCAAGCCTCCCGTCTCCCCTTTGGAGTTCCAGCCACCCTCCTCCTCCCCTATGTCCAGTGCCTCCCCTAAGTCCCCTGTACTGTTTGGGCCCCTTTGTTCTTGCAGTTGTCTGTCAGCTAGACCTTCATTTTGAAAGCAAATCAAAAACAGCCTGTTGTGAGAAAATGGAGAAGTGGTGAAACAACTGGGGATGGGAGAAAGCTGGGATTAGAAAACCCCGGTTTTGTTCTCTATTTCTTTTTTCTGGTTTTGGCACAGGTAGTGCCAGAGTTGTAAACTGTGTAAATTCTTCTTTGTTTTTTGGGGTTTTGGGGGTTTTTTTGTCCTAGGAAAGGCCAGTTCCTGTTTTATCCCCGAGGAAAACATTCCATCAAAAATGGGAGCACGATATATATTTTGATTGCAAAATGCTGCATTAGGGGAATTAATACAAATCTCAATGCTGAGCGGAAGATTTCAGCAAAATACAAGGCAGGAATTGCTGGAAAGCGTAATTAATAATTAGTTATTATCCTATAACTATCACAATAATTAATGTGCAGTGTTTCGCTTCACTGGTTTTTTTCAAAATATTTGATTATTTCTGCCTTCACGGTGCGAATTTCAGGTGGTGAAAATGAGTTGCTTTGCACCACTAGATCTCCTGAATATGCAATGAAGAAACCCGCAGCAGTCAGGAGCCCCAGCCAAGGCAGGAGATGAGACGGCGAGCTGGGAAACAAAGGTGAAGGAGAGAGGCAGTGAAAGCGGAGAGCTTCGTGCAATAGCTAAAATACGAATCTCTGGGGACTTAAAGATATTGCATGAACATCAATTTCGCATGCCTATTGTCTGGGTGGTGTTGGCGTGCGTAGGACTTGCAGCCCCCTCCTCCTGCTCCCCCCTTCCTCTGAGCGAGAGGAGCATCGCGGCAAATCAGGAAATGGCATAATTGAATCGGCTCCAGCACATGACAGGGCTTAAAACCCGCCCAGATGAGGCACCGAAATGACCACATATCCCAAGCACCTTGGCATCCCCCCCTGCCGAATTACTCCTGTGAGCAGGGTAAGCGAGGTTTAAACCGCAGCAGGAGACGATCCGGTCGTGGATTTCATTAGTGGTCTCCTTTGCCATCTGTGAGACTTTTAAGGAGCTGGATGAAGCAGCTTTCCAGAAACTTCTTTAGAGAAAAGACAGCTAAAAAAATGCCAGTCATGCCTATGGTGTTTACAGGGAGTTTGTTTTGTCCTTAGGAATAAAACAAAATGCCAGTAGTTTACCACTGAGATAACACACGAGTCAGAACGTGCTGCTGCAGGTCAGAGAGGTGCTGTTCCCATTCCTCTCTCCCTCCCCTTTCACCCCTACATAAAAGTTGACAATTAGTTTTTACTGCACATACATGAAGGGAGATACATGCTTTGGCCTCTGTGTGAGAGCAATAATTCTCTTAAATTGATGTGTCAGCGAACTAAAACTCAATATTTTTTTTCACACAGTGTATTTTGCAGTCAGAGGACCTTCACTAATCAGAATAAAGCAATTTGGCTCCCTGTCATTGCTCACTGAAAACATATGAGCTGGTTGGCACATATGGCCTCCTAGATTTATCAGTGTCTCCCATCTAGTGCATGGGAGGTTCAGGGCTGCAGCTCAGAGAGGAGTGAATTTTTATGAATGCTTTTTCCCCTCCCTGAGAATTCCCAGAGCTAGATTTATTCCTTAGTTTCAGAATTTTTTTATTTATTATCCATATCCCATATCCTCTTAAGGTCAAATCAAAGTTGTATTTTACATCTTTTATTTGTGTTACTGTGTCTTCATGGCTTTGTTCATTGAAATAAAAAATGAAACAACCTTAGATTTGGGAGAAGTACTGTTCCCATAGCTCTTCTTTCCTTTTTTTTGTCCGAGACTTCTGTGATATGAACATACACAGCTGTCATTTCAGTGGGACCTGTATAAAGTGGATTCGCTGCATCTTGCATCAGGTTCTCAAAAGGCCAGCTGTGGTGTCATGTCCTTGTCATGCTGCCTCTAAGGAAGTCCTCACCTCCCTCCCAGATGAACTGGTGCTGCTTACACTGATCCTGTGACAGGGTAGATGGGATAGGCATGTTTTAACAGTCAGTCTGTACAGCTTGGTTACACCAGAATATGCCCTTTTGTCTCACTGACTCTGCAGTCCCCGCTCTCTCCTCCTGCAGCTCCAGGGATTGCTGTTGCTAACTCTTGAACTTGTGCTTTAGCCTGGAGGAATCTTTCTCAGCCTTCAGATAACACGAACCACAAAAACACCCTGGAATCCCACTGCAAACACCACATCACACCTCTTGTTACAAAGAAAGGGATGTTCTGCGTTGGGTATGGCAGATGTTAGCTGACATGCAGGTTACCCCAAAGTCATGCCAAGGAGAATGCTTGTTTGGGGTTGGAGAAGTGTTTGAGTGTCCAGACAACTCTTCCAATGCCTGCTTGTGACAGAAGAGGCAGCCCAGTCAGGGGCAGACTTCAATGGGGAGCAGGAATGTGGTTGGATTCCAATCCTGAACATGCACAGACTGGCACAAGGTTGGGACCAGTGCTTTTGACAGCATGGTGACAATCCTATGTGTATGATGTCAGTATCCAAGGCCTTGTTCCTGTCCTCTGTGACCTGAGTGTCAGATGGGACCTAAAACACAAGCAGTGCTTCAGTGGGAGCCAGGAGGAGATATTTTAATCATGGATGAAAAAACTTTTCAATGTATGTGTTTGAGGAATTAGTTTCTTGCCAACTACTATCCTAAAACCCCCTTTTCTCTTAGTTATTCTCACCTGAAATTTGAAGTTCTTTAAAGGTTGGCTGCCAGCTGTCCTTCTGGTTATGGACTTTCACTTGGCTACAAGGTTATTTGGACCTCAGCTGACTCCTCATCCATGGAAGAGGCTTAGCCATCCAGTCCAAGCCTTCAGCTAGGACATACCAGTCTGGAAAGTGGCATCTGTAAGAGCTTGGTCTTTTCCACAAATGAGGCACAGGATAGAAAGGGTCTGTTAGGTGTCTCCCTTTCAGTCTTTCCCTGGAGGTGACCTGCTGGTCTCAGCAGCTGGGGGAGAACATGCTCTCTTTGGCTTCTCCTGTCTTTATTCCCGTCTACCCTTGGCATGTTGTGGAAGGAATGTTAAGAGGGTTGGTTAATAACTAGAGAAAAATGTCCCAAGTCTTTGGAAGTCCATCAACCCTTTTAATCACACTCACTCTTAACGAGCTGTATTTTTCCTACTTATCATTTCCTTTGTTCATGCCCATTACGGTGTTATTCACAATTTTAGCTCAAACAATACCTCTTAAATAAGAGGATAATATTAAGTGCATCAGCACATGGAGGGGAAGCTGCTTTTAAAAACTGAAAGTACTGCATGATTTCCACTTTCAAAGCATTTAATTTCACCTGGTCCACACTTCTAATATTTTCCAATAAAATAACTAGATGGGGGCACATTAAAATGGTCTCAGTTGAGCTGTTTTAATAAAAGGAGAAAGTTTAAAGAGCTCGGCCATGGATGAAAAGCTATTTAAAACAGGCAGGTTGGATATTTCTGGCATGGATGCATGAGGTATCTGTCTCCACCTCTAATTAAAAAGTGTATATTGTTCAGTTCTACAACACTCCACATGATAGACATATTAAACACCCAAGAGACCACCATGTTGTCCTGTGTTGCACCTCGCTCTCAGCATGGCCCTGTGCACATATAAGCAACCGATCCTGCCTGTGGTCCTGGGAAACTTATTGATTCAATCTTTGCGCCTTTTTTACCTTTGTCCCACTGGTCTGGCAGGGCAGTTGCAGCTTTTGGAAGTGAATTATTCCGGGTATCACTTTGCTTCTGGAAAAATGACACAATCTTCGCCAGCACAGGTGGAACTACGGAGTCCAGAACTGGGAACATCATTAATGATATGAAGAAAACTTGTTTAGTTTTGCTTCCCTGCAAAATTTTCCAATTGGCATTTCAGGGGGATTTACACCAAGGAAAAAGAGATTGGGTGCTTTTCCTGGAGTTGTTGGCCTACCAGAACTACCATGGAGCTGGACTTTCTTTAGTGGGGTGCAGGTGTCACTCTTTATCTGTCTGAGCAATTCCCATCTCTGGGATAAAAGAGATAAAAAGATAAAAACAAAAGGGCTATCCAGTGAGCTAATAGACGGAAAACCCAAATAAAATAGTCATACATCAGCCTTGGTGCTAACTGTAACTTGCAACCCCACACTCCTTTGTAACATGATGCCACATTTGAAAGCTATGAAACATCTACGGTGTTCTCTGACAACTTTCATTTCTAAAGAAAGGGAAGCCAAGAAGTGATCTTTCTTTGAAAACCTGGCTTAAACCGGCTGTACGTAATGAACGGACAGTTTTCTATTTTACCATGCACAGCTACTGTGTACCAACAGATAGAAGGTGCACAAAGTGTTTTAAAGTATGGATGTCTCAAAGTGCAGAGGCAAGGGTTTTGCTCAACTTGGTCAGAGGGAGAAAAGGAATTCCCTGAAGAATCCGGCAGCAAATAAGCTTTCACCAAGCATTTATTGGTGAGGGAGAGTTTCAGAGTGGTCCCCAAAAGGATTGCTCTCTTGCTATGTAAACATCCAACACGAAATGTGATGCTGTTTGTAGGTGACGACACATCCATTGTGCATAACTGCACAGAAACAGTATTAGTATTCTTATAAAATGCAGTTACTGTCTACAAGGAATACTCTGATGGCAGTAGCAGCATTAAAATTCTTCATACACAAAGGAACTAATTAATTCTGGCGTCAAACAAGGAGTGTGGGTAGTTAATTGTTCTAAACCCCACTTCACAGCTAGGTGTAGGAGCAAGGAGGACTGTGTGCATAAGTGATATTATGGAAAGAAAGGTCAAGTGAGTTGTGTGAGTTCGATAACCAAGGGAGCTGCAGAGGCGAGGATTTAGCCAGTCTCAGATTCCAGGTTGATCTTCTGTTTATTAGATCATCTTAGATCTTGAAGGCTGTGTGGATATTGGTATTCTTTTATTGGCCATTTCCACTGCGTGTTATTTCCCCATGGTTTTCAATCTTATCCTTTAAGGCCAACATTTGTTGTCAAAGATTATAACAGTGTACAACAGATTACATTTTTAATGGAGGATTCTGCAATAATGAGGTATATTTTCCTCTCTGCCTCTGCTCTCATTGTTTCCAGTGTGATCGTACCAAGGACAAGGACACTGGAAACGTTACCAGAGAAAATACTGTTGGGATTTTAACTACACCATCAAGTCGCAATGCCAGACACCTTTTTCTGTGTTGGCATCTCTGAGAAGAACTGCACTGGTGTGGAAACTGTGAGACAATAGCTTTGAAAGGGATGCAGAAGGGAGCAGAGGGAGAAGAAAGGCAGAATCACAGCACAGTTGAATCAGGAAAGCACCTCTAGAGACTGGCTAGTCCTTACCCCCCAAGTCAAAGCAGAGTCATCTACAGCATTGCTCAGAGCATGTCCAGTCAGGTTTGAAATATCTCCAGAAATGGAGACACCATGCTCTCTGGACAACCTTCTGCAGTGTTCAACCAACCTTACAGTAAAATCCTTTTTTATTATGTTTAAATGGAATTTCTCTCTTGTCCACATTGCCTTATGACCCTTGATGCTTGACATTCAGTTCCACCACTTTTTCACTTGATTGCAGGTAATCATCTGTCTCTCATGCTAGTCCTAGTATAAAACATCCTTCACCAGGTTGACCAGCCTGTTGACAGAGCTCTTTGTCCCACTTGATCAAGTGAATCCCATCTCTTCCTACCAGTCACAGAATCATAGAATATGCTGAGTTGGAAAGGACCCACAAGGATCATCGAGTCCAAAACCTGGCTCTGCACAGGACCATCCCCAAGAGTCACACCCTGTGCCTGAGAGTATCATCCAAATGCTTCTTGAACTCTGTCAGGCCTTGGTGCTGTGACCACTTCCCTGGGGAACCTGATCCAGCACCCAATCACCCTCTGGGGTGGAGAACCTTTTTCTAATATCCAACCTAAACCTCCCCTGACACAGCTCGCTGATCCTCACAGAGAGCTCCCACAATCACAAAAACTGAACCTCTGATGCTAACTGCATAACCAGATGTTGACACTCAGAATGTATTCGTTCCCCCTCAAGCCCTTCCCCTGGCTGGCAGGGTTGAAGATAAAACCAAGTCAATATGCTGTAGGTTTCCCCTGGCCACACACTGGTGCCCACACTGAAGAGTAGCAGTGTAATAGTCAGTGGTCATGAAAGTCTTTGACAGTGTCTCCACAACATCCTGAGGCCTGAGAAAACCTCCCTTGATGATGGATCAGGTTGACAGGCAGGGACCTCTCTTCCCTGCAGCAGGGAGTCTCCCAGTACCATCCCTCACAGCTTCTTTCTGGTGCTCCTGAGTAGTTTGGGCTCCGTCCACTCAGATGCTTCATTGGACACAAGTTCCAGCCTCTCATCTGCTACCAAGTCTGCACTGACCCTTTTCTGAAGGTGCAGGTCTGTGGGTGGAGCAGGAGTCTTCCTCTTGGTCATAGAAGTTACCAGCTTCCAGCCTTTGTTGTCACAGAGGCCTCTTACTTCCCAGTTCCCTAAGAACAGACTCAGCCTGTTCCTCCTTTAGTACTACTGCAGGTTTGGGCTATTTTATCTGCAGGGTCTCAGAGAAGATCCAGTCACCCTCCTTTTAGTCCTCTCCAAAGTTGCACAGGACCTCCTCCTGCTGCTTCTTAGCTTGGCAGCACAGATCCTTAACTAGTGCATGTCTTCTGCTGGCAATGAGAGCGTCTCCCTTGCCCCAGCCTCAGCAGGAGCCCCCAGGCACCCCTACAGCCCTAGATGTGCAGAGCTGCATCTTCTGCAGGAACTTGGTCTTGGTTGGCACCTCTGACGTGTCAAGTACCTGCTCCCGTGGGTGCTTCGGGCCATGCCCTGTGCAAGGAGCACAGTCCCCAGCACTTTCCGGCCTCCTTCCGCGTGTCCTTCTGCCCGAAGTGCTCCTCAGACTGCTGGGCAAACACCTTCTTTGCTGGAATTCAGCTGCTGATGGGACACAACACAACTTAGCTGAATCTAGCGAGACCTGGTAAGGGACCTGGGTGGTGTCCAGTGTGAACTGGCAACCACAGTGGGAGAATGCTCCTCGTGTTTTTCTTTCATATGATATGAAATAAATAATCCCATAAACTCCAGTGGCAGTCACTGAGTTTGGGGGTCTCTCTCCTTGTGTCATTTAGCCTGCTGAAGGGAAACTACTGCAAAACAACCAATGTAAATACCCATAGCCCTTGAATTTTCAAAGGCAGCCACTTCTCCGTCTGGCACTGCCTTGTGCTGCTTAGTTTGAGATCTCATGAAATCCCACTTGCGGGTGGTTTGATTGTTCCTTGAGATGCAATATTACAGAGGGCACTATCCCCTCCTGTACTTGCTCCACATTCCTTGTTGCCTTAGTTCTTTGCTCCATTTAGTGATGTGAAAGGTAGGAACGGAGGAGCTTTGAACAAGTCCCAGGGGCTTCAGGATAGAAAAAGGAATATATCTGAGGAAAGGGAGAGTATCTGAGAAGAGAGGAGTTATCAGCATGAGAGACCTCAAGCTGAGTGACTGAGAGTTGACATTCCTTCTATTTATTTATAAAATTTGTAACTGTGGAAATTAGCCTTAGAAGCTGTAGCCCCATTACTGTTAGTTTTATCGTCCTTCTAAGACATACCCTGAGGCACTCCTAGAGATTGAATCCTACTGTACTTTGCAATAAGCTCATAATTGATTATGCTATGGAGCTTTAATATGGGTTGAGAAATGGAATCCAGAGTAAATACATTCAGAATTTTGCTAGCAGACCAAATTTAAAACTGGTTTTCTGAACCTACTAGGATTATTCCTTCTCAGCTCATGATTTAATTTGAACTAACTACCCTGAGAGGGGCAGTGTGTCTGGGCTATCTGCTTACTGGGCTCCTCTAAAGAAGTTTATCCTGTATACCCTGTATACTTCATCTGTGAGTTTGTGAAGATAAAATTAGATTGTAACATTATTCATTACAGGATGTTTTAAGTCCTGCCTAGTGCTTTCTCCAGTAATGCTTCAGATGTCTGTCAAAAATGTCATCACACAAAAATTTGCTGATTTCTTTAATTTCTGAAAAACAAGTGTATTACACTGTGTTTGAAGGAGAAATTAATTAGGTGGTGGTAGTCATTTGTTGTTGCATTTCTCAGCTTAAAACAAAGCCCATGTAGCTTCCTAGTCTTCCTGTTCACTCATTTGATGAAAATCTATCCTTTCTAAAAGAAGTTTGTTCATTTTGCTCATTAATGAGGAATGAGATGTTGATCTCTTCTCTCCCTTTCATTAGAAAGGTTCCTCTTTTCTTTTCTCAGGTGGTGAGGACCATATTATTTCCTTTAATATCCAGGTGGCTCCTGCTGACTGTAGCTAATTCCAGGGCTTAAAGTGGCTGACTTGTAGATCTGGTAGAAACTGAAGTTTCTTAAAGCACATCATTTGCTGTCTAGGAGGTGTCCTAAACAAGCAAATCCAATGATGTTGGTACACGCAAAAGGAACTTTGTTCAGAAGTGACAGAATTAGCACTGTTTTCTGATGACTTGAAATCCCTGATTTGTTGCTGGACCTGAAGTCTCTACAGAAAAATTAGTTTGTGAGATTCAAACTTCTGAGTTGGTCTGAGGTGTTGTTTTGTTTTTTTTTTTTGATTCACAATATATTTTTATTCGAAAATACTCCCCAGGAAACATTGTTATTGTCTGTATGTGGTCATAAGGGAAAAAATAATTTATTTCATATTTCCCACTGGAAAAGAACTCTCACTCTTTCTCACTCTCTCTTTTCCTCTCTCTTTCTCATCAATAGCTACAAAATTGCTTATTTCCTCAGAACTACTACATCACTGGGTCTGCTCCATTAAAAAGTCATACACAGGGATTGTCCATTTCTATGTTTTTCCCATTGGAAAACACCACTTAGAGCTGTTTGAAAAAGAGTAGATGATGTGATCATTAAAACCTCAAGATTTCATATCTGTAAAAGGAGTTTTTGTTTCTGCTGCAACGGTGGGTCGACTGCAGAGGTTCTGGCAGGAAAGGCTTGGTGGGGTAAGCAAATGTAGGTCAAAATGTAAAATCAAAGTCTAAAAATTGTCGTCTATTTTGTATGAAGGAAGAACTAGGATTT
The DNA here is from genome assembly GCA_013399855.1 of Oxyruncus cristatus. NCBI lineage: Eukaryota > Metazoa > Chordata > Aves > Passeriformes > Cotingidae > Oxyruncus > Oxyruncus cristatus. Next base: position 888,278 of record VXAY01003244.1, on the reverse strand, counting down.
GGAGGGCAGATTTAGCAAAACTGGTCCTTGTAAACTCTAATACCTTGCTAGATAGACAGGCAAAGCCCTGCATGGGGATGAGAAACCGGTGACATGCAACTGGTCTGAGAACCACTCAAGAAATGGGGCTGACATTCTCTAGGACAAGTCTCTCCTGTATTCTTTCATATAGACCCATTTTAACTTTTCAAAAAGTCTGTTTACAACCCCCTGCAGTGATTCTGTTGCTTGATGGTGTTGATGCCTCTTACCAAAGTGGACAATCTTCCACTTTCCCCATTGTCCTTCCAGCATGAGAGGATAAACAAATGGTCCCAGCAATTACTCTCTTGGCATCTTGCTTATGTAGAACACTGATTCCCTACCTTGCAAAAACTCATATAGGGGCAAGAAATTATTAGTAGGGTGATAGACTGTACTGCTTTTCCTGTGGGAAGCACTAACTCCCAGATCTCAGGAGTTACATGTGCACACACACAGAGTCATTTACCTATGTGCAATATGTATGTCTGTATTTAAAATGCACAGATTTGGAGGGACAATGAGGAGCTTCTACTCCTTGGTATGTTTTTATATGTGTCCCCAAGTATGCTCAACAGTGTTCTTTAGCATCAAAGAAGAGATTTCTTGATTTTGAAAGAGAAGGCTTACTGCTGAGAATTTCAATTCCCTTTCCCCTGTGTAACCTGGCATATTTGCCCTCCCCTTATCTGTTTGAAGTGGGAAAACAAAACTGATGAAACAATCTCTATCAGAATGATATCACCCCCTACCCCCCGTATTTCTCATTCTAATGCATCAGTGTGTTTATGAGGTCTTTATTAGACAGGCCACATTTATTTTTCATTTGTGCTAAATTGTTTATGCCCTTTTAAAAGTGCACTGCATCCTCAGCGTTGGGCTTTCGGTTATCTGCCTGACAATGATGAAGTGTTGTAACAAATGCGTTAAGATCTTGTCCTGGTGCATATTCTGTGCTATTTGTGAAATGACAGTGATAAGGAAAGACAGACAGACAGAAAATGGATTATGTGTGCACATATCTTAATTTTTGGTAAATTGCTCAAACCAGTTCAAGTTGGTAGTGACCAACGAACTACTGTTTTCTTTGAAAACACTGAAATCCCAAGGGTATTTCCTCCTGTTTAGATGATGAAGTTGGGGTCATATGTGCAAAAGAGCTCATTGCCAATTTGCAAAGAGTGCTTCTGAAGATCTGCTTGCTTGTTTTGGTGCCTGGGTGACAGCTAATTATCCAATCAGAGAGCTGCTACGAGTCCTATTTCTACTAAGGTTATTACTTTACTAGTAAGTAGCTTCTAATTAGTATGCAGAGCGTGGAGTGAATTCCCTCATTTTAGGCATGCTGGTCAGGTTCCTGGGCTTGTGTGTTCTGGCTAGCCTCTGGCTAGCCTGGGAATCCAGCAGGTACCTTGCCAGCATGCTGCAGCTTTTCCAAGGGAATACGCAGGAGTAATTAACAAAAGCCTCTGACTGCCTACACTGGTAGAGGGTCCGTGCTGTTCCGAGCCTCTTGTGGTTGATGAAAAATCACTCGCCACAGAAGCCTCAGCAGACAGGGCAGATCATGGCTGAGGCTGGGGGCTGCAGTATACCTTTCAGGGCAAGAGCAGAAAGTTGCAGCCCAGCTCTGCCTACACACCTTAAAGTACAAGCCAGCCATGGCAGATGAGCTGCTTGGGAACAGGCAGGGCTGTATCTGAGTTCTCAAGTCATGAGAGGCATCAAACAACACAGGTGGGGAAAAAACCCCATGACACTGTTGTGTGCCAGTGTCACAGTATCAACCCTGAGAACAATGCTCATGAATATTGCCTCCTTTGGGAAGTAGGGGACAACTAGTCTGCCTCCTAGGGGAATTTTCATTTTGCCTCCTTCAGGAAAAAGAGCCCTTGAACTCAGTCACAAGGATGGCAGCAAAAAGAGTCTGTGGACTATAGCCCTATGGCCACCTGAGGTTCTCAGCTTAGCTGGTCTTGATGGGTGGATCAGATCTGATTTAAACCAAGAGAGTAAGTTGCTATTGATGTTTCTGTGCTAAATTTTTTTTTCTCTCAAGCCTTCCAAGAAACAAGGCTATTTTGAATCTTTTCTCCATGTTAATGAAAACAGCCTCAGGACTTTTTCTCACCCAGTTCCACACTTTGCCTTGTCGTCATGTTGGAGAGTGGCACAGCATGGAGAAGAAGTAGAAGAAATCTCACTGTGTGAAGAGCACGAAGCGAGAGTGGCACAGGTTAGAAGATGTCTATCAAATCAGCTCACTGCCACAGAGGGGGAAGGGAGACACATGGCCATTAATCTGGGGTAAAAGTAGATATGATTTTCCACTCTGATAGAATGTTGGGGGTTTTTCAGCAAACACTCCATGGTTGCAGGAAAGTTGGTTTGGATTTACACCAGAGGAAGGAGGAGAATGGTGAAGGCCATTGTGTTTAAACCTCATCTGACTACCAAGTACAGCCATTGATCAGATACTCATTTCGTTGCTAGATTTTGCATTTTCCTTCTCTACGTGTGATTTTCCCTGGAAATAAGCCAAAATAAACTTCCTGACCAACTGAGAACACAGTGTCACACATATCCATGTGACTCCCTGGTCCCATGTTACAGACTCTGTGCCATTTGTGACGCTGCAGGTAGAAGAGTCAGCCTTTTCAGCTCTTGTGTCCAAACTATGGAGGGAAAACAGCAGCAAAAGGGGGATCTTTCAAAAAACTGGTCAGAGCTCCAGATTTTTATAGGTGTCAGCCTGGTGGAGAGTTTATGCCAGCTTGTGATTACTTACGGTGTCGTATTTATGGCAAAGTGACGCATGAAGCAAATACTTGACACCTCTGAGTTTGTCAGTAAGATCCTGGGATCCTTAAGAGCTCCATTAGCTGAACTGTGAAGTCATCATCCTCCTGATTACCTATAGAGAGCTGGGATGGACAGCTGATGCACTAAGAAGGACACCTCGTGTCTTACCACGTTGGAGCCTGGAAGTTTTGTGCTTAAGCCGCCTTTGCAGAATCTCATGTGGCCAGAGCATAATTGAAAAATTTGGCTCCAGGGCAAATTTGAAAATTAAACAAGGACTTGAGGGAGTGGCCCCTATGGAAACCATGTCAACGAACAAACAGCATCAGAGGGTTTCAGTGATGTTTGTACAAGGAGGATAATGTTTGCTTGATTCTTGCGGGCTTTAACTGTCTGTCGTCCTTCTATGGCAAAGCAACAGAAACTAATTGAAAGAAACCAAAACCACATAGAGGTGTGATAAGTTATTTGAAATTTGAAATTTGAGTCATATGGCACAGTTCTGATAGGATGCATCATGTCACATGGAAGGTTTCCGTTTGTTATTGGAGCAGTGTAATTTTTAGGGGAAAATTTCCATTGCAGATGCTTCAGTTTGCCTGTCGAGAACACACTGATGGAACAGAAGTATGTTAGAAATGAGCAAAAGTGGTAGATTTCTATTCTAAGATTTGTAATTTCTTTTTAACTCAAGCCACTAGCAAAACTTTGTGGTTATCCAGTTAAAAGAACTAAAGAAATTTTCTTCTTGGATGCAGTACCTTTAACTTAGAGCAACCACACAAAACCCTTGTTCCCAAGGAAGTCACGCAACAGTCAGTAGCTGTCTTTGCCAAACTTCCAAGCCCTTTTCTGACTCTGAGCATCAGTTCTTTCAGATATTTCGCAGAGTCCTGCCAACAGCAATTCTGTGTCCATCTCTGAGGTTTTATTGCAGTTTCTGTCTTTTTTTCCCCTGCATTTGTATTTTTTTTCTTTCTCTTGTACATTTGTGTACATACAGACACAGAGCCCTCTCTTAAAACTATGCCTAGCGCTCTTCACCCTTCTATGCAACTCAGACTTCTTATAAGCTTCATAAGTAAGCCGTGACATGAACCCATGGAGGGTGCTACTGCTTCAGCAAGCTAATTTAATAAAAGAGCTGATGGCTTCTCACACCTTAAATAAAGGGTAGATGCTTCACCCAAATATGTTCAATCCAATCAGAATGCCACTGCAAGTTGAAATATATTTTCTGATGCTTAAACTATAACGTTGAAAATGGAGATTACCTCTCATTCCTTGGAAGTACGGAGTCTGGGACAGGGGGACCTTAGTCCTGTTTCAGGCACATGGGTGCTCTTTGTTCCGCTGCACAATGCAAACAGTGATAATGCATTATAAAACCTTTTTTCAAGTACAGAGTGGAACCCACAGTCCTTGCAAAGGAGAAAGCATTTATGTCTGTACTTCATGCCTTTTCTCCATGAGTCTGAGTTCAGGAGGCAGATGGAAAAATGTCGAACATTTCCAACAGAGAAAATCATACATGAAGAAGAGCAAAGTGTTAAAGATGCAGGAGGAGAGGCTTAATAGCAGCAGCCCTCACTTCCACTCGGGCAACACTGAGGGCTGACCCCCACCCCAAAATTTAACTGCAACTTCTTCTAGCCTTCCTCGAACAGATCACCAACAACACTGTTCTGCTTTTGCGTGGCCGTGCGTCACTGAGCTACCGTGAGCATTTTCCAGGATTAACTCTGCTCGGCTCCTCAATTGGTTTCAAGGTTTTAGCAAGCCTTTTTTTAGCCAGCGTGGAGAAGCTAATGCTCTTACCTCTCAAGCTTTTTAAAAGGTGCACGAAGCCAGATCATCCCCTCCCGGTTTTGCCACAGAAGGGATGTAGCTAGCAGAAAGCCTCCAAAGATAGTTCGAGGAAAGGGAATGGAGCTTAAGAGACCCCAGCTTTCAACCTCCTTGTCCTCTCAAGACTGCATTGTAGGCGAAGCACTGTCAGATCACAGGGACCTGTACAGGATAGTACAATTCCCAGAAAAACTGGGGGGAAATAACTCAGGTTAGAAAACTCATGATTCACGGTGAGACAAATTCCTAGTGATGACTGACTTGAATTCAAGGCTGTTCCCAGAGGAAAGGGGTTGAAGGGGGGAGCCAAGAGGTGGGATTTGTGCACAAAAGCCCCAGCAACTTCACATAGCCAGTGCTGGGCTTACTAGCCAGATAAAGAATATCAGTAATGCTGGGCAGGTCTGCTTTCTGCTCTGCAAAGAAGTATCTCCCTTCTTCCCTTCCTCACAACCTTTCTGACCAGAAGATTATTCAGGCACCACCGAAAATTCTCTGTAATTTTGCAGGAGTCTCTTCAGCCTCAGGAGGAGTCTCTTCTCTGCCTGTGACGTAGCCTGGGGGAGTTACCTCTGCAGACCTCCCTCACTGCATGTGAGGAACAGCACAGTTGCCCTGGTACCCTTCTCTGTGTCTTTTATTGTTGGTGTCACTACTCACTGTACGTCAGAACAGCAGTGTTCTGGCTTTGGGCAGAGCCTTACAGTCACACTGAGGCTGGGCAAGCTAAACTCAGAGTAACTTCAGTCTTTCAAATATTAGTATGTCAGTGTTTGGACTGGAATGAAAATCATTTGGCTTCAGATCGCAGTATATCAAAACACCAAAGTTCAGGGAAAAGAAGGGAGATTTAAATTCCTTCCAAATTTCCAGAAAGAAGACAAGGCAAAACGCAACCAACTTCTCTAGACAGCTGGTGGTGTTTTTCTCCAAACAGAGCCAGTGTGTGCTTATCCTTGCTTACCATTTCTGCAAGACATTTAGGTAGACCTTCCCAAGAGCAGAGCGTAAGTCAGCCCCAACCTTCTCGCAAAGATCTGAGCTTCCTGGTAGCTTCTGTGAATGACATGCCTGGGCTGTGGTTGTTATAAGTCATCCATGCTGGAGTCTGTGCAGAAGGACAAGCCTCCAGCTATGTAGGATGGGCAGCAATATTTCACTGTAATAAGGTGATGGACAACATTCAGCACTTTTTCTGTTCCTTCCTCTCTCAGATGACCACATGAAGAGAGGTGTGAGAGAGGAGAAGCTCCCTGGATTGCAGAAGGCACCTTGGTGGTGAATGCCTGAGAGCCACATTACCACTGTACACCAAGGAGATGTGTTCATTCTGGATCGACGGCAAAGAAGGACAGAGAGAAGGCCTCCTGGATCCTGTTCTGGTGCTTTGTTCATGGGTAAGTGTGGGGGGTTTGTTTGGATGGTTTCAATGAGACTGTTACTAAACACATTTTATTTCTTAAGAGTTGGAAGAAATCAGAATGATTTTTGCTAGGCACAGTATAAGGGCCCTCAAGTGTTGCCCTGAAATGCTTACAATATAAATGAGATACATGCAAGGGTGCTTCTTTTTTTTTGATTTTGAGGCTTTTTCAATGTGTTCTCGGGTTTTTGAAGAGTAACAAGTAGTGTGTGTCCTATCAAAGGAGACAGGGCAAAAGCATGTTCAGAAGGGGAAAACCAGTTTTATTCCAAAGCCATACTCCTCCTTCTCGCCAGGAGCATCAACTGAGTGATTTGAAAACTTCTGCAAGACAGGGAGAGAATCACAACTGGCTGTGGCAAATCATCAGTAGAAATAGTTTTCTGCTAGCAGCTTGGCTTCTGTATAATTTTAACTGTCTCAAAGATTTGGAGGAAGAGTGGATGATTCATCACACCTCTTTACCCCTTTTTATGTTAAAAAAAAAACCTTAATGGCCAGTTTGAGAGCTAACTAATGGCTGGTTATATAACCTTGTTAAGTACATGGCAGATATATGGAAAATGGCCTTTCATTTTGGCTTTCCACTGACTCAGGGATTTTGTGTTTGTCAAATCGGGCTATTACGTAGCAGCAATGGAAGAACTAATCTAAACTAAATTTGAACTGCTTGAACAGCTGGCTTTCCTCTTTCTCTGCTACGGTCTGGTCATGCCGAGTACACTGTTGCTTCCACCTTTCTAGGGGGAGTAGGATCATGGTTTTGTGAGTGCTAGGCTGGGCTAAGCTCAGATGGAGGGTTGAAATCATGTGAAGAGTTCAACATGTGTGCAGCACCTGATGGGTCTGCAAAATGAACCCTCCAGATGCAACTTTGTCAGAAAACATCTGCTGAAAGCATTTGCTGTTATGACCTAGAAATATTTTAAAAATATTTCCCTACTTAATAATCTCTGCTTTCTGTGTGTTTGGTTGTTGTGGTCTCTTGACATCCAAGTGTAGGTTTATCTTTGCCATCATTCCAACTGGAGTCACATGAACTGAATGAAACTTTTCCATAAAGCTCAGAGAGCTCAGAGAATTCAGCTGCCCCCACTGAAATCTGGATATTGGGCTTAGGACTGTAGAAGGGTTTGCTGGAAGGTTTGTAATTTCAGGATAATTCCGGGTTACAATTTGACAGAAAGGACTAAAACTGAGTGCAGAGCAACTTTGAATCTTGCGAAATTTTGGGTGTCTGGGATGCTGGAGAAAAACTGATACGATCTTCTGCATGTGAAACTGCCTCAGGCCTTCCTGCTCCAGAGCACAGCCTCATGGACAATGGTGCACATTTGCCTTTTTATTGTGAGTTTCTGAGTACTTTTTTTAAGACACACACAGACAAAGGCACACACACAAACATAGAAACAAACAAATAGATAAACAAATAAATAAATGTTTTTATATATCATGTTCTTGCCAAAAGAAGACATTCATATGTCTTATTAACTGACTAAATAAGACTAAATAACCTCCTAGGAAAGCACACTGTCCTACACCTGGCTGCAAGTAGCTACTTGGTAACAAGGGAAGTGACAGATGAGCCTCACCCCTGTGGACTGTGCTTTCCCTACAGCCCAACCACTGCCCGCTCCATCGCAGCTGGGGTCTCCTCCTTGCCCAGATTTACTTCTTGAACACCGTGTGGCAAGACCAGCATTCAAATGAGCGAGGGGGAGGAGTCAGAAGCACAGGTTTTGTTTGCCTGCATGTAGGATTACTGGCACAACTACTGAACTCAGCCTAAAGGATGTCCGTGACATTTTCTCCCCCCCCCCCACAGTACCGCCAGCAGCAGGGGAGTGGAGAGGGGAAACTTGAGATGAGTTTGTTTAGGGTGTGAACCTGTGTCCGTGGAGAGGGAGGCAGGCAGGGCATCACCCTGTCCTCTCTGAGACCGCTGGTTGCTGTGGTGCACCATGGAGGTGCATCAGGTGCCATCAGGTGATGGCATGGGAGGTGTTGGCAGTGACACCAGCAGCCTGCAGGCTCGCTGGCACTGAGTTAGTGGCACTGCTGCCAGCGCCTCACACGGGGTGGCAATGGGCCTTGTGTTTGCTTACACAGGGACGAATGGGAATGTGTAGGTGCTGGAGGAATAGTCTCTCTTGACTTCCACTGTAAGCTCCCAGTCTCTTGATGGAAAACACACCTCTTACATAAAAATGGATGTGCTGCTTTAGCCTATGGCACCGTACAGCTGGACAACTGTCTTAAGGCAACCCTAGGTGCGTGTACAGACTGGGGAATGAGATGCTTTACAGTGTTATGGAAAGACACCTGAGAGTCCTGGTCCAAGCTGAATATGAGTCAGCAGTGCCCTGGCAACCAGGAGGGCTAACTGTGTCCTGGGGGGCATCAGGCACAGCATCACCAGCTGGCGAGGGAGGGGATTGTCCCACTCTGCTCTGATCTGGGGTGGCCTTAGCTTGAATATTGTGGCAGTTTTGGGCACCACAATGTAAGAAAGATACTGAGCTATTAGAGTGTCCAAAGCAGGGCGAAGAAGGTGGTAAAGGGCCTCAAGGGGAAGCCGTGTGAGGAGTGGCTGAGGGTACTTCGTCTGTTCAGCCTGGAGAAAAGGAGACTGAGGGGAGACCTCATTGCAGTTACAACTTCCTCGTGAGGGGAAGAGGAGGGGCAGGCACTGATCTCTGCTCTGTGGTGACCAGTGACAGGACCCGAGGGAATGGCCTGAAATTGTGTCAGGGGAGTGTTAGGTTGAATATTAGAGAAAGGTTTTTGACCCAGAGGTTGGTTGAGCACTGGAACAGGCTCCCCAGGACAGTGGTCACAGCAACAAGGTCTGACAGAGTTCAAGAAGCATTTGGATGATACTCTCAGGCACGTGGTGTGACTCTTAGGGATAGTCCTGTGCAGGGCTAAGAGATGGACTTGGTGATCCTTGTGGGTCCCCTCCAACTCATCATATTATGTGATTCTGTGAAATAGCTTGTTCTTACACAAAGAATTCCACATCTGGGTTTCCTCTCATTTTTGTTTTCATTTTGAGACTGAAATTGAAACAATTGTATTCATGGAAATGAATGTGTTCATTATGATTATTTCAACTTTTTTTCCTCATTTATTATTAATTTGAGGACACAATTTCATATTCCTATATAGTAAAAATAAATCAAAGTTTAAGTAAATTTAATTACCTGTTAGAAAGTGACAGAGGCAAGGAATTCTGTTCCTCATTCTTCCCCTCTCTCAGCTGCTGCAGTCTCAAACAGCATGATGTTTTAGGCCTTCCCTGGCAAAGTAATTCTGGGAAAGGTCTACTGGGAAAGGTCGTCCCTTTCCCAGTATACATTTTCACTATCTCCATGTAACTAAAACTAAAAAGTGTTCCATAACTTTAATAAACCTCTTCTTCTTCAGACAGATTCTTAGTTTTGCCTTGTTAGTGGTTTCTGAGCTGGGTTTCCCCTTTACTCTTAGCAAATTTAAAAATGAAAGCAGTTTATAAATGGGTCATTCACCCATGCAATCCACAGCAAAGAATTATGTGGGAAAAGACTTGACGTAACCTCATCCCAGAAATTACAGGAAAAAATTTGCTCCAGCTTTCATTTTTTTCTAGATTTGTCACATTTTTGAGAAGGGAAAGGTAACTTAGCAGTAAAGAATCTGTTTATTGTTTGCTGTCCTCCTGCTTTCTAAAATATTTGCATATATAGTGGCATGCTTGTCATCTATCTTTAGCTAAAAAGTACTGTGAATTTTGTGGGCAAGGTGATTTTCACTGATGTACAATGGCTATGAGTCCAAGCAGGTGACTTTATTTTGCTCTCCTGCACCAAGGTAAATCTGGAGGGTTTTGTTTCCCCAAAGCACCTCCGGATTTAGATGAGCACAGCCGAATATTGAATCTGCCACAGTGTCTTCTCAGCACAAAGGCTCTGAAATGGATTTGTGAGTCTTAAATCAGCCTCAGGGGCATCCTAGTCCACACTGTAAAATCACTGTATGTAAATTGTCGCCGTTGAGTAAGTTGCTCAGGAGGGAGGGAGAACAGGATGGGAACTGGAAGTTACTCGGTGCTCATGCTGGGTTTCAGGCAGGGCTGCCCTCCCAGTTCAGAAGTCACTGAAACACAGGGGAGGAGATCGTGTGGCTGCCATATGGACGGCGTGTGCCAGATGGGGAGGTCGTCTCCATTACTCCCACATTCTGCAGAAAAACAGAAATAAAAAATGAAACATAGAACACCATCCCCTTTCCATCCAGCCATAGGAACGGGGCAGAAGAGGAGAGCAGGCCCTCTTTCCAGAGTACTTATCTGGTAATTCATTAACTGATGTCCCCCGTTTTTCATCTCTTCAGGGAAGTCTGCTCAGAATTTATTGCTGAGCCTTTAATGAATTTTTGAACTGTCAGGGAGTAACGTAAATAAGTGAGATCCCAGATGGTTACACAGCTACTATCAGGTCAAAATGCATGCATGGGATCTGTTGCTTCAAGCAGAGAGTGAATCTTAACATAGAGTTTCAAGGCACAGAGTTCCCCACAGGAATGCCTTCATGGCCCCATTCAGTGAGAGTCTGGCTGCTTCCTGAACCCTCTGCCCTTGGAGGGGTTATTTTGATTTTCCAGCTAGGCCTCAACAATAGCATTTAATGTCCCAGAAGGAAAAGCATAATTCAATGGCCTTGGCCTTGGCTTTTCCTTTCACTGGCCAGGAAGGCACTGGCCATAAGTTTTGGCATAGAGACCTCTGGAGCACCAGTGTCCATGGCCAGTGCTGGCTACTACTGCAAGCTGCTAACACAGGACAGATTTTTGGCGAGGGCACTTGGTCCTTGCCAGGAGGAACAGGGGAAGGAGGAAACAGTGTGCTTACAGGGCAGGAGCAAGGACTCATGGAGGGGTGGGGAGAAAACACCTCAACAGACATTTCCAACTCGCTGTCCTTCCATCCACACAGTGGAAGAGCTTCACAGGTACCATGACACTTAAGCACAGTGAAAGTACTGCTACTGAGAGAGCCAAGTGCCCGAGAATTGCCCCTGAGCTGTGTCCCTGAAAACACCCAGCTCTACCTAAAGCCAGGGGTGGCAGCTTGGTGTGCTCTGGCTGCAAGAACAGCTCGTCAGATGCGTCCTCTACACCTATAGCTTGGTTTTGTCCCTGTGGATTAACTGTAGTGAATGGGAACAGTATTTTGTGACAGCTGCAGCAGCCAAGTAGGGAAGGCTTTTAGTGACTGTTAATTTCTCACTTTTACTTTCATTAGAAACCTAAGCCCTTTCAATAGAACTAGTTACTGCCTTTATAAGCACAGGGGGAGAAAAAAAAAAAAAAGAAGCAGCAGATTTAATGATAGGACCAATTCTAAGAAATTTTGTCTCCAGTGCTAGGACTAGATTTGTTCAGCAGAAGGGGGTTATTTGTTTGCTTTTTGCTCTACGGAGGAGAAAAAACCCTTTCCCATTTTGAAAAAGATAATCATGCATGAAAAACAGACGTGTTAAATATCACAAGCAAGGACTCACATGCCCTGATGCCTCAAGTCCAAAAAAAAAAAGAGTCACATTAATGTCAATGTGCTTTGGATCATTAGCTCTTAAGCCTCTAATGATGTTCCCTAATGACCCGGCTGTTCTTCCTCCTCCATCAGACTCTCTCTAACCTGCAGAAGGTGTGCTAACTTTTCAGGATTTTCTTGAATGAGAGCCTTTGAAAAAATACGTAAGTATCTCAGTAAGATATGAGACTTTACCTGTTGGGCGTCTGCAATGTAATTTATAGGAGGTTGTGTCCACAATAGTCATTATGTGAAGGCTCAAGTTCTTATTCATTTTTTATTTAATTCATTTATTCTGCTACAGAAACGAGAATAAAAAGGAGCATCTGTACCAAGATTAGGACAACTTGCCATTAATTTAAAACTGCAGCATAGATGCTGGTTACAGATTCGTCACCTCCCTCCTCCCCTCTCACACATGCTTCCATATTCTAACCAGCAATCAACATTTTCTCCTGGCCAGATCCAAGCCTGGGGAATACCAGCATCATGGTATTTCCCTGTGTGAGGTTTGGTATCCATGTGCTTTGCTCTGCACGGATAGAAAGGTCCCTTCTCTGCAAAGCTACAGTGTATTCTGACTTTGTTTTCAGTCTGTCAACACATCTTTCAATACCCTTTTTGAGGTCCAGAGACAGATGCACTGGGTGATCTCAGTAGCTCTTCTGCCTCCATGGAGACTACAAGGACTTTGGCAGCATCAGCACATAAGAGATTTAAAACACTCACTGTGTATTTATGGGCTTTGTGAGCAGTGTACATGTGTTTATATTTCTTTCCAAAACTAAGGGCTCCACCAATATGGCAATTAGAGCTAAGCCTGCCCATATCTTCAGGCAGGGATACAGACTGAGGGGTTCTTAGTCAGCCACTCTTTCCACTTGCACCAGGATGATGTGAACTACCCCTTGGAGAAATTCTTCTCCATTTAAGAGGGAGCAGAACCTGACCCTCCAGGCTGGCTGTCATTGCAAAAACATAGGAAAAAATTGTAAGACACATGCAGAATGTAGGAAAGCAGGGTAGTTTCCATCAAAGTTGTGTAGTAGAGAATCCTCAAGCTATTCAGAGGGTTTATAATATAGCTTGCTGTTTTCTGATAGGTCCTAGAATACGGTCCTACCAATAGTACAGAGGATGCCAGATCTTTCACACTTGGGCATAATCTCTAACCTCACTACTGCCTGTGTGATCTCTAGGTACATTTTTGTCACACAAACAGCACCAAGAACACCACAGTTATTTTGGTAGGTAGGTCTGTCTTGCTACCTTCTGACACTGCTGCTTCTCAGAGTTAGATAGCCAGGGAACAAGACCTTTGCCAGCCCGTTTCTTGGACAAAGCACCTCAGCACCAAGGGAATCCTCCTGATCCTTACACTGACTAGAAGAGGCACAAGAAAATTCCTCATAGGGAAAAACCTGGAGGAAAACACTCATTAAGTGAGTCAGCAGAAGCCTTTTTGCTGACTGACTGGAGGGCAGTGCAGCATCCTCTGCGCAGTCTGGGCACTTGCAGCCAAGCCAGTCACCTTGGGGAGACTTGGCTCCAGCCGGCTCTGGCACCTGGAGGGCGAGCGCCCTGAGCCGGAGGCGGCTGCAATGCATGGAATGAATTGCCCTCTAGAGGTACTTTGCTCTCTCACCACTGAACTTACTGGAAGCCGGGACAGCTAACCTGGGCTTGAGGCTTTAAAGAGCCATTAAACAGCCACAGTTCAGAGAGGTGACTGCTCCATAAATCCCCAGAATTCCCCTTCCTAAGAGGGAACGCACACCCCTTAGGATCATCTGTCCTCCCTCTCTGTTGTCGTGCTTGGGCACGGCAAGAATCATTGTGCAATCAATATTATTAATACAAGCAAACCAACGCTGGCTCTAACTATGCACAGAGCAAGAAAACAAATCGAAACAGCAAAGGAGGTCTTTGTGGTGAGCACAGCTTCAAAGCCGAGGTTGTAATCGCATAGAAGCTAAGGAATGCAAATGTGTGGTAATCAGAGTATTGTAACTCATCCATCCAAATGTTAATAGTATTTTCTCACCATATATTACGTTAGCATTAATGGCTTAGGTTCAAATTCTGCACTGTTTTCTACAATTATGACTCATTTTTCAGCTAAGGGGACTATCCATGGTAATCAGCATAGCAGCAGCAGGATTTTTAAAGGCTTATGTGAGCATGCCATGGGAGTGTGATTCTCCCTGTAATAACTTTTGAAACCCTCTGACCAAAGCCAGCAAAATGCAAAAGTAAAATTGCTTAGGTGATTCAGTTCCTACAGGTCTGTGAAAATAGGCAGTTGTGAAGAGGAGGGACCAGCCACTGGACAGGATGCCATGCTACTGAATGAGCTCAGACACTGTTGGACACTGGAGATGTCTTAACAGAGAGAGCACCTTCCTAATCCAAGGGAGAAACTCCTCATCTCTCAGGACCCAAAGCCAGCCATCCATGCATTTTGCTCCTTTCAGTGCCAGTGTCCATAGAACTGCTTGTTAATTGAATGGTATCTCAAAGCATGCGAGAGAACACGTCACAATGTGTATTTTAATGTGCCATATTCTGCAACTATCCTAAAAGAAAAATAAAAAGAGCACATGGGTTGCTATGGGTATACAACCTGCTGCCCTTCCAAACAGAGGCACCATCACAGTGACACAGGGTTCTGGTACACCCAGGTTCCTACACTTATGCCCTTCTCTGTACATTAATAACCATAATAATGATAACGATTCAAAATAACAGAAATTCCTGGATAAAATTCCTTCATACGGAAAGCAGCAGGCTAGGCAATCCTTTTGCCTTGCATTATTCTGGGAAATTTTGCTTCATCACAGCACCAAGCCTGGTAGAGTTCAAGAAGCATTTGGACAACGCTCTCAGGCACATGGTGTGACTCTTGGGGATGGTCCTGTGCAGGGCTAAGGGTTGAATCCTTGTGGGTCCTTTCCAACTCAGCATATGCTCAGAACCTGTGATTCTGTGATCATGCTTTCCCCACCTGCTTTGGGTGTTCCTCAGATAAAGCTAAGGTGCATCCAAAGAGTAAATTCTCAAGCCCATATGAATTTGGTTACCTGAAAACACAACAACAGACATGGGTTTCCATTCTAAGGATGGCTTGAATAGACTTGTTTTTCCTAAGCTAAAAAAGCAGTACAGAATAAAAGTGTGAATGATTCTGTGTCACAGCTACAGTGATTATTAAGATGTTATAAGCCTGAGAGAATTGTTTTCATTTTATTAGAAACAATCGTAGAAATTAAGTTTATTCCTATCTGGATAAAATCAAGTCTACCTCCAATGCTTTTCCTTCTCTTCCGACACAACGCTCAGGAGAGGTTGTGCCGGAGAGTTTGGTTGATGCTTGTTCCTAATTCACTGCTGCCCCTTGCATTTGCAAATCCCCAAGCACTCAGAGCAAACACACACAATGCAGAGAACGTCCCTGTGTGGTGAGGATGTTCTGGTATCATCACTTTATATGCGGCTAAAATGAAGTATGGCAAGAAGAAGTGTGGATTGCCCCTGGATTGCATCCCCAGCTGGGGATGGAACCGAAAACAATGCATAGGAATTCCCATGCTGGGAACATTAGTCTAGCCTGGACCCCTCCTTTATTGCTCTCATGGGGACCCTCAGCAGAATGACCCAGCCTTTGTGGGCTCCGCATAGGCTTACGGACAGAAAAAACAGACACGCTCTGGTTTTGATATTCATGTTTTTTTTTCAATGACATTGAACTTTGAGCTGAACTTCACCTGTTCTTTTCCCTAATCATCAGCTTCCCTTTGCTTATATTCTTAAGTATGGGTGAGAGCGGATGGCAGGTCGCTGGGTTAATCTGCATCTAATCCACAGCACAGTCACGATGTGGAGCAGAAATCGTGTTTAGCTCCCTGCTGTGAGTAGCTCTCCTGCCTGCTGGGGGTGGGAAACCCAGCAGGTTGATGCACTTCCACTGCTTTTCCACTACAGAGCGTGTGGCAACAAGGTTTCAGCCCTGAATGGGACCGTTTTTGTGCCTTAGACAGGAGCAAGCCTTCATAGTCTTTTGTGGGCAGGCAAGACTGTTTCCTTCTTGAATTTTTAGTCAGCCGTACCCCAAGAAACACTTTATGACCTGCTGCTTTTTCAGAGCATTTGGAAAAGAGAACAAGGTAGGCAATCCTGCTCATCAGGCTTACTGTCTGTTTTCTGATCTCAGGCTTATTATTCTCTCCACCACGAGTCACTCCTGCTGGAGTGGCCCAGCTCTACCTCCCCTCGCCCCCTGCTTTATTAGCGACAACGAGAATGAGGGTGTAACGGCAGCGCTCGTATGCCGCGGGATGTTTCCTTTGTGTAAGCCTTCTTTTGTGTTTTGACATTTGTGGATGTTCTCATCCTTTAACACGAAGGCAGAGCCTAAATTTCAAAGGTACTCGCTGCCTGCAGTGACAACATCAGACAAATAAGGGTGCTGTGTTTTACACGTTGAGGCCCACAGGTAAATAACACGGGGGTGCCATGAAGGAGGGACACATAGCCCGGGCTTAAACCTCATTTTTAGCCTGCTTTCCAAAGGTTTCCGCAATTCTGTTCATTCAACTTTCCTGTAACCTATGAGCCTATTAGCAGATTTCCACTGAATCTCAGAGAGAGATGCCCCAAATTTGATTAGGCCTGCAGGTCTTTTTAGACTAGGCAACTGAAGAGAGACTTTGCTAATTCCCCAGTGAGGAAGCGGCCACTGTGTAATTCTGAACCTCGTAGACACTAGGAATCCACAGAGCTTTGCTTGCTTTTGAGACCCAAGCCCATAGCAACCCAGACCTCATCAGGTCACTCACAAAACAAACTTGTGCTGTAAGTTCATGAGGACCCACTCCCATGAATTTTTATATGTGTGCGTGGTTTTATTCTCACAGTCACTTCAACACCTGGGCAAGGGGCAAGGAGTGCCAAGACATCCTGCCTCTGCTTTGGAGGCAGCAGCTTGCATGAATTCTTTCTGTGGGGAAGCCCCAGCCTGGAGAGCTTCAGTTCTCAGCTCCCAAAGAAAAGGAAAGATGATACACGCTTCTGCCAGCTCTTTGGGGGGGAGGGAGCAGAATCACCTCGGTATCAGATGAACCTTAAAAAAAAAAAAACAAAAAAAAACTGGATTCACTAATTCACTGAAGGTGGCCAGGGAAACATAGAAATGATTAAAAACAATCCCTTAGGTCAATAACCAGTCTGCCTTTGGAGACACACAAGGGTTCAGTGGGTGTAAGTTTAATTAAGCCAGCCAAAAACTGAAGGGAAAATTAGAAACCATTTCCAACAATGCTTTACAAAAGCTTCCCATTGAAACAGACACATTAATTGAATAGGAGCTGAGCAGTACTTTGATACATGAGCCCCGGCCCAGGGTGCCTCTTGCTGCAGAAAGCAGCATTGTGAGGTTTCATTTAGAAGCAGCAATCTCTCACCGTTATCCTTTCCTTGTTGGCAAACATCAGCTCCCTCCCTCTTTTCTTCCTTTTTTATTCCCTTCAATTAAATGTTTAATTAAAGTACCATGACTTCCTTTCATTTGGAAAAGTAATTGAAGACACTAGTGTGTGAAAAACAGGCTGAGAAGCGAGCTGGAGAACACAGAGCACAGAGCATCAGCAAGGCCTATGAAAATGTGGCCCTTAATTTGCTTTGGTGCCACATCAAATTGTGGTGATGGTGAAGTGATACAGCTGCAGGAACATCTGGAAGGGGCTGATAAACGTGGGCTGGGTTGGGTCTGCAGCGAGTGTTGAGTGCAGCTTGCTTTTACTGGAATCCTGAATGGTCAGCTCGGCACAGCTGGGAGAGAAGAGCAACATTCACAAAGATGCATTTTCTGCTAAGTTTTCGTGCAGTGATTCGGGAGAGCTTGCTGACTTGCTTGATAAGCAGGCTGGTGCCTAATAAGGATTTTCTGCTGTATCTTATAGATCAGTCTTTGTCAGGTTACATGGTGGCTCATCACCCTGACACGTTCCAGGACCAGCGAACGCCTCTGCTCTGGCTGCCTGGCTCTTTTTCCCAACATCTTTAAGAAACCTCATCAGAAATTTGTAGGTAAGCAGATTGTCTGGGCAGCCCATTTCCAGCTATTGGCTTGAAGGTGCTCTGGTTAATTCTGGCAGCTTGGTTTTCTCAAGCAGGCTTAGAAGCAGAACGTGAGTTCCTGCTTTTCTGTAACTGTGTGGAATTTCCCAGAGTTTGAGCTTTTATTGCCTTCTGAATTTTCTATGCCATAGCATTACATTTCTCTTCACACATTTTTAATAGAAACTATTCGAGTTTGGATCTTTTTTCTCGCCATCTTCAATTGCTGCCCCATGTCTCTGACACACCTGTGCACACCAAAAGATTTCCATCCTCTGATGAACTGCTGCAGTGGGGAGTTGCTCCTCCCAGGCTGTGCTTGGGGCTGTTTTTACCTGTTATTTCCAGCCTAGATGAATGTTTGTGTGGTACACAGGCTTGAATGATTGAGGCCAAGAACAAGCCAGCTTGATTCATGACTGGAACGGTATGTGTGCACGTCTGATTGATAGGGGAGGGCTTGGAAATGAACCCGGGTCAACAGTCAAGCCCAGGGCCTATCTAGAAGGGCAGGCATAAAGTAAAGGCTAATGGGCCACATCCCTCCTCTGCCCACAGTGGCTTGGGCTCCAGCCTCCTGAGGCCGTGACTGGCTTCCAAGATCACCAGCACTGCACTGCCCACACCTGAAGAAGTCAGTGCTAAATGCTGTGGGAATGTTGCTGTCGAGGTCGGTGAGTTTATTCTCCAGGTTTCTCTGGCTGCTTGTTGGAAAGATGTACTGGGCTGCAGCTGATATTTGCTGGCTCTCAGTGTGCACAGTACAGCCAGTCAGCAATTTTCTGGCTTGCTTATCTGGCATAGAGAAATCTAATAACACCGGCATTGAAACACACTGGAAACATGTCAGTTTTGATGAGATCCTCCCAGAAACCAGGCAGATGCACAATAACATCCTCCCTGCCAAGCCGTTTTTGAAAGCTTCCCTACCTCCCTCCCCAGCAGCCCACCTGGCAGGCAGGGGATGGACTCTGCCAAGCCCCATCTCCTGGCTCCCTGGCAGTGGGACTTCCCAGGGCTTCCTGGCTGCTGGGCCTCCTGGCCAGCCTTTGAGCCCTGGAACTGCACTGGAGAGAGCAGTGAATGGCCAGCCTCCTCCGTGAAGTCTCAGGGAATTCCCACGTCAGCCCTGCAGAAGAGAAACTGATTCCTATCTTTATACATTTTCCTTCTCTTTTGGAATCAAATTTGATTGAGGCTTGTTTCCTTGGCTGGGTTATTTGCTTCCTTGGCTGGGTTTTTTGCTTCCTTGTTTCTTTTTTAAAATTTTTAAATTCAGATTTTCCCAGGGCACTGAAAGAACAATTTCTAGCCATCCCTGCTATGAATTACTTTTTGTATGAGGAGACTGGACATCTTACAGGGTATTGTGATGGCTTCAAGCAGAAGACTTGACTGGAATCAAAGATGTAAGGTGGCAGTGGGTGGAATGTGTATTTCAGTGTTTCTTTTCCAGCAGCTTCTAACTTTTCAGAAAATCCACTGATCAGCTACCTAATTACCCTTTTTTTCCTTCTTTTCCAGCTATTACCAAAATGACTTGACCCCAAAAGGCCGAGAGGGCCTCCATGACTTGATGACAAGCGGGAATTGAGCAGTCAGTGAGACAACAACATCCTGATTCCACGCATCCCTGCCTTGCCTCTGCCACAGATCTCTGCCCTGCCTCTGCCAGGCAGTGCCTGGAGGAGCATCCTGGCCGCCCTGGCTCCAGGGCACACGTGGTCACAACCACACAGCTCTGCACAGGTTAAGAAGAGGCAGGAGCAAGCCTGTGGTGAGATGCTTTCCCAGCTCAACCTTTCCAAGGACTTTAATTGATGGGACTCTCCTTGTGCTACCCTGCTCGTGGCAGACCCACCTCCAGCTCAGTGTTGCTTGGGCAAGGTCACACTTGTGTGACCATCTTGTCCTAGGCAGAACGAGGAGCTTTCTGCAGGCAGAGACCCAAAATGCTGCTCGCAGGTACTTCCCAGGCTATTTGTTACAGATCAGTTGGTGGATTTTGAGGATTTCAGATCAGGGGAAGTACTTGAAGGCAGCTCTGAGGCATTCCCCTGTCAGATGCACACGTGGTTCAAGGGTCTGAGGTGTGCATCAGCATCTCCTGGCTGCTTTATCCTGAGGGATGAAAAGTGAGGCGAAAGAGAGGAGTTTCCCAGGGCTAAACTGGGAGACAGATTCCTGCCTGGAACAGTGCCAAGACCCACTGGAGATGTCAGCAGGATCTCCACTTCAGTGAACCCCTAGGGGTCATTAGGTGATGTTTCTTTCTCAGCACAGCTGCAAATACCGTTCATTGCCTCTGTTTTACTCTACTAGCATCGTTTTCTCACTGACCCTGGTGTTGATCTTTAGTGTTGATAACCACTGCATCTCATTTTCATCCTAAGATGAAGTATAATCTGAGGGAGGCCTGTTTTTCATTACCATTGAAGTTGCAGCAACAGGAACTTTCCCTGACGCAGTTCAGAAGGGGGTGAGGAGGTGGGAGGGAGGGTTAGTTATTCCCTCTGTTTCCTGTGCTGGAGCATGGGCTTCTCTATCAAGCTCTGCCATCTCTCCCAGGGGCCAACCACTAATTCGTCCATACCCCTGCATGCTGGAGCCTCTCCTTAGAAGAGACTTCCAATCATGACAAATTATCTGTGCTGATTTTGTGACATGAACTGTTACCCATTAGGGAATGAACTGGCATCAATAAATTCATTTCACTTACAACCTCACACTGTGCATGAATTGAAGTTCTAGAGGTGAAAGACATAAATTTACCAGGTGGGCAGGCACACAGCTTCCCTGTAAGACTGTGCACTTCACCTTTGCTACGTGAGCTGCTTCTGCTGGGCCAGCCCAACATTAATTTTGCATAGAGTAGATTTCTCTGCACTGTTCTGTGCACAGTCCATGTGATTTATATTTGCTGCAAGTAGCTGTGTGAATAGCCTACCACAGGACAAACTCCTGTTAAAAAAAAAAAAAAAAACACAACTTCAAACCCAAACACAGTCTTTTGCTTTACAAGATAAGAACAGTTAGTATTAGAACAGCATCTTCTGATTTCCAGGCTATGCAGAGTCAGTAATTAATGAGTTCTCCCAGTGCCCTGGCGGGGCAAGTGAGAGAGCATCATTTATTAGGCAGAAAGGAGTTCCCATATGTGTTAATCTACGTCTTAGTCATTCTGATGGTAAATTCATCAAATCACACCAGCAGATAAGGCTCTCCTCCTTCCCAAACACTATGTCAGTCAAGTGGCTGAAAATTTCACTCATTTACCCAAATGAAAATCTCACAGGGGACAAATATAAACTTCCAAGCACTTAGTTAAAAGCCTCTTGTGTCTCCATGCTCCTGGGAGCTCCTGATCAAGACAGGGATCCTGTTATGTTGTGCGTTGTGGACACCAGGTGAAGGCAGACCTTAGACCAGAGCACTCACTGGCCTTGTCCTCCCTGTTCTGAATGTTTTGAATGGCTGTTTTGGAATACAGCTTACTGGCCATAATATAAAATAAGGGGCCTTGAGGATGAGGTCTCTCCTTTTCTTTTCTTAAGAAGGGTTAGGTATGGTCATGGATGACAGGTCTGTAAACAAATATTAAAGGAAAAGAAGTGAGGGGTGCGCCCTTCAGCACCCTTAACACATCTACAAGGGTCGGTGTTGGGGGATGGATGAAAGGAATGGCATCACAGAGTGTGATTAGGCTCATGTTGTCTCCTTAAATTTCTTAAAACAGAGCACTGGGCGTGACATGCTCGTCTGACCCAGCAGGGTATTTTTTGTGTTCTTAGGTAAAAAAAGAAAGCTAGAAACTGCCTTCAGAAGCCATAGGAGTGGAGACATGACTTTGCTGGGTCTTCCAAAGACAGTAAGCACTGGAAACACCTCCAGGGTTGCTGCTGGCTGAGCCTCTTCCTTTTTACTTTCATCCAGCAATCACAGACTTTCCCATCCCTCTGAGGAGCCAGGCCTACCTCCAAGAAACAGTGCACAAAGGTCACACTTTTTGTGAATGGGCAGGAAAACCTGAACAGCAGTTGGGCAATGAGTGTGGGGAGGAAATAGTCCCTTTTATTTTGTTTTCTTGTTTTTTTTAATGTTTTTAGGGGGTTTTACCTTTTGGCAAAAAACCCATCAAGTATAGCAATTTGGGAATACTGTCTAAATGCACCACAGTGGTGGTTGTTTAAAAGCTTTATTCCCTTCTTCACTTTTACATTCTGTGCTCCCTGTCTGAGTTTCATTAATTCAGTGAACTGAACCTTAATTTTGGTAAGCATCCTGTTGACCCCTCTGTAGCTACAGGAAGCTCTTCCCCATAAACATTGTCTCTCTCCAGTCGTAGCTTGTCAGCTCCACAGATTTTGGTCCCCTCTCTGCCTGCAAAGTGTTTATCTTGCTGTCATAAATAAACGGGACAGACTGGGAATGGACAGGATGCCCAGGAGGATCAAACCCCAGACACATCTCTGAACACCTGTTTCCCCAGAGACTCTACATTGTGTGTGACAGGGAGAGCCACATTTCAGCTCCTTCCACGCTTACTCCTCACGCAGAGTGGCAGGACCCCAGCCCTTCCTCTGGGTTATCGTGGTGCC
This sequence comes from Oxyruncus cristatus, assembly GCA_013399855.1. NCBI lineage: Eukaryota > Metazoa > Chordata > Aves > Passeriformes > Cotingidae > Oxyruncus > Oxyruncus cristatus. Next base: position 865,900 of record VXAY01003244.1, on the reverse strand, counting down.
CTTCCTTCCAGGCACTCCTGATGCAATTGTAGGTGAAGACAAAGGAGAAGGCACAGTGGCAGGGAATTCTTACGCCTTCACCTACAGCATGGCAAAACTTGTCCTGGGCTGACCTGTCCCACATAAGCAGTAACAGGAGTCCTGCCGGGCTCCTCAGCTGCTGCTTCACTGGCACCAAAAGCCATGGCCTTACAGGGAGCTTCATGCCCATTAAAAGCAAAGGCAAACCAGCAGGAAAATCCCTTCCCTTCACTCCCTTGTGCTACTGGGAAAGGCAGCAGCCTTTCCTGGAGCAAACTGGTGCTTTGAACAGAGGCCACGTCACGTGGCCAGTAGTCACTCCCAGGGGCACCATGCCATAGCCAGCCATGCTAATGCTCCCCTCTCTGTCCTCCCACCTTCACTGCCCCTTCTCACCACCCTTTCCCCAGCCCATCTCCTCTGGTCAAAGGGATTGAGAAGTGCCTTTGGTGTCAGACCCAGGCATCCTGAACATGAGAGAGGTCACAGAGGGGGAGGAGGCAGGGAAACCCACCTTCCTTCATAACATCAGCAGCAGGCAGGACCTGCTCATATTGAAGCTCCAGTGCATGAAGAATTACACTCCAGTCTGATTGTTTTATAAAAATCTGCTCCGGCACCTGTCCAGAGCCATGATCACATCTTCAGTCATGTGGCCAAATGCCTTTTAGTTTTAATCATTTGATCAAATGCCCCGGTGAAAGAGCCATTCGTTCAAATGATTGAAAGTTTGTCATTTGACCAAATTACTAGTCTGGCAGGATGACTAACGGGTCATGCCACAATGTCAAATTCTATTAATGTCACCTGAGAGAGACAAGTGAGGAAAGTAAGGGTTAAGGGAGGAAGTTTGTAGAAGTGTTTATTCCCTCACTGTGTACCCCCACACATACACAAGTGTGGTCCCAAAGGAACAGGGTGTGAAATCCCTAGGATGGCTCCGTGCCACCTGAGCAGGTAGGTGGCTGGAGGGGCTACATGTGGACATCCCTCAAAACTTGGGGAGAACAATTTATGTCACTGAGGGAGCACAGAGCTGCTGTATCTGAGTAGGAAACTGGAGCTAGAGTGTACACCTGAACTTCAAGTGAGGGCTGCCACTGTTGGGACTAGATGGACAAGAAACCCTGGCCAAACCCTGAGCCAGGAACCACAGCTCGGCGAGAGCAGACCCAGGCACTTCTACTGCCGCTGGTGTTACCATACTTTCACTGCCTGGATCAGCTAGGGACACTGATACCATTTCCTCACTCCTTCCCCTTCATGTTTCTGGAGCTGTATTTCTTGGATGGAAGGAAAACAAGGGGTGGAGGAAGGAAGACTAAAATGTAGCCACTGGTAGAAGGGAGAACTGACAGCAGCCATATAAGGGGGCATTAACCTTTCATAAACCTGCTCTCTGGTGTGTGACTGGAACCAGGGAATAAATATAATTCTTGCAGTAGGTCTCCTGTGTGCAGCCTGGCTGTTCTGGCACACACTGGCTTCCTGTGAATTGCAGTTATATTTGCAGGGTGGTAGCATAGAGGCAAGATGGATTTTGCTAATATTAAAGAAGCAGCAGACTTCAAGCAAGAGGCCAGCATTGAGGAACCAACATCTCTCGTCTTTCAGGAAGGGTTTGCCATGGACATTCCTGGTGAGTGATGATCCCTCACAAAACTCACACACCCTATATGACCCTGTCCCCATGTATGCAGGTGGGTGCTGTGGTGTGACCAACACCTCCAGACCTCTGAGGGTCCTCACAGGAACGGGTGCTGGATCCGATTTATGCCCCTTCCCTGTCAGCTGCACCTGTTTTGCTTCAAGGAAGACTACAGGAGGATTGGTGTGCCACCACTTCTCATCCAGATGTACAGTTAGGTGCTTGTTTATCCTGATATCAGAGCCCTGCCACGTGGACATGGCCAGTGAACCCTACACTAATTCAAAGCCAATAATAACAGTCTGATTAGCTGACTTGAACCCTTGACCTGCAGATGTGACATACACCAGGCCAGGAAACAGCATGTGCAGAAGCGTGTGTGTGCACGTGGAACAAACTCGTGTGTGTTGGTGTGCATGAGGGTGTGCACACACCTGAGCATGATCTCTGCCTCTTCAGGCCAGCTCCACTGCTGCTGCCTGCAGCCTCTGGCCCAGGCTCCACCTCATAATGAACCATCTCACTGCAAAGGGAGTGATGACCTGGGTTATCACTGCTGTCGGTTCCAGGACAGCCTCTTTCTCTCGGACTGGATCAGCACATCTGATCAGCATGTCAGGGCAGTAAGTCCTGGAGCCCCCTGCCCAGCACCTGGGACTGAAGTGCATAGTTCAGTGCTGTGCTGTGCCGTGCCAGGGGCATGGTGTCACAGCTCGTGCAAAGGCAGGGCAGTGACTTGGCTTAACTGTGCCTCCTGCAGTCTCAGCGTCTTCCCTCTTCTTGTGACTTCAGCTGGAGTGCTTGAAAGTCATCAGGTCAGTGTGGTTCTTGCTGCTGCCCCTCATGCCTACCCTAAGCCATCAGATAAAGGTGATCAGAACTCCAGCATATGCCCTTTGCTCACTTTCCACTTCTTCCAGTTGGCCAGTGTCCCTCTTCAGTCAATACACTGCTTTCTGCCTACAGGCTCTGTCCTCTCAGGCTACATGAGTCAGCTTCCACAGCTGACCCCAGAGCTTGTAAAGTTAGAGGGGTGTTATACATCCTTTGCACATCTACGTATACTTGAGGACTGTCTGTACTGGGCCTGCAAAATTATATATATTTACAAGCACGGTGAAATCTGCAAAGAACTATTTGGTCATAAAAAGATCACCAGTTTGGCCTCAGCTTGAGGTAAATGCCTCAAGCAAACCCATTACGTATTCTCTGAATACACAATGGGCTTGATTTGAGATGTATTTATGCTCAAGAATACTATGTATTCTCTTTATACACCATGCAAGGTTAAATTTTTTTGAAAATTTATATTTGCTTTTTATCCTACGGACAATTTATGGCCAGACCTCCTGAATCTATTTGAAAATGTCAATTTATTCCTGATTAACTCCAGAATTGCTGGAGATCACTAATTTGCTTGCTGCTATTAATGTATTTAGAAGCTAGACTCAGAAAAGTTTAGTTAAACTCTTCTAGAGGAAACTGAGAATCCCAATTTGACCTGTTATAGAAAGGGTCTATGTTAAAATTCAACTTTGTATTGGAATTCCTGATTGGGGGCATTTAGATTTATAGCAGTGATTTGGACCAGTCCCTAATCAATTCCTAGACAGTACTTTTTCATCAGATGATCTGACAGCAGGAAGAAGGTCAGGATCATAAATTTCCCCTTTCCTGAGTACCAGGAGTGGAGGTGGGAAGTGCCTCCCCAGGTGAGCAGCAGAACTGGGAGCAGGGGCTGGGTCTGCCTGAGTATTGAGTTCAGCCAACCATGCAGCCAACTGGGAGCACTGGGAGCACTGGCTGCCTGCCAACCCCTCTCAGGAGCTCAGCTTGCCTGAGGACACTCGGGAAGGGTGACCACACACTTTTCAGAGCTGCCTGGGGCAGGTGGGGCTGGGTGTCATTCTGGGACATCAGCACAATTCTCCTTCACCCAATATACCTCTCCTCCTGTTCTTGCCCCTTCCCATTTTCCTTACCATGGCCTTTCATGCTCCCAAAACATCCGAGGTATGCCGTGCAAGCCAGGCCAGGTTGTCCTTTGAGGGAGAGTCTGAGCAGAGAGAGTGCTACTGCTGGAGTGCATGGAATGAGCTCCTCAAGAAGGTGCCCTGAATTTACACACTCATTGCTATATTTAACCATCTGCATAAGCCATCTGATTTTCAGCACTCTGGAGCTCTGTATCTAGCTTTACACAAGCTTAGCTAACACTGTGTAGGTGGGTTTGAGTTGCAAAGTTCTCAGGTTTGGACTCAGTCCAAAGAAGGCACTAAGCAGAGAAGAGGAGAGTGACTTTCACTCCTGGGCTAACTCTGTGGCTCTTTCCCTTCCACCAGGTGCTGTGTAGCCCCCAGTAAGGCCTTCTCCTCACACCCTCACCTAGCTCCTGAAGCTAAAGTCCTGGTCCTTCCCACCTTCTTTAGCTTCTCAGTGTCACCTTTTCCTCCCTGCAGCCTTGCACTTGTCCCGAACATGATCCTGCAGTGCACCTGTATGCTGCACCATTAACTCCTTCCCACCCCACATATGGCCAACAAAGGCGTTGAAGGTGTTGGTGTATTTGTTTGTCCCCCTCAGAAGGGTTGCCCAGACCTTCCCTCAGCACCTCTGTGAAACCCCTGGCTGGAGGAGAAACATCAGCAGGAAAGTGTAGTGTCACCCCACAAACACCTGAAGTACTCATGGCCAGGGTCAGGTGGCAATGACTTCTGCTTGACTGGGTCGGTGCAGGCTGCTGCACCTTCTCTTTAGTGAGAGCTCATGCAGTGGTGATTTGATTCACTCTGCTCTGTAATTACAGCCTCCATATTCCCACTAAGTATAGGAAGTGCAGTAAAAAACCCAATTCATTCATCCCCCAGAAGCTGGAATGAACAAGAAATGATATATGCAACCCTGTTTAGGTTATGATATTGCAAGCCTTTAAGCACCACTGCCCAGTGACTATGGGGCAAAACCATCTGGCACAGACAGGGACTGTTCCAAATAACCTACAGTTCGAGTGCTGACGTGGGGCCTGTTGCTACCAGAGATAGTAAACCAGCTGGTTTGGACTTTGTAACATCTTTAAGGCAGCATGGTACAATTCTGCCCAGCTTATCAAAAATGAAACTAGTGTTTGATATAACAATAGTGTTTATACCTATCGCACACAGCATTATGAAATATATCGGTCAAGGAGAGCTCCCACAGAACAGCTCAGCACTTAGCTCCTTGCAGAAGCTGCAGGAGGGTATGAATTATTATGAGTATTTTTAATCAAGTAACAGATATGGTTGGTGCAGTCAGGATTTTCATAGAAGCTCCTGATAAATATGTCACAATCTATGATAACTTTGCCAAGTCCTTTAATATCCTACAGCTCCAGTTGCTGCCTTCTGACTCCTGCAAAATGTGGGAAGGAAGGGCAAATGTCAGTAAAATCACTTTGTCTATTTCAGAGCAGCACATCAACTGCCTCAAGGGCAAACCCGTGCTCCCTCCTTCCCCTCCGGTGGATGCAGAAAAGGGTCTTCATTTACCTTCTTCTTAGAGGAAGGTTTTACCCAAGAAAGAGGCCTTTCCTGTCAGACTTTTGGAAAGGATCTAGAACTCACCCACCCCAGGTGGCAAGGCTCCCACACGCAGAGATAAAGCTTGCATCTTCTTGGCTTCATTGGTGTAACCTTTTGCAACTTTGCCAGATCTGCATCACACTTCCAACAGTTAGCTACCAAAACAACAGTGTAGCATCTCATTTCTTCAGATTGGGCTGACAAGGCTGAAGGAAAACACCCAAGGATCACCGATTCTCATGGAATCAGGAGGTGGCCACCTCACAGTGGGAAAGCGGAGAGGGAAGGTTGCAGGAAGGAATGAGCAGTGCCCACAGGTTCATCAGGGACATGAACCCCCTTGCTGGAGGGACCACTGCCTGAAATGGGGGTGAGGTGTTTGTGGCTCTTTCCTTCCTTCCGAGGAAGTGTGAAAGGAGAAATTCATCACACGTGAGCACGAGGCAGCACAGTTCTGCCTGAACTTCATGGAGGTAATTTGTGTGGCACCTCTGCTTGTATCAGGGGTGGGGCACAGCCAGTCCCTCTCCACAAGGGTTGGGGTTGATTCAGCCTGTCAAATGGCAAGGCTGGATCTCCACCTCCTTGAACATTGAAATATTCAGAAATGGATTTTGTTGATATGAAGGAATCAAGACCTTTTATTCAATGCAAAATCTGAAATCGCTCAGAGATTTTAAATAAGTCTTAGCCCAGGGTGGTTTTCCAGATCAACAGTACACGGCTTTTATCTGGCAAACGATCACTGCTTGTTCTCTGAGCAAGAAATTCAGGGGATGGAGAAGGGCTTATGATTTTGATTTTTACAGTTTTCTCTTTTTTTTCTTAGTTCCTCTCTTTCCAGATGTCTATTATCACACTACAGGTGAGCAGCAGCCTGTATGGCCCGTAGAAGTAATGTAGGATGTAGGGAAGGGAAAAAAGCACTGGAAGTCACACGATCAGTCTGGGAGATCAACAGGGGAATGCAAAAAAATCAGCTTAGTTTTATCAAATATTACTTTTAAAGGACATGGAGGAGAGGGGATACTGAGGAAATCTCCTTCAAGGTATTAAAAGTCTGTGCTAGGGAACAGCTGTCCAGTGAAACACATAGTAAATAAAAATGCAAATCCTAAAACACAATATAAAACTCCATGCTGCCTCAAGACTGAGAAAGGTCACCACTTCAGGAACAGCAAAATCTTCCAAGTCATTGAGGCAAGGTGGAGCCCCAGCATGTGGGTAAGCACTTACTGCAAAGCCTGTGAGAGCCTTGTCGGTGTGGAAATCCTAAAGGCACTTTCTGGGGAGAAAGGCTGGGACTGGGGGAGGATTTCATGGTAAATATTAGCCTAAACAAACATAATAAGGGGACCAGAAACTGCCCACACCCCTTGAATGAGAAAAAAGATCCAAAAAGCAAATAGAAGCCTCCCTCTCCATATAATCTGCCTAATCACAGTCTCACTGTCCCCATTTTTTTCCACTTAGCACATGCCTTGAAGATGCTTGATGCCGCCTAGAGCCTTTCTGAGTGCAGGTGGTGAAACGGATTTGCCCTGGGCTTCCCCATGCTCCCCACAGCAAAGGGGAAAGTGGGACCCATGCTGCCCTGCAGCACAGCGAGGCAGGGCTGAGTACACACCAGAACTGAGTTCAGGCCTGTCCTACCCAATCCTAAATGTTTGCACAGCGATCCCTCTGGCCGGGGATCCTTCTGGCTGGGACCGGTGGGCAGGAGCGTGTGCCCAGCCTCATCCATGAGCACTGTCAGGCTGGACTGGGTATCCACCACTAGCTGCTCTACTAAAGTCTGACCCGCGTTCAGAATAATCTTTTAAATCCCCCTTCTCAGGTTTCTGTCTGCAGCTGTGATGAGCAATCCCAAAACGACTGAGCTTTCCGCTTGCTCTCCGTTTATTCAGTGCACTGACCTAATCCTCTCTCAAGAGCTCCTGGGGCACAGCAGCCCAGACCACTCAGCCACCATCCCAAGGACCTTCCTCCACCATGGGCCATGGGATTAGTCCTGAAACATGAGACTCTCCAGAGCCCTCTGCTTGGCATGTTCCTAGCTGATTTTCCAGGGCCAGCAACCTCGTCAAGGGGAACTTCCTTTGACATTTCCAATGGGGAAGAAAGTGCTTTCAAGAGGGCTTTAAAAACAAAGCTGCTGCTGGTTGATTCACTTGCAGAAATCCAGCAGAGGAGCTCACAGCCATGGCAGCAAACAGGCTGTGGGACCAGGGATGCTCACACAGCACAGTCAGTGGGCTTGGGAGACTCCTTTAGGATGGGGCTCAGCAGCCTGGCAGTGAAGGGCTCAGGGACTAAAATTAGGCCGTGGCAAGGAAAGCCAGTGAGCAGGAGCTGGCACAGGGTCTCCTGAGTGTTATCTAGTGCCTGGGAGGGAGACTGAAGAGAGGACAACACAAAACAGCCCCCCAGACTTGCAGCAGCAGGGACAGCACCTCACACCCCAGGATGAAGGGCCATCGTGGTGGCTGTGTGGGACCAGAAGGAGACAGATCACTGGGAAGAAGCTGAGACTGGTTGATGGGAAAAAGTTGAGACAGGAGAGGAGAAAAGAGCCTTGTGTGCAAAACAGAAGCTCAAAGTGCAAAAGTAAGACAAGGAAATATTTTACGTCTTTTATTAACCCACTTGAAACATCAGGACGGAGAGCAGTATTGATAAATAGTCGTACTGGGAAAATTTGCAGACCTTTCCTTCTGGCACCACTCCACCACTGGCAGCCATGCAGATGAATTAAGGCTCCAGTATCTAACCCTGGCCGTTGCTGTAGCAATTTGGAAAACAAAGCTCTGAGTGTCCTGGCTGCCTCACAGTTGTCAAGTGACCCACTACATCCCAGACCTGGCACCCGCACCTTTGGCTGGCTCATGCTTTATAAGGAAAAAAGGCCAGTGCCCTGAACTTTGCAGCACTTTCACTGCTGCTCATCTGGTCATAGTGGCTCTCTGGAGAGGTTACCAGAGGCTGCAGAGGCGATGGTGGGTTTGTGAGAGAAGCTCAAATGCTCCTGTGCCTGGTTTTCTCTTGTCCGCCTGTTCCCACCAAGGCTGCCACAGCAGGGTGCAGGAGTGACTCACAACATACAGGGCAGCTTTTTTGGGAGTGAAAGGTTTCTTGGATGAACAGGAGCAGTAGATGAGAGAGTGAGTGCAGCCTGTGTCTGGGAGGTGGCTGCTCTGCTCGTCAGGGCTAGGCTGGTTTCAGTGACCGTTCCCCTCCGTGGTGGCCAGCACCATTCCCGTGTCACACAGAGCCAATAACTCACGGAAATAAAGCACATACGACACCCCTCTGAGACATGTATTCTATATGAAAATTTGGTTTATTACTGTCAGACCCACAAATCTGGATCCGCTGTGTAATTCTACTGGCGTCCATCAGTCAGACAGACACATTTAATGAGAATGAGAATTTATACCGTTACTTCCTATATTGGCTGCTGCCGAAGTGCAATCGACAGTCAAGATCTTCCCTTGCCAAGAAAATTGTCCCTGAAAGAGTGCTGGCATCTCAACATTTCAGGAGAGCAAACCCACAAACAGAGAGGTGCCTCTTTGGATGCCATTCTCCCGTGCTGGATACAGAACCAGGGCATCTGTCCTGCGTAGGCACATGGGGGATGAGCAGGCAGTCAGTGGAATAGATAGAAATGTATAATGGATGATCTTGCTCAGCACTTGGGAATGTATATTCCCCAGTTTTCTCGGGAAGAAACATGTTTGATTTCCTCCAGCTATTTTTTTTTAAGTGCTGTGTTGTGAATATTGACATGTTTAGATGTATTTGCATTGGCTGTAGCTGTGGGGGTAGGGGAAACTTTTCCAGATGCATGAGTCAAGTTGGGTGCTTGGCTCTCATAGAATAACACTGCTGAAAATCCCCTTTTCCCTCTGTTTTCCTTGCCCTTTCTTTCGGCCATTCTGGCTGCTGCAGAGAAGTCACTGAGAGCTAGAAGGAAGAGATGCCATGGCATTTCAACACTTGGCAAGGTCCCCTGTTTGTCAGAGAGACAGCCTTATCCCAGGTCTTCCCCTGCACAGGGTGCCCTATTGCACCTTGCATTACATTTGTCCCCCTGGGATTACCCCACCATTAAGCTAAAGCCTTTGGCTCCCTGTGGCTGCACATTTGCAGGTATGACTTTCAGCCATGAGCAGGATAACCCATCCCCATGCTTTGGTTACGTGGAGTACACCAGCACTGGGATGCATCTCTCCTGAACTGAATCCTGAAGGCAATTTGTGTTTCAGGAGACAAAGTCCTTGAGGGTGATTTTTGCTTCTGTATTAAATACTTCCTTCTTTTAAAATCAGATGTTTTGCACTTTGACTCAAAAACCAAAAATAGGAAAGGGGTTGGGAGTCTTCCTTTTGAAATTATTCCAGTTTTACTTGTTGACTGAATTTAGTAACAGTTTCTCTGGAGTACAGAAATTTTGTCTGTCTGGATTTTGAGCCAGACAAGAGACCGAGAAAACAACCTTCCCTTCCAAAGTCAATTTGGACCAAGATCATTTTCTTTCCTCTGACAGACAGGTTTTCTGGCTTAGAGCAAGGTACTTCTCATGCATTCTTCATGCTTAATTGAGGTGCAGAGGTCACAGGGAACTAAAAGGCCAAAACTGCATTGGATAGGACGTATCAACGCCTACAGTTTAATCTGATGCTGAGCCAGTACTTAGCACACAACATTATATGGGCCTGCAAACAAAACGGTGCTGCAGCCTTTGCAACTCAGAAAGTAAACATTGTGAGTGGCACCTAAGCTGAGCTGTCTTCTGCAGAGCATCAGATCCTCACCATGGGAGACCACTGCCAGCTACCAGAACTGGCAACTCTGTTGGCAGTTCACAGGAAACATCACTGGTAAAACACTGACATGCCAAGAACCCAGCCTTGGAAGTGCTGAGCATCCTCATTTCCCCTTGACTTAAATGGGAGATGAAGGCATGAGCACCTTGCAGGATTTGGCCCTGTGTAAGCAGATACTGGCTGAACCGCTCTGATTGACTGTCAAGACTGTCCCTTTTTTTCCATATTTTTTTTTTTCCCAAGGAAAAGATTTATCTAGGATTTCCACTTTGCAAAGGCAAACTATGGCAAGAGCTATTCTTCCGGAGAGAGAAGAGTAACTGCAATTCCCTTTCTGTCTGTGTTTTCAGCATTTGCAGCTCCAAGAGTCCATTTTAAGGCACTAGAAAAAAAAAATAAAATTGGGATGCTATTCCAACAGTGGAGCAAATTATTCTTCATGAACACGGCTAATCGAGGCTGCAGGGTTGCAATCATTCATTATAGATGGGCATCGGAGGAGAATAAAATGTGTCTTCTAGCCAGCTGCTAAACCCAAAATTAGAGGTGCCATGTACAAGAACTGAAGCTGCCTGTCTCCTATAAAAGGGTCCTGGTTCAGTGGGAGGGGGAGATTCCTACCCCTGGGTTCCTTTTACAGCTCGGCAGCCCCCCTGCCAAGTCCTCACTATCAATCCCTGTAATGTTTACCACTGTCATCCTGGTTAGATTTTGTCTGCTAGCAAACAGGAATCAGACACATGCAAATGGCAGGTGGGCATGAGGACAGCGATGCTACAGCATCCCTGGGTTGTTAAAGCACCAGGCTCTGAAATAAGAAGTTGCCAGGGGTACACCATCATTTTTCAAACCTGTGAGTTGCTCTCACAGGATGATAGAGCCTGGTTTCATTGCTTTCCCCTGGGAAATTCCCTGAGGCAGGAAGGCGGTTGAACTACCGTGGTTATAACTTTGATATCTGAATGAGTATCTGCTAGCCTCAGGCAAACGGGCTTCTGTTAATTTTGACCAGGGAGCATGATACACTGTGGCAAGCCGTGTCACTTAGGATTGTATCTGCTTAGACATGATGCCTCTGAGTAATGTAATTTATATTTCATGCACAATTGAAGCAGCTAATGGTATAATTCTCCAAGGGGGAAACAAGTTGTTACAGCATTAATTACATTGCAGTTGCCATTTTTTTTTTCTTTCCACCCTGCGCCGAGCCCTTTCGAGTCACCAGTTCAACGACAGCAATGGCTGGTGTCACATGAAAGGCTCTCTGGCCCGGCAGCCACGGGGGAGGCCGGGGGGTCCCTTTCCTTCGGGGGTGGCAGACGGGTGGTCTTGGCTGCCGAGGGCAGGCTGCCTCTTGCGTGTGCAGCCCGAAACTGCAGCTTGGCACTGGGAGACAGGCTTTGGAGAAGCAGCCAGACGTGCACAAACAGCGCCAGAGAAGTCGGGAGACGGTGTCGATCCCGGGCATCCCAAGCCTGGGTGAATACTTTATTAACCCAGGATTTGGAGGAGGGAGACACGAGTGCCCGTGTGTCTGCGTCCTCGGTGGCTTTCTGCCACGGCTGTGGCTGCTGGGGAGCAAGGATAATTCAAGAAGAGTGGGAAGTGTGGACAGAGGTTTAAAAAGCCTCTGATGTCTCTGTTAGCTCGGCTTTCCCCTGTGCCCAGCGATCACAGAGAGGGAGCCATGCCTTCCCTCTACCAGCCGCTGCTGCAGCAGCAGCAATGAGAAAACACCTACAGAGATGAGCACAGACCTATCAAAGCAAAGCTGTCCCCAGGTATCCTAAGGAGGGGGATTTCTTTTTCTGGGGAAGAGCAAATGGCAGTTTTGTAGGCAGGAGCCTCGAGATCTCATCCAGTCGTGGAGGTCTGTCAGCAAAGGGAGCTGGGGGTTCCCAGGCACTGGGAGTAGGGCTAGGGGCACAGAGCTGTCCAGGCTGACCCAGCTGCAGGGCAGCAGTGCTGTGGGTGTGGGAACAACCCCATGACCAGGGCTAAGCCATAGTGGCAGCCTCGGGCAGGCAGAGGGACCAAAGAAGCCTCAGGCAGGGGTTTGGGAACTGCTGGCTGTGGGTGGCTCTGGGCTACAACTCATGTTTCTTTTTCCAGTTTGCATACGGTATTAAGAACCACAGAGCTCGCAGCTGAGCTAGGAGGAGGTGTAAAAATAGAGTCACTGGTACATGCCAGAGTGTGCCCAGGCTGGATGTAACCCGAGTGTGCACTGCTGTCAGAAAAAGAGATAGGGAAGGGCAAGAATTACACAACTTAGGCTGCTATGAAAAGCTCAGAAGTAAAAATAAAACCCCTCTGTGTGTGTGTTTTGGCCCAATGGCATGTCTCAGACGGAACACAACATGCTGGGCTGCCAAGTGTGAGGCTGGGATCAAGGGGAACATCTGTGTCTGGACTCCCCCTTCTGTCTGGAGACTGGCAGGGATTGTCCCACTCTGCTCTGCACTGGGGCTGCCTCACCTTGAATATTGTGTGCATTTTTGGTCACTGCAATATAAGAAAGATATTAAGCTATTAGAGAGTGTCCAGAGGAGGGCAACGAAGATGGTGAGGAGGCTTGAGGGGAAGCCATGTGAGGAGCAGCTGAGGTCACTCGATCTGTTCAGCCTGAAAAAGAGGAGACTGAGGGGAGACTTCATTGCAGTTACAACTTCCTCATAAGGGGAAGAGGAGGGGCAGGCACTGATCTCTTCTCTGTGCTGACCAGTGACAAGACCTGAGAGAATGGCCTGAAGTTGTGTCCGGGGAAGTTTAGGTTGAATAGTAGAAAAAGGTTTTTGACCCAGAGGTTGGTTGGGCACTGAAACAGGCTCTCCAGGGCTGTGGTCACAGCACCAAAGCCTGACAGACTTCGAGAAGCATTTTGATGACACTCTCAGGTACATGGTGTGACTCCTAGGGATGGTCCTATGCAGGGCTAGGAGTTGGACTCGATGATCCTTGTGGGTCCCTTCCAACTCATCATATCCTGTGATTCTGTGATCTCTAGTCGGGAGGAGGAGGAGGGCAGTGTGACCAGGCAGATGAGGGAGGTGGCCTTTGCCTATGCTGCAAGCACTGCCCATAGCAGCAAGCACTGCACACACTGAGAGCCAGCAACAGTCCTCGTGGTGAGAAGTGGTGGCCCAGATCACAGCTCTGCAGAGTCCCAGGGAGGGTGCTAAGGAACGTGTGTGCTCCCCATACTCAGGCACTAATTTTGTGCAATCGTTTATGCCAAACTATAGAGGAACTGGTTGCAGATCCATATGGAAAATGATGCCGTGCATCTACGCAGAGAGATTCCAAGCATACCATGGAACATAAGATCTGAAGGAGGGGGAACTGGAAAATTATTTATTCACAGAGAAACGCAGCTTGTAGTAAGCCAAGACTATTCAGTTCAGTTGAAGTTTAAACTAGAAAACAGCTTTGGCAAGAAAAAAAGTTTGAAGAAATTGCTTCTAAAAAATTCATTAATATCTAACTGTTTCGTAGAATCATTTCCAAAAGGAAATATCTCTGTGGGGGAGAGAAATTCAAGTATCACTCACTAGGGGACTCAAGGACCATTCTCCAAGGGGAGGAGCACAAATGCCCTCAAAGTGGTTACATATAAATCAGTGATTAAATAATATTAGCATATTAGCTATTCATTCATGTGGGGACTCCACCTTCCCAAGTGGACGTTCTTCCCCCAGAACTGTTGTATCCCTCATACTCTGTCCCTCATTCTGTGGGGATGCTGCTACTTATATAGGAGCCAGTGAGGACGCTGTGTAATCTCCATCCCTCCGGAATGTGCTGCTAGCTAATAGCTGGACACTGTCTAGTAGGATGAAATACTGTGTTTCAGTCTCTTTCTGCGGCAAAGCCCCAGCTGAACTCCACTCTGTAGCATTTTAGCTGTGAAACTTAACCCACCATTAACTTCTGAGGTATTTGGGGTATGTTTGCACTGTTCTGTGCCAGCAGTAGAGATGTATCCTTAGTTCCTTGTGAAGCCAGCTCTGGATCCCTTATTGGAGGAGCGGGACCTTTCTTTGTCTCCATATAAATTTCAAAAACACACCAATCCAGGGGGAGATTAGAAATAGATGTACTGCCGTGGAGCAAATCCTTTTGGCTGATGCAAGCATTTCATGGCACAGCCAGGAGGATAGGTGCAGATAGACCACGCTCAGGGCTGGCTAGATGCAAGCCAAGTCCAGCCTGGGAGCCAGATAGCCACAGGTTGGTTTGGACCCAGTTCCAGATTCAGAGGGGATCTGGACATGAAGCAGCATCTGAGCCAGCTCTGAGCATCCGCCCAGCAAGCCTGGGTCTGGCTCCAGTCCCTTACAGCTCCAACACTGGCCCAGAGTGCTGGTCACATGCTGAGATCCACTGAACCCATTACTGAGTGAAAGTTGCAGGCTTGGGAATCTGTCTCTGCAAGGTTCTTTTTCCTTTTTTTTTTTCCCCCCCCTCATTACAGATAATTCATGTCAGGGTTAGGGGGCCTTCTGCAGCTCATCACCTTGGGAAATCAGGTTAGTGATGTGGGGAACTTCCACATGGTCTGAGGTTGCTGGCTTTAGGCATTAGGAATTTCTTTAGCTGTTTAAAATCAGACCTGGGAGCTACACAGTTTGGAGACAGCTGAATTTCTGCTTAATCTCCACTTCCAAGAAAAGTGTGTCATTTTTTTTTTTTCCTTAGCAGTGAGGTAATTAAAGGAAGAACAAGGCAGATTTGCCATTCTGGGAGCTGTAGCTGTATATCTGGGCTTCCACAGAGAAGGATGAGAATCCCTATGAAGCTGTTCCAAAAGAAATGTCAGAAATATGCTTTTACTGATGAATAGGCAGAAGCCGCACTTTCAGATAGGAATATTTACCTGCCCTGCCATACACCCCAGCTGCTGCTATGTCCAATATATAATAATCCAATCCATTTTAATAACCTACTGCTCTGCAATAGCCAGGATTCTTTCCATTCGGGAGAAAAGGGCTGCATTAACATTCAGGCTGTAATCCACACATCCTAAGCACGTTTATAGCTGCTGCCATATACCCATGGACCTGGATCAGGGCTGGATTCCACATTTCCTCAGGCTGCCCTGAAATTCAGAGGCATTTGGTTCCAGGATCTTCCAGGGCTCCATTTTTCAAACCTTGCATGCTGATCTCAGCCAAGCCTCTGTAACATGCTTTGTGAGCCCTGTGCTGCAGCCTGCCCGCTGCACTGTGAGCGTCCTGTGAGCTGCTGTCACACAGCCTCAGCTGCAGCCAGACGACAAACTGAGCAAGTTGTGCCCGTGGGAAATGGTCTGGGAGTAGGGAACAGAGCAGTGGCACTGCCTTTGGAGCATGAGCCACAGTAGGGCATTGCTCACAAAACTGAGACCCACCAATGCTTCCAGCTGTAGTCACTACTGCATGACCCAGCATCCCCTTCCCATCCTCATACAAGAAACCGTAGGTCCATTGCAAACAGGTTCAGAGGAGTGTGCACAGGCTGTTACTTTATGTAAGGCTGCAATGACCTGTCTTTGACCTTTACACTCTTCAGTCAAGTTGAGGTACAGCCTGGTCTGCACATGTAACCATCTTTGCAATTCCTACGCTGGGGTAAAGGCATCCCAGGCATTTAAATCCAGTCCCTCCAGCAATCCAGGTCTTCTTGTTCCCTGCCCCACCTCTCAATGTTGCTCAGTCTTCAGAAAGCAGGGCAGTGCCAGCGTCCAGATGGAGAGGTGCCAGGAACATGCAGGGAGCTCTGCTCACATCTGGGAAGGCTGAAAAAAAGCAGCCAGAAATAGCCAATGTTTCGTAAGAAGGGCTGGCACTGTGGCCTCACTCTGCAAGGCAGCAGAGTTCTGATATGTTTTGATGAGGCATCCAAATTCTCTTTTAATTTCAGCCTTTTCTCACCTTTGGCTCAGCACCAGCCTTTCAAGAGAGGCAGCAAAAGGGATAGAAAAAAGGATGAGAGTGTGTCTGGTGAAGAGAAAACCTACACTTCTACATGTGCTGAAACAATTTTTGCCCCAGCTTTGGACCCCATTGTGAAACAAGTGTCCATGCCTGCAAATGTTCTCTAGAAGGTAATTGGTGACAAATTTGTGTCTAGCCAGCAAAAACTTCCACCCAGTGTTTCTCTGAAAATTAAGCAGGTTTTCTTTTGCTCACAAGTGTTAGCCCCCAGGAATGGAGGGGCTGCCCCTTTCAGTTGGTGTGCAGGCTGGTCCCACCACAGTCGGTGATGATCTGATTGTGAGACAAGACATCTTCTCTTGACCCAATGGCATTGGTTTCCTTTGCTTAGAAGCCACAGTGTGGCAAGTGAAGGACTTGATAAATATTTACTTAACATCCCAGTGCAAGGATGGGATTGAGCCAAACATGCCATCAAATCAAGGGGAGAGCACCATCAGAAAACACAGGGAAGGCCACGGGCAAGCAGCCTTTGGCAGCCACTGGGTGTGAGTTCACCAGGCATGCTGGACAAGCAGGAAGCCTGCATGCATGTTCAAACCCTACCCAGATCTTCCATAATGGTGCTAAACGTGTAGCTGGCTTGCAAATAAGAGCTATTCATCAAGAAGTACCCAAAACCCATGTAGTCATTTCACAAGAAATGCCACAGCTCTTGGATGGTTCTTTTAATCCTTGCTAGATATATGAGCATTCTTTCCTGTGGCTCCAGCGGAAGCCAAGCTTTGGACTCTTTAACCATAACCCTACCACTGACATATGATCTGCTGCTAGGGTAAAAACCTCAGCAGAGAAAGAGAAGTGAGACTCCAGCAGCGGGTTCCTGGAGCTCTGGCCAGGCCTGCATCAGCGTTGCACTGCATGGACATGTACATGTGTGAGCAAAGCCCTGGCCAATTCAGAAAAAAAACCACTTATGAGCCACATAAGCACGTGCAAGAGGGCTTGGGGCACCTCTGCAGAGAGATCTGAGACCTGATAGCCAGTCCAGGCCAGCAACTGACAGAACTCTTTGGAACAAAAAATAGAAAAGTGCCGAAAAACCCCAAAACAAAACAAAAAAATCCCTCCTGTGCCCCGAAACTGATCCCAGGTGAGTCTGCTTTTTACAGCGGTCGTCTTGTATTGTATCACCGAAGAAGCAGCCCTTGCTGCTGCACAAACAGACGGCAATCCTTCCAGATTTAATGCAACAGCCACATGTAATGACACACACAGTTCATCACAGAGGCAGGTAGCAGGGCCCTTCGCTCTCATTCATATGAATATAATGCCTACAGCAATGCAACGCATCAACATTTTTAGAGCCAACAGTTTGACTTTCATTGCTCTGTTATTTTTAATCATTTTAATCCGCGTTTTTAGCATTCTGCTTCCTCTCTTTTTTTATTTCCAAACAAGACAAAAAAGTATTCAGCAGCTAATACCTCTGTTTTTAATGGCTTGAAAAATAATGAAGGAACATTAAGCAGTTCCCGAGCCTTCCGGAGCACCGGTATTTTTAAAGATGAGATTGATCAAAGAGGCTGTGAACTCTAATGGAGATGGATTGGCTCAGCACTGCAATGCCAGCACGGAGGCCGTTTCAGCGTGGATCCAGCCTTTTCCTCTCATCTGCTTAGCACTCCAGTAGCCAAAACGTCTTTGCTGAAACAAGGCTCTGCCAAGCACAAAAAATCCCACGTTTCTTGTAAAAGTTCAGGGACAGAGAATTGATTTTTATGCCAGTTGATTGTTTTTGCCGCTGCCTCTCCCTGAGGCTTCTCTCGTATGTCTGAGTTATCCCAGTCTGAGACCACACCGTGCCTACATTGCTATGCAGGCAGCTCAGCAACACGTGAGGAAGGCAGGAGAGGAGATTTTAGTCCATTTATTACAATCTGAAACACACTACTACTTCTGCTGTTAATCTGCCCGCTGTCCCAGTGAAGAGGGGCTTGGCAGCCTGTGCCATGGGGATGGCAAACACCCACGCAGGAGGCAGCACAGCTCCTGAGCCCACCTTGGCATCGGTGGGAGAAGAGGCCAGAGAAGAATCTGACTTGCTACCAGTACTGTGGAACCTTTGCATCTTGCTGCTGCTGCCTCCTTCTCATCCAGAGCCCATGCACGCAGCATGTTTTGGAGTAATGCTTTGGCTTGCTTTCTGGCTACTTGCTGAGTCCCTGAGAGGAGCACAAGCATCCTAAAGGGTTTGGTTTGGGTTTCCTTTCTTTTCTCTTTTTTCTTTACTTTTTTTTTGGGGGGGGGGAGTGGAGGGAAGGTGGGAGGGTGATGAAGTGACCCACCAGTTTTAAAGCGGCCTATCAGTCCAGTGGTACAGGAGGGACCTGATCTCAGACACCCTTACATTTGCCAGAACCAAAGGCATGAGCCCTGGGTGTTAAATGAGGTGAAAGCCATTCATTCTCTGTTTCCAGGCAGTACCAGGACTTTGACAGCAACAATTGCTTTGGCAGGAGACCCAGCTCTGCATCTGCTGCCTCTTTAAAACCCACTCTGCTTTATTTCCCTGTGGCAGTGCTGTTGCTTTCTGCTCCCTGGGCAAATCCAGATGAGCTTTGGGATGCAGAGCAGGATGACAAGGTGTGGGGCAGTAACTGACAGAAAGATCTTATTTTGGTGGGAGAGAAACCAAAGGATCAACTCACGGGATATACACAGCGCCCTGCATGCAGTTGCAGATGCTTTCTGCAGTACGAGCCTGAGCATGAGGGCCTGAAAAGCCAGACAGGAGTGCTGAGGGCAGCCATCAGCCCCAGCTCAGCTGCAGGCAGCTCTGAAGCGTATTGACACTGAGCCCTGATGTCCAAAGGCTTCTCCACCCACGAAGGAGGACACTCTGGGGAACTGCTCTCCAGATTTTCCCCACTGGCAGAGTATCCACACCAAAGCAGAGCTGCAAAGCCTCCATATCCCACTTCCTGAAAATATGCTGCTGCTTCTCTGTATCTCCTGAGTCTGTAAACCTTGTCAGGGGATAGCCTATACACCCCAGATTTAAGGCGATGCCGTGACTACAAATATTGTGCTTTGAATAAAACAGTTGTGAATACTAAATGACTCCATTTATTGTTACATTTGATATTTAAATGTTTTAACACTTGGTGTCCAGGGTGCTGCACCACCAGGTGAGACCACACAGCCCCCCCTCAGCTATTTTGTTGTCAGCAGACAGACAGTATTGCTCAGGTAGGACAAGGAGGCCATAGAGTGAGGTGGCAGTGTTTCAAAGTTTTTCCAACACAGTCATGTCGCATATGAATGTAAAGAAAACACCTTCCCAACTCAGCTTTGTGCCAGCATGGTCCCTTGCACAGGTGCATATCCTTCTGACAGACCAAACCTTGCACCACCACTGGTATGAAGCCCTGGCTGGCCTGAGGTCTCATCACACTGATGCTCACCCTTCACCAACGCCCACTAATTACGGTGGTGGTGATGGGGAGGTCGTAGCTCCCTGCCCAATTAAGCCACAGTGGAGAACTCATCAGCTACCCTGCTCCTGGTCCTTCATTTTGCATTAGTACCTTGTTATCACAATGGTAGCTCTTTATTCATGCCATCTTTTTTTCCCATTTTGGAGGTTAGTGATTTATCTATTTGCACTCTGTTTTTGTAACTCCTGCTTTTTTCCTCCCCGACTGCTTCCACTCTTCTGAGCGTTCAAGGCAAGATTTAATGCACCTGGAACATCACAATTAGCCCCATCATGCTAATAACTTAAAGGAAACAAATAAATACTAGAAATGGTGGCACTTTGGAAATTCCCCTGTGCTGCAGGAAGAAGGCCTGCTGGTCAGGGCACATTGATTTTTTTCTGAATCCATCCACGCAGGATTCAAGGACAGGACAAAACACTCTTAAGTCAGCAAGCAGAATGCAGTAAATAATGAGCAAGCTGGAGAGGGCTGAGGCTCTGCACTGACGGAGTCCAGATACAAACTGTGGTGAGCTATACATCTCGGCATCACGGTGACACTGCCTCCGGAGCACAAGGGAAACCCAGACAGGTAACAGGAGCTGGAAAAGCCGTTTGAGACCCCAGAAGTTTTGCATATTCTTTTTGTTGGGGAAGCAGCAATGAACTCCTTCCCCCAGTCCACAGGATTCCTTGCTGATCTGGAAACCTGTGTAGATAAATACCAGCTCTTCTGCTGGAGCACAGTACCTCTGTGCCAGACAAAGGCTTTAGCTCAGGGGCAGTTATGATCAGGAAGCAGGGCTTCTACCAGCGGGGTTTAACTGGTATAGCTGAGTCAAAGCACTTTGCCATCACCGTGTTGCTGCTATACCTATGCTGGTGAAGTGCTTTTCCCCATGTAGAGATGCTCTCTGGCCTAAGGCTTGTTTGTGAAGGAAGGAGAGGGGAGAGTCCAACAGATAAAAGCTTTCCACTGAGCAGCAGGAGGGAGAAGGCAACCCATTAGCTTTTCCACTTCTTTGTTTGCCTTTGTCATCTCCAGCCCTCCGTGTACTCCAGCGCGTCAGCTTCCCTCAGAGTTCAGGGGAACTAATCAAGTACGTAAAAAGCTTTGTGTGATTGAGTGTTTGCAGGGCCAGGGTCCTGGTTAAGTGATGTTGGGAAAACAGAAAAGAGGGGACACCCCTGCTTGAAGACTCATCCCTGGTCTGACTCTCAGCTGCCTCTTGTGCTTTGGCCCACGCAGAGCTGCAACACTGGCATCCCATCAGGAGGGCAATTCAGAGCACCCCTGCAGAGAACCAAGCACTACTTGTAACCCATGGTAGTCAATTCTTGTGACTTAATCACCAGTCTTATGCTTCACTGTGGTTTTCCTCCCAAAAGTAACCACGTGCAGCAAGAACTCAGCTTTTCTCCTCTGGAATAGAATTCTCTCTTGCTGTCCCTGTTACAAATTAAAACTCAAAAGCTGAATTCTTCTGGGACAGAAACCCGTGTACTGGGGATCATAGAAAGCAGCTTTCCAAAAAAGTCTCATGATATATTAACTGATTTTATGGTCCAGGACTCTGATATATGACACTTGGGCCCTGGGATGGGCTGGCGACATTGAAAGAATATACTGTCTAATACATTTGAAAAAAAGCTGTGTTTATTCAAATTGAAAACATAAAAAGGAGTAAATCTGGAGGTAAATTAGAAAAATATGATCTTAATTTACATTAGCTCAGGGAAACAGTGGTAGTTACTGGCCTCATAGATAAGCAAAAGACTCTTTGGTGTTATCACCGAGGTTACGTCAGTGCCAGCCTGACAGGGCAGCTTGAAACGAGCTTTTCCTCTCAGTTACTCCTGCAACAACTGCTCCTGCCTAGAAGTCATCTTTGTTCACTTCTGGGTCCTTACTTTGCTCCCCCTCTTATCCTCTTCAGCGCCCTTGGCAACATATGCAGCCCCTCCCCAAGGGTTACTGCCAGCACAATACCTGACGGGGAGCAGAAGTTTGGATGTAAGCTACTCCAAAACCTCTGACAACCACTCACAGTGCCCTGCCTTGCCCCTTGCACTCCTTAGGCTGGCCCAGGTGTGTTCAGGGAGAGGGGCTGGCCTTTTGGCTGGCAGGGGAACAGGGCAGGCTCCCCTTGACTTGCATCAGGGCCCATCTTCTTCCTTGCAGTGGGACACCACTGACACTGGTGACAGATGCCCTAACCCCCAATAATGCCTTGGGTCTTTCAAGCCTCTTTCTCCCTTGGCAGAGTCACAGAAAGACAGGGGCCAGCAGATGCCATTTGGCTTTGGTCCATCTCTCATGGAGGGCAAGAAACCTCTCCTGCAATGACTTCTTGAGTCAGTGCTAAGAGTGTTGCCAAGCAGTGCCCAGTAGTTTTGCTCTGTTTCATTTCAGGGAATTCTCTCTAAATCTTTCTGCATAATGCTTGGCATGTTTCCAAATTGGTCATTACCTCATTTCCTGGGATGAGGCACAACAGAGACACCCCACGAGTCCTATACTTTGAAAATCATGTTGTGGAGGTCAAATCCCAACTCATCTGCTGTGGTGTACTGCAGCCAAGTGTATTTTTTCAGATTTAACTTATAATGTTTGAAGTGAAGAAGAAAGGGCAGCAGCATGCAAAACGAAAGCCAAAAAGAGCATATGATGCAGAGTAACCTGAACCATAAAGTGGCAATGACAGGCCTTGAGAGGTCAACTTCAGCTATGTTAAAGTGAAGGTGTGGGACTTCTAACCCAGATCACATCTCCCACACTTGTCTTACACTGAGGAAGGACTTGTTATAAGTCATTACTGAGGTATTCTGCAATGCCAATGGCTACAAGCCCTCACCTCCCCAGGCAAAGCACCTGGTGAAGAGTTAGATTAGAGGTCATCAGGCTGCCACTTCCCACAAGGAGGGGGATGGAGCCACCATGCTAAAAGAAGGGCCAGTCCTGGACTTCAGAGTTGCGAATATCCCCCTTTCACAGGAAGCTGTGGAAGCGGCCCCTCTTATCTCAGCCTTACTGTCACTGCCTCCAGATGCTACTGCTTGAGACTTCTGCACAGCAGTGTTTCTGTCTGCCTGGCCCCTAGCCAGGCTTCGCTGCCTGCCTAGTCTGTAGTCCTTGCTTCTCAAGTATTTCTGAGAAGGAAAGGTCAGCTCCTGCCCTGTGGACTGCAGCAGTGTGACAGCAGACATTTGGGCTCAGAGGAAGTTGTTTGCTGGCCCGTTCAAATGCCAGACACAGGTGAGCTGCCCAGGTGAGCTGCAGCTCTCCCGGTGATAACCAGCAGCAGCACGGAGGGAAGCCCTGGCTGGCACTTGCAAAACTGGCTTCTGCCACATGAAGAGGAGCACATGGCCCCCATCTCCCTATATGCCAGACCAGGAACATATTTTCTGGACCAGAAAACTCCCCCACCAAACAACCAGGGCTGTATTTCCAGGCATCTATTGCAATGTGGTTATCCTCTTGTGCATTCAGCCATCTCTGCTTGCGCAGGCTGTACTTTCCTCGGTGCTGGGTTGTGACAAGCTTACCTTTTTCCATTTAATTCTCAGAAATGCAAATGATTGCCAAAACCTTCCTGTGTTACGATTTTTAGAGGCATAATTATTAAACTGCATTTGGAAAAAGTGGGGTGACAATTCTCATGACCCAGTGATTTTCTGCTCCAGTGAAAGGAGCACGTTGTGGGACTATCACCAAGAATGGAACAGGATTAAGGAACTCCTTGGTTATCCAATTAGAAATCCCTCTACAAAAGAGAGCAGGTTGAAAACCTGAGTGAGTCTAGAGTGGTGGCCTGACCCTGGCTGGATGCCAGGTGGCCACCAGAGCTGCACTGTCACTCCCCTCCTCAACTGGAAAATCTGAAAAGTCCCCAAGGAAGTTACCATCTGTGAGGATCCTGCCTCCAAACAAGACAGTCAGGGCAGTACCCTCATGGATATGAGTTGAACTGGGTCTGAACTGGGAAAACAGACTTGAAGCCATTTTCTTAATCCCAGCTGGGTCTGTAATTCTTCTCAAAACCTTTTTCCTCTTTCCTTGATGAGAGGCAGAAAAGGACAGGTGTGAGGCATCAACATTTCCAGGTCCAAAATAATCCCATCCTGTCCTCTGCCTGGCTCCAAGACCTGAGATGGATAGTACTGTACCTTCAAAACAGTCCCTGATTTTGGGTGCTGTGCGGGATGTGTGTGTGGAAGGTGCTGACTATGCATCTCCTGTCACACACAGTGCATGTCCAGGAAATTCCCACACAATGCCAGCCAGCACATCCCCTCTCTTCAGCCCCCCTTTTCCTAGAACTAATCAACCAGGAGCTGTGCACAGAAAGTCATTGCTGACTTTGTCCCTCATGGAGGCTCAGCACCTTAATCCCTGCCCCTGGCTTATCCTGAGCAGGGGGAGTCCTGCCCAAGTCAAATACCTCCTTTCATAGGTGTTTAATCTGCCAGTAAAATAACTCCTTGTCCCCATTCTTTTGTCAGGGAAGCAAAGCTCCCCTGCACTGGGAGAAGGCAGTGCCTGTGGTGTATCACGCCTGTATATCCCAGTTTAGCCACATTGTAGGAGCACTCTGCATCCCAAGATACACCCAGCATGACCCTCCTTGCCCCAGGCCTGTGATTGCAAGCCCTGACCTCCAACCAGTTGCTCGCATCCCCTCCTGTCCCCCCATCCCAGCCGGCTGCCCTTGGCATTCCTTTGGGGTCCACCACCTCAGCAAAGACAGCTGATGCTCCTACATGGAGGGCAGTGGAAAGTGAGGAAGAAAAGTGAGCTCAGTCTAAACCCCTCTGTGGGACTATGGGGGCACCAGAGGGACTCTTCCAGTGCAGACCCAATCACGCAGTGCCGCAGACTTGCACACGAGGCAGCACAGGGCACATTGTGCCGCCAGCACAGCCCTTTTCCTCTGCTCACTCTGGAGCCCTGGCTGGTGGAGAAGCCCTCTGCCTGGCTCCTAATGCTGCTGCACATGCATTTTGGGTTTTTTGAGCTGTTGCTCGCAAACAAAAGTGTTCAGATGAAAAATAAACCTCTTAAAAATCCCAGCCTATTCACTCCTGGCAGTCTGGTATTCCTTCAAACTGTCAGACTTAGCAGATTGTTTACTGGAAACGGTTCAATTGGCAGGACCTTCTGCTGTGCAGATGAAATTTTAAAATCCTGTTTCTTGTTGCGCTCAAAGTCTCTCTTTCCACTACATGGCTTCACAGAATTATTATTCACTTGTTTCCCATTGAATCGAAAAATACCCTCTCTCTTTCGTTTCTATGGCAAAAATATGCAGGGGATATTAGCCCTCGTGCTTCAGGACACAAGCCAAGAGCTAAGTGCTTGGGCTGGAGAGAAAACTTTCCCTGAGGGACACAGTAATGCAGAATGGCCAATTATCCCCAAAGCGTCCCAGCTGGCCGGGATGGGGAGTCACACTGTTAGGTGGGACAGACAAGTGGTGCACAGCATGACACTCTCTGTGGACCACCCACGGGTCTCCTCATCCAGGGAGATGTTGCCCTGATAAAAAGAAGCTCCTCCAACTCCTAATCTTGCAGATTCTGGCATTTCCCTTCCTATATGCAAGTGCAGCAAGAGAAAGAGCTGTAACCTGCTTTGCTCAGGTCCCATTGCTGCCTTTGCAGTGTGTCCCGTGAGCAGCTGAACCTGCAGGGCCAGGACATCCTGCTCTGGGTCAAATGTTCTGCTACCTTTTCCCGTTGCTTACATGAATGTCTGGCAGTTGCCAGCAGGGAAGACTACTTCAGTCAACTTCGTAAAGTTTGTTGAGGCTTAAGGCAGAAGAACTTGCTGTGAAATCCCTGTCCCACCTCCTCATGGCCCGTGTCTGGAGTTATGTCCCAAATCCTACCATTTGTCCTTTGCGCCTTTGGCTGCCTTGTCCTCTAAGTAAAATGCTAAAAGCACCTGCATGCCCCTGTGCTGTAGTGGTGCCTCCACTAGTTGCCTGTTAGGTGGTTGAGGGCTGCACATGCCTTCTGGGGAGGATATTTTCCTCTTGGGCCTCATATCCAACACTGCTTCCACCAGGCATTGTTGGTGCCCAGCAAGGCTTGGAGGTGTGGGAGACTTGCATCCTAAGCAATGCATGGTAGGGTAGCAACTCTGACCCACAAGACACTGCTCTGGTGCCCCTGCCCTGACACACTTCTTTTAAGGATACCAGGATTTTTAGGAAGGTTCCAAAGCTGCCTGTTCCTCTGCCACAGTTTCTTGCACTCACCCCTGGTTCTCAGCCTGCTGCTGAAAACTGCCCTTATCAAGATGTTGAACTCAAATAAGCCCATTTTAAATGGGGTTGCCTCTGCAGCAACCTCAAGGACTCCTGCCCACAGCTCTCCCTTGTTAAGTGTAGGAGGCGGTGCAGGATTTCCATCAACACCTGCCGGTCACATCTCGCTATCCTAAAAGTTCTACTCTCCTGTGCAGTGTCAAAACAAGTTGTTCCAGGAGAGTTTCTCAGGGAGTCGATGAAATGGCCTACAGAAATGGGCCTGATGTGCCATTCCATGTCAAGTTACAATGTCCCTTAATCACTCTGTCAGCAGGTGGAGCACCTTCCTTTATCCTCACCTCCTCACCGTCAATCCGACCACAGATCCTATTCCCCTTGCTTGCGGCTGCATTTCACAAGGAATACATCACACCCCGCAGCCTTACCCTCACTGTGGTTGTCCTTTGTGGGCACCTATGATCCCTGTGCACTCTGTGATTCCTGCTGCTGTTGTCCCAGCCTTATGGGAAACCTGTCCCAAAGCTGGCCTTTCAGTTTGATGAGCACTTTCTCACGCTAATAAAACAGAAGAACAGCAGCATAAACATGCAGAATTGAGAGGGCAAACCCACACAAATTACAATTAGTGCATACAGCCCCAAGTCTCTGACTATTCATCCCTCCTGTCACATTGCTGCTCCCTGTGCTTCCCCCGCCAGGGGCCACAGGGGACACAGGCTCACTGAGTGAGCTTTTGGTTTGTGTGGAAGACACCACGCCCCCCAGTACGGGAAGAAAATGTTTAAAACTAAGATGGGGATGAAGAAGCATAAAACACCAAGTTTTGCAACTGCCTCTGAGCATTGATGGGACAGATCCAGGGAGCTTGGATAAGTCCCACTGAACCAGTGCTGTGGATGGAGCTGAAAGAGTATGTGGCGGTTCATTTCTCACACTGTGGAGCAGAAGGTGATCTTCTCTGCGATGGGGGACAGACAAAAATGGATTGGGAGGGCAACACTAGCAGAGCTGCCTGCTGCCAGGGAGAGACACAGGGCAGGGGGGTCCTGGGAGCCATCTGCTCCGTGCTGGAGGATGGCTGGGATTGCTCCCAGGCACGCTCCACCAGAAATGTGCAAGCATGGTTCTTATTCCTGTGAAAGTAGCAAAGATAATCTTTTTTTTTAAGCTGTGCTTTGAGGTGGGAATGCTCTGTTAGGCAACAATTTGTAAATCTTGGGTACACGTGGTTCTTATTTTAGCTCCTACACAAAATGCTCCCCGATGATTTGAGCATCGCTTCCCTCCTTCCCAATTCAAGCTTCCCTGAACACCTCTGGGGCAGAAAAAGAGCTCTGGCACTGGGTCTTTACCCCCATCTCTCTCTGGATGCCTGTGGGAGGGACACACTGAACCTGCAGCTCAGCCCTGCGCTGCATTTGCAGCGAACTCAGGATCTCCTCTCTCACACAAAACCAAGTCGTCTGGTAACACATTCCCCAGTCACCACCGTGCTGCTGTCACGATCTGATAGATGTAGCTGTGTCTAGAGGTCACTGCCATGGGCTTTTCCCTCAGCAGCATAGGTGGTCCTGCCCCACTCCTGCCTCTCCGTACGGGCAGGGTAAGTTGGACCCGGGCGTCACGCGTGATGTACATCACAACTGCCTGTAGGATAGCTGTCTTGCTCTGAAATAACAGCTGATTCCCGGCTAATAGATTCAGTAATCTGACACCCGGGCTGTAATAATTGTATCTGAACAAGGCAGGCTCCAGCCTCTGCCAGCCTTATTAGAATGAGTGATTGTTTCCATCAGGGATGTAGCTCTGGTGCATTCACCTTTCCTGGGCTCCGAAAAACAAATTGAGCTTCTGACCTTGGCAGATACGACAGCTGACCTGTTTCCTCCTTTTTAAATAAGGAGAAAACAGGCTTTGGAGGAAAAGTGCCTGCTTTCTGCAGGCCTCCTTCTGCCGAGCTTCTCGCTATCATGAGATCTTAGTTAAATATTTGGCCTGCCGTTATTAGCCAGGATGACAGGCTGCCTAAACTGCCAAGCTCCTTCCGTGAGGTACGGAGGAGCAATCCTCTCCTCCTGCTGCGTTTGGGTTTGTTCCTAAATCCTCTGCTCCCCATCACACCGTGGCTGTTAAAGTCAGCCCCTTTTTGCTGTGGCTGTGCAGTCCCAGCAGCTGTGATCCAGGGGTGTTCGTAACCAGGGGGTGCACTGGGGGTTGGTCTCAAAGTTGCAGCACTGCTGAGCTGTGCTCCTGCCACCCCTTCCCTGCTCTGAGTCTCAGGCAGCACCCCAGGGGTTCTCCCAGAGTATGGGGCAGCGAGCCCCGCTCTGGCACTGATGTGGGGGCACTGAGGCTGATGCTGACGGGTTTATAGCAGCACCCGGGCTTGCCCTGCCTAGAGAAGGAAAAGCTTCCTGCTGCAGTTGCACCAACAGCATGGGACCAGGGAGGGGATGACTCCCAGGAGCTTTTCCCTGGGAGCCACAGAAAGAAAACCACCTCCTGCCCTCAGCCGGGAGTCCTCCTGCTGCCTCCTTTAGTCAGCAAGTCACCAAGCCTCGGTTGCTAATCCAAAATTTCCCTGGTGATGTGCCGGGCAAGACGGGTTTTCCAGTGGGCTGCAAGCTCCATCCCATGCTGTGGCTGTAAATATATCTGGGAGGGAGATTTAGCCACGGTCCGTCCCCCCCCTTCCTCATATTGCTTCTCCTGAGGTTAAATGTCAAACATGTCTAAAATATCGGCCGGGTCTGCAACCTGCACGCACTTGAGGAGAGGGACAGCCGGGCTCCCCTCAGGGCTCTGTCCTGATTTATGGAGGTGTGCAGCGCGGAGCCGTAAATCGGGGCATGCATCAGATAACGTCATGGGAGAACGACGTGCATTTTATCAGAGCTGGGACGCTAACACGGGGAGGGTGGGAGCAGGGACAGCCCCGAGGCGTGCAGCTTGCTTTTCTTCCTCCATCAAAGTCGATTAAAAAAGAAACAAAAAAAAAAAAAGAAACAACAAAAAAAAATCTGTCCCGCCTTGGTGGCTGCGCAGAAAATTGTGCCTCAGCTCAGCAGAGGAGGCACCGGCGATGTCGTGGGAGATTCCTGGTGCTTGGCCTCTCTGCTCCTCTTTAAGTGAAGAGGAGGGCCGGTTTATGGACCACAGGCAAGTCCTGTAGGTCTGGTGGTTCGGCACAAAAGAGGGAGCCAGGCAGGGCATAAATGTTGGAAAGGAGATTTATGTCTTTTACTGTCCATCTGCAAAGCAAAACAAAAATAGCTGAAACACCGGTTTTCTGCTTTATCGGCTCTGTGAATAAGCATATAAATTTCTATGACATTTCTGGAGGCTTGCTGAAGGGGAAAAAAATTCATCCCATAGGACCTGGCCGGCAGCAGTGGCAGCATATGGTCTGCTGAAATCAGTGGCTGAGAGCATTTTGTGTGTGTTAGCATTAAAAAGGTGACTTTGCGAGTAATTTCAGAAGCAGGGAGGGGTTTTCTCTTTTTTCCTTTTTTTTTTTTTTCCCTCCTTCCTTTTTTTTTTAATCCTGCCTAAGCTGATGCAGCTGTCACAGCCAATAACTCTTCAATAAGGGAGCTGGGCTGCGTTTCTTGACTGGGAAGTACGAGGGGGTGATGGCTTTTGGCCGGCTTGTGGAAGTCGGTTCGGCCTCTCGCTGGGAGGTGGAGGGGAGAAAGGCAAAGTCCCCGGCACAGGCCAAGAGAGGAGTCGTGGATGTTTTATTTTTCCCAGCAGCTGCAGCTCCCCTCCCTCTGAGAAGGAATCGGGGCCCTGTAAGTCCGTGGGAAAGCGGCTTCGATCTCCCGGCTGCAGGAGGGTGGCAGGGGAGCGCCGTTTCAAAGATGGAACTCACTGGGGAAAAACAAATACAAATAAGCAACTGTTTATGGTAGATAAAGTGTGGCTTTTTCTCTTTCATCGTTGACTAAAACCTCATGTTCTTTCAGGTGAGGGAGGTAGGAGCAGTAATGCACTGTCAGAAAGACGTCTTTCAGCAAGGCAGCACCTCTGGATGTTTATCTCCCTGCCATTGTGCTCCGGCGCTTTGAAATGTAAAGGGAAAACGCTGCTAATCACACTGTTGCTTAAAGATCAACAGCCAGGCGAGATGTACTTTGTCACATTTTCTCTTTGGTCTCTCTCTTTGCTTAATGAAAACGGTGACATTCATTCAGGCTTGCACGCCAGCACATGGCGGTGGGTTTTTAATGAATCCCTCCTGCCCTTTCCCTGGGCTCTGACTGAGGGGCGCAGCCGGATCCGCCCTTGGAGCATCCTGATTGCCACCGAAACGCAGATCCAGCCACTGGTAGAGCGGACCTCGGTGCCACGTCTGCTTGCCTCTGGTTAGGATCGAGCCCATCCTGTGTTACCTTTGAGTCATATTGTTGAAGCCAGAGAGGACGCGGGATGTTAGCAAAGGCTGAAAAGCAAAAATCTGATGTTGGATTTCTTATCAATGGGAGAACACAGAGCTTTAGGGGGTATTAAGAAAAAAAGTGTGGAATAAACGAAATAAATGTTTATTTGTGCAAAGAAAGAAAAAACTCATATACAAGACCCCTCTTCCTGCCATCATGGTGTAGGCTTGTAAATAACAGAGCAAAAAGGAAGAAGCAAGCATGGAAAGCTGGAGTGGTAGTTTCTTGAAGGGCTGAAGGGAGAGGGATGTTTTCATTTTAAGGCAGGAATTTCTCATGCTCCTATTTTCTTCACTGTGAGATTAGCACAGAGGTCTCCACTTCCACTTTCCACTATGTCCTGCATGTGGGGAAAATGCAGCAACTCAACTTGTTCAAGGAGCATAAGGAGAGGGAGAGAAATTTAGCTTTTCTCCTAATGCTGATTAGGAAAAGCAAACAAAGAAAAGAGCAGAAATGTGAACCACCAGTTCTTTTCCAGCACAGGCTCCACTGAATCCTATTACAGGGATATATCAAAAGCCATAAGAATATTTTCATCTTTTGCCTGCCCAATGGCCAAGGCAGGTGTCATCAGTCGGCAGTGAGTGTGCTGGGATGCACAGCAGATAAAGCCGAGTAACTGAAGAAACACGTCAGCAGCGTATGTGTCAGGCATCGAAATACCAACCCCCACGTCCGTTCTATTGGCTTTATCCAAGCCTTTTTTGCCCCATTCCCAGCATCCTCTGGGAACAGCTCCCTGACTCACAGACTAAAGGTGGTTAAGCGCTTCCTTGGAGCACAGTCAGGGGAAAGCAGCGGCTCGTGCAGAAGCCACAGTCCCTGGGCAGCCCAGGAAACATCACGCATTTCTGAGCGGCTTCAACCAGCCTTTCCTCCGTGGACAGTTTCTATCACTGCCATGGGCGTGGGGTGCCCAGTACAGGGGCAGGAGCGGGTCTGTAGATGTCTTAAGGCTCCCAGTGAAGCCCTGGGTACCTCAAGGCGTGGTGCTCACAGGGAGAGCAGCCCACCAGCTGCTGAATTGATCTATGTGTGTCCCTGGCAAAGACCACTCACCAGCCCGTCCATGGCAATATAGAATTGAGGGGTGAGCTCTCCTTGAGACAGTCGCGCTGCCTGTGTGCAGCTGACTTAAGGATGAGGGGCTACATGGTGCTAAGCACACTGCTTGCCTTCAGGGCCCCTTCCAACGTGATAAATACTTATTTGGATGGTGCCCTGCAATGTGCAGTTGGATACAACCCATAAATCGTGGTGTTAAATCGGTAAAATAAAAATCCAGTGCTGCGTCAGCTCGGCCTTTGAGAAGGCAAAGCTGATAAATAGGGTTTGATTGGCTCTTTCTACATCGATGCCCCAGAGCAACACCCTCTGCTTGAGTGTGATATTGCTGCAAGCTGACAGTACAAAGGACAGACGCATACCCGTGCCAGCCATTGAGCCGGCTGCCTGGATTAACCCTGATTTCCTCTCCTGACACTCCTTTCTTCTGCCGAGGAGGGAAGCCAGGCGTAAGAGCAAGTCCCTTTGCCTGTCATGCCGAGAACGTGGTGCTGGCAGCGTAATTCAGCGTGCTAAGCCCGGCTCACCCCTCCCTGGTCCCTGCTCTGTGGTGGTCTAACTCCATAAAAGCAGAGGATTTACACCTTCTTGCACAAGCAGTGTGAGAAGGATCCAGCTCTGACAGTCCTGACTCCCAGCTTCCTGGGAAAGGCAGAGAAACAGCTGCCTTTCAGCTCTCCTTGAATCCCTTGTGCTCTTTGTATTGATAAGGATTTCCTAGGATGTGGTTGAAGGGAGAGCACGTGGGACAGCATTTCACATGCACCTTTCAGATTTAGCCTAAATGCCTATGGGAGGAGTTCCACTGTCTCCAAGAGCAGAGCAACCAGCTCCCAGCCCTCCAGCCAGCACCTCCTAGCACCGCTGCTGAGATGGCAAAGTGACAATAAATACAAATCTTATCAGTCTAATAAGGCGAATTCCCTGTGCAGCAGGAAGGAGCCTCTCCATTGAGATGGAATCTGCACCAGCTGAGGTGACACCCTGAATTTGGCAGCAGCGCAGCCTCACCAGGGAAGGGAAAAGCAAGAGGCACTCACACTTTTCCCGCTGCCTTTTGGTGTGTGCCCGAGCAAGCCTGGCTTGTGGCAGTGCCAGGAGCGGTACCTGCCCAAAAGGAGCCTTAGCTCAGAGAGGATGCTCTGCTCCTCCCTGCCGTCTGTGTGCTTGCTGGTGGCCGAGCTGACACGATGCCAGGAATCTGGTGCCAAAACACAGAGCCAGTACACTGCTTTTCTGCTGATCCCTGCTCGCCATCAACTGGCCCAGGGCTTGCAAGAAATCAGCCCTGGAAGGGAGGATGGCTGCCCAGAGCTGACCAGGAATGAAGGGAAAGATGCTGGTGGCTGGAGGGAGGCACCTCCAAGCCCCTGATTGCCTCTGGGCTTCCCCCACAGGCAGGCAGCCCCTATGTGTGCTGGAGCTCAGGGCTGCATCCCTCAGCTGTCTGGCTGGGGACTGCTTTCCACCCTCTCCAGCTGGCTCGAGGACACTGCTGTATCCTAGCGGGGAGTGACCTGTGTGATCTTTTCATGAACACTGAGTGACTTTCCTGGCCATGAAATCATTGGAAGTGTTGGGTGGGTCAGAGACAGGCACTCCCAAACCTGGCTTCTGCTCCTGGAGCCAGCATCCCAAAACACGTCAAGTCCAGGCTGATGATGGTTCTACCCACTGCAGATAGGAGATGGAGTGGGAAATGATGTACAACCACTCATACTCACTGTGGGAGCACAGTGCAGAGCTACAGCATATGTCAGGCATCTGCATTTCAGTAAATACTGCTTGGAAACAAAGATTAGAGAGATAGGAACATTTCGATTTTCACTGATTCACCACCCAAAAGGAAAAACTGAAGGTGAGGGAAAGGAAGGACATGTCCTTCAGGTTCAGCCCAGCAAGAAGTGATTTTATTCAACTCCTTCAGGGGGAAGGAGCTACAAGCAGGTTTGGAAACAAGACAACATTTAAAATGAAGAAGCAGAATGTTTGTGATCACAAAAAGTTTCAGATTTTTTAAAACTGTCTCCTCTTGGCTGACAATTGGTTAAAGTCAGCACAAGTGAGTAAACTTCAGTCTGCAAAAATTGCAGCCAGTGTTAAGATGCCGCGTAATAGATTGGAGCTGAGCAGGTGTGGGACCAAATGTCTCTGCTAAATGAGAGAGCTGTGCAGGTGATGCTCTGGTTAAAGCATCTGCCAGTAAATAGGCTCTCTCTTGGTATTTGTCCATCTAAGATAATATTATAGAAAAACTGTATAGATTACCCTCAAATCAGTAATTTTCTCTATGCCTATATGCCTATTTTTTTATAAAGAAAACGACCTGCATCTCAAATCCAAACTTTTCAGACTGCTCAGTTGGAGCAGAATACTGGAGTCTTCCAATAAATTTTCTCCATTATTGCTGAAATTTCAGCTGACAAAGAAAGCATCTTGTGCTCCTTTCTCACACATCTAAATTCTGAAGCATCAGCCATTTTGAGGGGGAGGGATAATAACTCCCTGTTTTTAACATCCAACTCGATACGTTTGTGAAAGGGATTATACGGCACCTCGTCCACCCACAGCAAGGGATTGAATGTGATGACTGGGGAGGGCACCTCCACTCTCATGTTTAATTCAGGCAATGTTTTCTGTCTCAAAGGCAGGGAAAGTGAGTGAGGCATTTACTTGGGTTGGAACAGGGGTCAAATTTAAGTTTGAGTTACCTTGACTTGCCCACCTGCAGTGTCATCCTGGTCATTGTTAGAGAAGAGCTTGGGATCGAGGCCAGGTTGGACGGAGCTCTGAGCAATCTGGTCTAGTGAAAGGTGCCCCTGCCCATGTCAGGGGGGTTGGAACTGGATGATCTTTAAGGTCCCTTCCAACCCAATCTGTTCAATGACTCTACGATTCTATGATCTGTGCTCTGCTTCTGACATTCTCCCTTCTCAAACACTGAACCCAAGCAGACTGTAGCACTCTCCCCATTTTACAGAAGGCAAAAGCAAAGTACTGGGGACAAGGACCCTTGTCAAAAGTAACCAGCATGGTAAGAGCAGGACAGGGGTGCAAACAGCCTTCTACTTCCTAATCACTGTCTGCTCCTGAGATGTTGGGTAGAACCTGAGGTGTGTGACCACACCTGGCTGCCTTGGCTTCTTTATGCCTTTAGTGTGAACCAGCATATAAAGAGCACTGACTGAAGAAATAAGTCCCAGGTGCTCGTGGGACCCGGCAGGTAGAGAGGTTTCTCTACTCACACAGCACAACCTGGGATAGAGGCAGGGGCCAGCTGTCCTAGTGCAGGACATGGGGAAAATGGGGGGTAAGAGGGTGGCAGGGTGGTGGGAAGAGGGGAAGAAGCAGGTGGTCATGGGGAGAAATGAATGAAGGGGATCAAAGAGTGGGATAAGGAAAGAGAGGAGAGAAGATTTCTTGAGGACATGAAGCACAAGTAATGGTAGTAATGGCGGTGGTCGCGAGCACAAAGAAAACAAAAGGGAATGAAAAGCAAAGGGAGAAAATGAGAATAAAGCTAGGAAAGGAGAAGCAGAGGAGAAAGCAACCATCCTGCCAGCCTCCGTGATGGCTGTTATTTGCAGATAGGAAGTGCTGCCTGCAGAAAAGCTGATTGAGGCTGATTGAGGGAAAGAATGAGCCACATGTGACAGATGTTAGTCACTCTGCGTAATGCCCTACTGGAAGGCACTCGGATTCTGTGGGGATGACAGCACTCAAAGAAACTGCATGGAGCACAGCAGCCCCAGGAGCAGACGGGAAGCAACATGAATGGCAGGAGTGCTTGAATCCCCCAGTCTCA
This sequence comes from Oxyruncus cristatus, assembly GCA_013399855.1. Taxonomy (NCBI): domain Eukaryota; kingdom Metazoa; phylum Chordata; class Aves; order Passeriformes; family Cotingidae; genus Oxyruncus; species Oxyruncus cristatus. The sequence continues at coordinate 830,859 of VXAY01003244.1, read as the reverse complement.
AGTTGGGAAGAAAAGAAGAGAGAGACGAGTGGCAGGTTCTGCCTTTTACATACTTCCTGCCTCCCTCCATGCTCCCTCATCCAAAACCAGGCAAAGGCCTGAAGCAGATGGGAACTCACACTCCTTCCTGCTGGCAGCAGGGCTGCCTCCATGCCCCTCAGAGGAGCCATCAGCGCCCATGAAAATTGTTTCTAAAAAAATGTCTCAAGCTTGTAGTTACTCAGGTGGTTTGGGAAGCAAAGCTCAGGCAAGAAAAACAGCCAAAATGATAGTTTAATTGTGCTATTGTACCTCCAGGTCTGACATAGACTATCTTTCCTTACTTCCCGTATTTAAAAAAAAGATCACTAAGCAGCAAATGGCACAAGGCCCTTCGTGTGTAAGACCCTCACGTGCAAGTCTTTTCTTTTACTTGTTTGCCCCACCTTTAAAAATGCAAGAGGAAAGCAAAACTTCCCAGGGACTACTTTACCTTCAGCGTTTCCAGTGAAGCAGCTGCCGTATTAGATCATATTCAAATGGAGCCCCAAAGAGGTCGGGAGCAGCGTATTAGCTGAACTGTTTATCTGCAGCCAGCCAAGGGGGGATGGTGCTGCTCAAATCAATTTTCTATGCTCCGACTGGCCCATCTTCTTGACACTTAGATGTCACTGTACCACTGGTGATAAAAAGGCCTGCCAAAAAAGGATGGATTTGGATTCATGCAGGGTCCTACAGAGCCAAATGAGAATTGACAATATTAGTCTTTAGGACAATTTTACAGATAAAATTAATCAGAAGAATAAATTTTCAACAGTTCGCTTATTCTAATCTGCTTTCTATTGCATTGAATCTTGCTCCTATCCACCGTTGCCATTTTAATACTTGCAAGCAATGTTGGGGGGTTTTTTTCTTTTTTTTTGTTTAATGGAATAAAGATCAGGCACATAAACCAGGTTACACATTGCCATGAAATGCCAGTCAAAAAATAACACACACCTGGTTTCTGTAAAAAGAAGGAGGAAGTACCTCACATAGATTAAAAGCAAGAAGAAAAAGTATCAGCATGTTAAATTTGGGCCTGAGGTATAGTCTTTGATATGATCTGAACCTTAACTTTCCCTAAGTTCATCTGGCTTTGGTCTTAATTTTATTATTTGGATAACTGAAGAGCAAAGGCTGAATCTCAGCTCCAGATCTGGTTTTGAATTAAAAATAGCCAACAGAAAGTTCAAGACTATCCATATTCTATCTTACCTCTGTTATAAACTATGTGGGACCTTGTACATCTGTGACTATCGTTCATGGTACTAGAAATCAGACACTCTCCGATTTCATAATAATAAAAAACACATGTGCAACACTTTCCACCCTTCAGTACTGCACAAATGACCAAGTCTCACAACGAGCCTCTGAAATGCTTTCTCCATAGCAGAGATGACATTTCATCAGGAGGTTGACTGTGTTGGTCAAGGACATTCAGACTATTCAAAAGCAGAGGTCGGGGCTGTGTGGCAGAGCCAGGGCAGGTGGGGATAGCTGCACCAGACCTCTAATACACTGCATTACACATCAGTCCTCGCATGCTTTTCTTTTACATATTTGTACAGAAGTTTTCCACATCTCTGGCTGAATATTTAGGGAAGAATTTCAAAAACTGATTCAGCTGGCTGGCAGAATGGAGCTGGAAGAAAATACTCAGTGTTTGGCTATGCTAAAACAATTCTTCCAGCACCTACTTTGAGCATTTTCAGGGCTTGAATCAGGAATCTCAGCACTTGCCATGGAAAGAGGAATAATTTTTTTGCTAGCACTATGCAAATTTACCCAAACTTGGGCCTGCTCTAACCCTCTGAATGGCAGCCTTCATTCCTGCCTCAGCACAGCCCGGGGCAAGCAGCGGCTGCAGTCGCACAGGTCCGAGGCTGATCTGCCAGGGCTGGGCCCAGAGCAGTGGCAGCAGAGCCAGATTTTCTCTGCACTTGCTCCTCTGGGCTCCCAAAGGCAGCAAAGGAGCTGGATGCTGGAGACGTAGCCATCAACAGGATGGCACAGATTTTCAGTGCTCGTTGCCTGGATAGGAGTGGGAAGTGCCAGCCTTAGCACATAGCAGAGGCAAAGGGAACCCCAGCCTGGGATGGATGAAGAAGGACCTTAACTCAAGGAGCAGATGAGTATGAAAGTCACACAGGGGGCAGAGGTCAGTTATCACCTGTTAAGAGGCCACAGTCATCTTCGGACCCCGACAATGTACGTACCTCCCATCCCTCTGGACGCTTGGTGAAGGAGGGTTTGCTGCGGCTACCAGCCACACCATTAGCTCAGCTGGTGGAGATCACTGCCAAAAGCTCTCCAGGGCCAAAGCACTGTTTATAAGTTGGCAGCCTTTCTTCTGCTTGTATCTTTGCTTGCAGAGGGGTTTTTCCCTTCTGCGTTTCAAAAGCTGCTGACAGCACAATTGGAAAAAGAAGCAACTTGGACCATGCTGAGGATGCAAAAGGGAGCACTGTCATCAAATGACCTCTGCAGCTGGGTTTGGTGCCTCTGGGTACAACCACTAGACAAACAGCCAGGGAGTGAGGTGAAGCATGGGGCACAGGACCACATTCACTGATGAATTTTACCTCTGCTCCTTGAGTCTGACCCAGAGCAGATGACAAACACTACAGCAGCCTGGGCTCCTCTTGCTATCCCCACTATCTATCTCCCATGCTACTCCAGCAAACCTTAAGCCTTTAAGCTGTACCTCATGCTATGCCATAAATTTTCATACCATAAAAGTCAGCTCTGGTGTGCTGCAACACAGCCCTCCTGTTACTTCAGTTGCTTTAAACTGGAAAAAAATGTGCAAAGGGTCATAGTCATATTTTAGGACTGCAGGGCCTTTGGGCCCAGAGAAGACCCAAGGCTATATTATTTAGGCACAGCAACTCTGCTTTACAGAAAATACCAACGTAGGAACTGTTTAGCGTCCCTTGTCTTGGGGATGTGAATCAACCCCTGTACTCTTTTATTTTACAATATTGATGTCCGCTTCATTTCTGGATTACAATACTGGGAAAGTAGGCAAGGCAGCCAGACCTCCTCAGCCCTCATGGCTGAGGGCTGGACTGAGTTTATGTCCTTCCTTGGACCATGCAGAGAGGCAGCAGGCAGGGAAACACAGGGAGGTTGGACACTGCTATCTGAATCCCCCTTACAAAGCCAGCAGTAAAACCACAGGCACTTCCAAAAGCAGAACTCAACTTTTAGTCCAGAGCTGGACACGTGTTCATTTCTGCACTTGGAAAAAAATGCTGCTGTCAGGGGAAAAAAAAACTTAAAAGCCACTGGCCAAGAATTTTCATCCCCTGGTGCTCCAACGAACAGTGCTGGGGGAGGCAGAGTGGTTTGTGCAGAGAATTAGGCTGTTGCTAATTAATCAGGACTGATGCATCCTTCAGTGCCCAAAACGGCCATTGGTAGTGCTGATGACAGGAGGAGGTGTTACAGTCATGGGATTAAGGCAAAAGGCTTGACACACTGATTTGTATCCTTTACTACCACAGAGCTCAGACTGGATGTTGGGAAGGTGTTTTAACCCAGTATTTATACAGGTTGCCATGACCTGGGCAATAAAGCCCCAGTTTAAGGAGCACTGAGTTTGCGAGATGAGGGGTTAAATCTGCTCTCTGTCCTGTGGTGGGAAGCAGGGGAGCCATAACCTGGACATACAAAGTGTGAAATACAAGGAAAAACCAAGTGTTCAAATTGGCCATCTGAAATTAGAGACAAAATTCTCCAGTTCTGTCTCCTTTCTCTCCTCTGTATTCAGTGCTTTCCAAAGAGAGGCAATAATCCCTGTGGGGATCAGCCTCTGGCTGTCAGTAAAATGTTTGGGAGCTAATGTGGTGAGCAGCCTGGCTTTCAGCAGGGATAAAGAGAGATGCTGAGCAGCTGCCCACCAAGTGTCCATCCCACAGCCATTCCCAGCAGCAGGGGTTGCAGCACCCTCTGAACACAGGCACCTGTGGACAGGTGCATGATAAGGAATCAAATCAGGAAGTGGGGAGAGCTGAAATGGAGAGACGCACTGGACAACACGGAAGGAAAAGGAAGAAAACACTCTTGGCAGTAGATGGAAGGAATTGTAGCGCCTGGATGGGCTCGCACTCACTGCTGGCTCCAGTCAAATTGATTCCCCTGCCTCTGCTCTGCCAAGTAGCAGCACAGCACTGAGCTCCTGGGTTGTTCAAGGAGGAAGTATGCTTGCCATGGATTGCTTTTTCTGGTGCTTTCTCCTCCTTTTTCTTCCAGCGGGTTTTTCCCCTCAGCTGGAGCTTCTCACAGGTTTTGGCAGCCCAGATCACCCCTGGAAGGCTTCACCTCTCCTGGTAGGGGCAGTCAGAGGCTCCCTGGGTTGGCAGCTGTCTCTGGGTACCAGGGCTTTTGGGAGAGGGCTCAGCTGGCAGCTGGCAGCTCTCTTCTCCTTATTGTGCTTCCAGCTTTCATCTCCCAGTGCAATTACCACCCCTGCCACCACGGAGCCAGAGCCAGAACAGGCAAATACCAAGCCTGGGAGCCTGGTCTTCCTCTAGCAGCTCAGTGTCTGTGCCCCTCAGCTTGGGAACAGAGGCAGAACCCCATTACAGGCATCCCAGGTGCTGGATCACTTGCTTGCTTTGGCTGCCAGCTTCCCAGCACGGCTTCCCAAAAGGCATCTGTGCATCCAAGGTGCCAACAGGCAGTGTCTGCACATGGTCTGAGTTTGGAATAAACAGCAGTAGAACTGCATTCAGGCTGGGATAGGTCCCTTATCATTTGACAAGGCCAACTGGGGACTCAGCCTCTCTCTTTTGCTCTCCTGCATCCCATGCTAATGCTCAGGTAGAGTCAGAGCCTGCCCTCAGAGAAATCTCTGCGTGGCTTTTTTTTTTTTTTTGAAAGACATCAGCGTTTCCTCAGGGACAGGAGGGTAAGAGCTGCCACCCAGCTGTACCTTTATTAGTGCAATTTTCTATTCTCTCCCTCCCGAAAGAGATTTTCTGTCTGCCAGAATAACCCCAAAGTGCTTAAATTTAGCTGTCCTGACAGGAGCTAATCAGAGCTCATACCCCCACGCTTTGCCCCACTTTCTGCTTTCCAGCCAGACTCGAGGCTCAAATCAGTGCATGACAGGGGATGCAGTCTCAGTGATGCAGTGGGAAAGGGATGGGAAAAGGCTCTGTGTGCAGAACATGGACCATAGAGAGAGCAAACATACAAGGAGATGCACAAATGGAAATTGAGGGAGTGGCACATCTGGTTTCTCAGGAAAAACTCAGTACTTTCACAGGGAAGAAGACATTTCTGGTGAAAAATCTTCAGGCAGAAACCCAGCTGTCCAATGACATCCAGGTCTGCCAACTGATTCCCACCAGTCCTAACCCAATGTCAGTTTTTCTTACAGAAATTTCAGGAAATTTCCATCCGAGTTTCATGATATCACATGGGCCTGGCAGTTCAGGCTACACTGAGCTCTTCTCAGACCTGGCTGCATGCATCCCTCTGTAGGGCTAGCTCATGAAGAAGCCACAACCATTGCACCCCAGGTGTGACTAAGCCTTTGTTTTAAACCAGGGAACCCTGCATTGTGATAGGTGCTCTTGGGGGCTCAAATCCTTGCCAGGATTATCAAGGAAGGCATGTTAAGACAAAGGAGTCCTTTGCCTCTCTTCATGAAAGACGTGGTGCTAAATAAGACACACGGTGTTGCCAACATGAAAGATTAACAGCAGCAATGTGGCATGTTTTTAAAAAATACCTAAGCAGAGTTCTCTTTCTTCTTTCCTCTTAATTATAGGAATGCTGTTTAAAGTACAGGTAGAAGCTATTACAGACAGAGCAACCTGTAAAGGGAGAATCTTTAGGCAAGGCATTGGAAGTACGGTTAGAAATGTTATTGCAGGTGAAAAAGAAGACAAAATAAAGGGATGACCACAGAAGGATGGAAAACGCAGAAAAGAGGAATGATGCAGTGTGGGAAAATGAGGACGAGACTATGTTGCAAGGCTGGAAGTTGGTCTGGAGGCTCTGCAGTCCCAGCCTTATTTACGCTGGATTTTTGACAGGGCACCACCAGTTAATGGCTCACCTTCGAAGCCTGGCTTGACCCATTACTGTCATAGGCAATGGGAGAATTACAATCAAATCCTACATCCCCTTCCCAATTTTGGAGGTGTTCGGATATGAGAGTTTTATTTAAAGGCTCCCTTTCAATAAAAAAGTGGGCAAACTGTGATCAAGGAGAAGGAATTGTCTCTGTTTTTGTGATTCACATCTCCTGGCACCCACAAAATATGCATTTCCATGCTCTGATCTGTGCTGCTGTGAAGGACACAGCTGAGAACAGAGCAGGGAGCTGCCAACTAAAGGGTGAAAGAAAGAAAGAAAAACACAGTTACATTTTATTCTTCCTAACATTTTGTTAAATTGGTTCAGCAAGCTTCCCTGAGTCTGGGGAGCTGGGAAGGGGAGGGAGAGAAACTTCATTAAGTGAAAAATTCTCAGAGATAATTGGGAGGCATGGGATAATAGCGGTAGCCTTCATTGTGCTGGGAAAGGAGGGCACTTGCTCTGTATTTGTTAATTGAAGAAGCCAAGAGCGCCTTTCTGCAGGGCCAGGGCTCAGGCTGGAAGGCTGAAGGAGATGTATATTTTTGCTGGTTTAAATAGACATTAGGGGGCTCCATCTTTTAAAAAATAAGCCTCTCGAGTTGCTTCGGCAGCCGATCCAAGCAAGCGCCAGCAGCATGGGCTGAATCCTCCCCCACCCTTCGCACTCGCGCTCTGGTCCAGGGTTTGCTCAGAAAAACACTTGAGGCAGGGGAGGTGGGGACGCAGCCAGGACGAATTGGCTCCTGAAGGGGACAGAGAGAGGGAGGGTGGGAGGGAGGGGGGAGGGAGAGGGAGCTCCGCAGACGGGCAGAGGCACAAGAAATCTTCGGAGAGACGCGGCGCCTGTTCTGTGCGGCACCGCTTGCCGACTCTGAAAATTAAATTCCCCCCACAGTGCAAGTTTGCAGCTCTATCATGCAGACATCGGAGCTTTGTTAAATAAGTTTGCAGTTCTGCTCACTGTGGAATAGATGAAGATCGGGCATCTTTCTAAAGATGCTCTTTTTTTGTAAACACCTCTGTGCCTGGTGATACTATTTGCACATTTATCCACTTGGGCCCTAAAAGTATTCAGATTAAAAAAAAAAAAAATCTGTATCTGACTAATTAAAAACCATTAACATCATAATGTCTTATTAGTTTTATGAATGCTCCCTTGTCTGTCTTGACTTTTCCGAGCAAATCAGAAACATTTTGGGTCTGAGTCTCATTTGCCCTAAGGCCCGTTTACTCCATGCAGGAAAAGCCAATCAGGCTCAGAAGGAGAGCACGTGAAGGCTGCACCCACTGCAAACCTTTCCAGCTCTTGGAGTGTCATAAAGAAATTTCAGTGTTAAAAAAAAAAAAAAAACCACAAAACAAAACCCAACCAACTCTTGAACATGCAATGCTGTGCAATAGGCTGGGTCCCACAAACTGCCCAGCAAAGTATTTTTGCCAACATCAGTTATTGTTTTCCCCCACAAAGCCCTTGTAGCTCTAGGTCTGTTGCGGCAATTAGTGATAAATCACTGCTGGGAGTTTGGGACATCCATTGGAAAGGCTCCCAATAGCCAGTTACCAGGAGAGCACCAGGGCACACAGCAACACCATGTTTCATATTCTCTCTAATTTTTAATGGTGAGTGGAGAAGGGTTACACTTTAGTTCCGCATATACTGTGTCAGGGTAAAATAATGTTCTCTTCTGGCAGCACTGAATCAGCACACATCCAAAATTTGCCTTCTTCCGCTGCACGTGCTGCCCCCATGGAAATCAGTGAAAGCCTCATGCAGACATACGAGGGCAGGATTTATCCCATAAATCACAAACCAGATCATAAATACATGCTTGAACCTTCCCTTAATATGATTCATTAAGAAGGAGCTTTTACGGTTGGGGTGGTTTTAATTATCATTGTGTAATTTTATTGTTATTGTTTCCATTAAACATTAACAAACATTCCTTATTTTTGGTTAACAAAGTTCTTTCTTAGATTGCACAGTAGTTAATGAAAACCACATAAACACATGCAGAAAGATACCAGGACTCTCATTCAATTAAATGTAAAACTTAGACTACAAGATCTATAAAAATCCAGATTGTAATGAATCATAAATAAAATATGGAAAACTAACAACTGCCTTGGGTAAAGTAGAAAATTTATAGCCCAAAGATTTGCATTTTTAAGGTTTGCATCGTTGTCTGTGTTGTGTTCACTACCAGCCACAGAAGATACACATCCTCAATGCCAGAGCCCCCAGTCTCAGCTCATTTTCTTGGCTTCTCTAGACGAGCCCTGCAAATGCCACCAAGCCCTGAGTTAAGTCTGCCTTTGCCCAGAGTGATCTCCAAGCCTCTGGACTTGGAACTGAAGCCACTTTCTGATCAATGAGTGAGAAGGCACAAGCACGCTGGGTTTCCCAGGTGTTTGGCCACTGGTGGGATAGGGACATGTCCAGCAAAGTTGTCCCCACACACACTGTGGTGGATGCCGCTGGCACCCCAGGCAAGGCTCTCCTGGACATGTTGGAGGACAAATACAGAGAGAACAGCTGGCTCCTCATTCTTGCCTTCCCCCACACCAAGAGGGAAGGTCTTCAGCTGTTTGTTAGGCTGAGGTTGCCCTGTTTTTCCAAATGGGTCTGGGAAAAAATGGGCTGTAACTTCCAGCCAGTGACTGGAACCGGTAAGAAATGAGATGCATAAAAAAACAGCTACTGACACACAGTCCCTTGAACCTACCAACATCCAAACGAACTGTTGTTGAGAGATATGAAGTAAAAAGAGTTTAGCTATGTTAAAACAAACCTACTAGGACGCAGTAGTTGAACAATCCCATAAGAACCATTACTCTTGGGATAGCAAAGCTATAGCTGGCACATGCATGGACTCCTGACCATAGGATGGTGTCAAGTCACTTAGTTACCAGCCTCAAAACTCATGTTCCAGCCTCCTTCAAGATTAACCCTGACATTTCAGCTTCACAAGTACAGTAAAAAGTCTGAAAGTTCTTCCATTGTTTCTCCCACAGACAGTAAAGCAAAGTGGTCTCCAGACCAGAGGCTTTGTTGGAAACACAGGAATGTCAGCATTGAAAGAGTTAATGGGTGAAAGCAGTAAAAGGATTTGATAAGGGCAAAAACTCTGAGGCATCTGCTGGAGTTGTGGGGGTGTGTCAGTCTGTCTGACACAGCCATTACCACGGTGGCAGAGTTCTCCCAAAAGCACAAAAAGCTGACAAGCTGGATGAGTGCCTGAGGAAAGCAGGAGAGTGGAGATGGCTGCAGATGGAGATGATTTGGCCTTTGTAGGTGGGGCTTGGTGCTGGTACTGGGGGCCAACTAATGTAATAATGAGTCTCGTGAGCTCCGTAGTCTTTTCCAACTGGACAGATGTTTCAGGGGCTGGAGCCAGCTGTTGAAAAAAATGGAAATCCCTGGGAGTTTCACCCAACCTAACCTCATCTCCATTGCTCCAAGGAACATGTCATGGTGCAGAGAGCTGCTGCCTGCAGTATTTGCAGGAATGGCTGTAGAGAGCCTTGAGAAACAAGGCTTTCCCAGGCAGCCCAAGGTTTTGAAAAATGTGTCCGTGTGTCTGCTGCAGCTGTTTGGACAGGCAGGAGCCTACATGTGACTATTAAAGGAGCAAGTCCCTCAGCTGCTGGCAGTCAGAGCCCTGGGAGGGAAGGGCTTGGGAGCCCCAGGCAAGACAGGAGCTGGGGCCAGATGGGGTTTGCAAAGCACTAGGGGGACTGAGACTGGACAACCTGGGCAAGCAGGGAGGGCTATACACACCTTTGGGCTTGAAGGAGCTTGGAAGGATGGGATGGGGAAGGTGGGGGCAAGAGAAGTTGGGATAGGAGCAATGGGAGCCTGGTGGGGAGAATTTGGGTTATCTGGACCCCAGAGCAGGACACAAGGACTAAAGCGGCTGTGGGTCATGGTTTGCTGGAGCTCCTGAGGACAGTCAGCATTTAGGCCCTTGTCACACTGCTCCGTGCAAGCATCCAAGGAAATCCTAAGCTGGGGCTACTTCAACTCCTATGCAGCACCGACAGTGTGGGGAGCCCCACTTGACCAGGATCCAGTGCTGGCATGGGGAGGCTGTAGAGTCAGATCGGGGACTTGTGGCCCCAGAGCAGGAGGAGAACTGACTATCAGCACACTGGATCACCAACACTGTGCCCAATCAGGCCAGCAAGGAAGTTTTAAGCAAGGGTCAACTTACACGAAGTGGTGGGGTTGACCGCGCTGGGGTTTGCACCTCTCGTAGGGGGGCAGTTTTCAGTACGCTTGTTTTTCCCTCCATCTCACCCCTCTGCTAAGAGGAACTCACAGTTCAGTGCTCCCGAGGGAACAGGCTGCCGCTAACCGGGAAGCAGCGAGCTGCACGTGTGACCAAAGGGGTTATCCTTCATCCCAGCAGCGGGAGCGCGGCTCTGACGGCCGAACCACGTGAGCCTCCGCAGGCTGAGCCTCCGCAGGCTGAGCCTGGCCGGGCTGTAGCTCCTGGCACCAGCGCACAGGTTGTGTCGTTCCAGCGCGGCTAGCGAGTATTACAGAACAAGTCAGAAGTATGCTCGACAAACCACAGGCTTAAAAATAAGGGAAAACACATTTCCTCTCCTCACCAAGGTGGGAAAAGATAGTGTTTCCTCAGGCATTGCTTTGCTAGCACAGCGAGGATGGGTCCAAGCCGGTAAGTGTTTAAAAGTGAAGCCAAAGCCAAACAGCTGTGTTTGGGAGCGCAGGCTGGGGCCACCTGCCCAGAGAAACCTCTGTGTTCATAAGCAATACGAGCAGCAAGTCGTGGTCAGGCCAGAGATACAGGTGAGTATTTTCATGGGTTGGATGCACACCTGCCACATTGTGAAAGTTAACACTTCTGTATCACTCTTTTTTAAGTAGAAAGAAACATTTTCTGTTCTACCCTTTGATCAGGTGAAATCATTTTCTAGTCCTGTTACTTTCCTATTAGGCACAGCGTTGATAAAGGTTATCTTGGATATATTGCTAGGCATATTTTAACTCTATGTTTTCTGGTTTTAATCCAGACCTCCAACACCAAAAGGGGACGACATTAGGTATATAAGTCATTTATATGCCAAGAATCTTTTTAGTTTTTAATTGATAGACTATTCGCTTTTGAAGGCTCATTTAGAGATTATTTATCATGGTCTCTGATGTCCAACTCCAATATCAAAAAGATGGACAGCAAATCCTTAATTATACTTGCATGTCCTGCATGTGTTAAGAATCCATAAAACAAAGCACATGCATGCTTTGGACTTGTAATAGTTTGATGAAGATTTCTAAATTTTTCAAGCTGCCAGTCCATTTCAAAAGATGGATTAATTCTCTTGGGATTTCATCTGCTTGATTATTTCGGTCCTGGTTACGTAACCACCCCATATTTTCCTCCTGCCATTGCCCCTGAGTAGCACCCAGGGTTCAAGGAAAATGGTGTTGCTCCTTAGCACGGAGGTGCCAGGCAGCAGTGGCTGGGCTGCATTTGCAGGAAGGTGCTGTTAGGGAGGCATGTGGTACACGAAGCCCAGGGACACCGTCTTAGCCCCAATGTTTCTGCAGGTGGCAGGCTGATTAAGAGCACAGGAAAAGCATGTGTCCCGTCAAGTGGGTGCAGACCTATGCATTTTGCAGCCCAACTCTATCGTGTGGCAGGAAGCACAAAAGCACGACATCATGGTGGGTATCACTGTGCCTAAGTGTCTGCAGCACCTCGTTGGAGAAAAGTCACTTATTGACTGATCACGTGGATTCACAGAGTCATTTAGTTTGGAAAAGATCTTTAAGGTCATCGAGTCCAACCATTAACCCAGCGCTGTCAAGTTCACTCATAAACCATCTCCCTAAGCACCACATCTCCACATCTTTTAAATACCACCATGGACGGTGATTCAACGATGACATGCTGGGGTCCTGCTGCCCTCGCTTCCCAGCTGGACTCTGCAGCAACAACAGGTGGCATTTCAAGTAAGACTTGGGAGCAGAAAGCTGGGTAATGGTTTCAAACCAGCCAAGGAAACTGTGGGAATGTCCAAGAGAGAGACCTGCTCCACAGCACAGCTATGGTTCGAACAAAGCAGCAGTGTGATCTGAGGATGTCTTGCAGCTGGCAGCCTTCAGCTCAAGGCTTGAAGGCACATGCATATGTGAATTTACAAGGAGGGTTTTGTCTGGGCAGAGGGGAGGATGAGCACTTTCTCCTTTGTATCCTCGGAAGTCTGCATAGCAAGGGATAAGCTGTTCCTGGGTTCCAGCTAAGAGCGAGGCTCCCCAGATACAGAGTTCCACACCAACTCTAGAGTTTTCATAAAGTAAAATATGAAAGCAAGCGAGCCTTTTTATTAGTATGACACTACAACTAAGACTTCTGCTGATACACATAGGCAGGGCTCTTAATATTTTTTTGAAGGAAGAAAATTTACCTCTAACTGCACCACTTTCCTTTTGAATCTGGCCATGCCATGGATTGAACAACACAGAAAGACAGGGCTCTAAGTTTCTCTTTTTTCCCTTCCCCTCCCTGCCAGTGAATGGCCTTTATTAGCATTAGTGCTGTGTAAATCCTCTATTCCATGACAGTCCAACCAGAACACCTGCCATTTTTGGTGGAAGGAGGAGTTACGCCATGGGTTTGAAGCCTCCTGGCTGGCGGAATGCTGGCTGCTGCTCTCCCCGCTGCCTGCATCTCAGTGGGGCTTGTGGGTGTCCAATTTGCACTGGGACCAGCCCAAGATTCCCACAGGTCAGAGGCTGAGGTGCCCACACTTAGGAGAAGGGGTGATGGGTGCTTCTCCTGGCCATGACTGTGCAGTGGGATGCAGCAAGCAAGGGGAGCAGCTCCGGGCCTGCAGTACACGGGTACATCCTGGAGTGGGTTTGATGTATCAATATCCAACCAATCCCAAGATTAACATAAGACTGGGTAACAAGTTCAGAGGGACACATGTGCCTCACCCAGTGCTCGGTGCTAGGGCAGCTTTGGGGGCCTGGTGGGTGGGGGAACACAGCTTGACCCTACACCTGCCCTGTCTGGGCACCCTGCACAGCAGACACGCTGCCCTTTGGCTGATCCTGCAGCCTGGAGCAGAGCCAGGACCTCCTCTGTGGGCCTTTGAAACCCCCTGCCCTCCCAGCACAAGCATGGGCCTTGAAGCAGTTGGAGGTGGGAACAGAGCGGGAAGGAGGGGGGAGCACGGGAGAAGGCAGCAGGAGGGGAACAGGGTGGGGAGCAAGAGACGAGCAGAGGAGGGTCAGGAGTGAAGCAGGGGGAGAGCAGGAGAGGAGCAGAGGAGGGGCAGGGGGAGAGAAGGAGGAAAAAACACTCCTCACTGTCCAGGCCACAGGGTATCCCTCTCTTACTCCCTTCCAGAAAGAGGCATTTGTTTCCAGTGGATGAATTGCAGCCCCTACACCTGTGGTTATCAGCTTCAATATATTTTAAATTTAACCTGCATCATCTATTTATACATCCAGCACAGAAATATGTTTTTCTACAGCCTCAGGGCGGGGGCAGCAGCCCAGGAGAAGGGAGCAGGACTGGCTGGGGAAGCTTTATAGCCAGGCTGATGATCCAATTAAGTCAACAAAGCACCCCAGTGATGTGATCTGAGGGTTCAGGAGCTGGGAGTAAAGAGGGAACTGTGGCAGAAGGCAAAGCCAAGCAAACATATGGAATAAGTTACGGGGGAGACGGTTGAGGCAAAGTGCAGAAATGAGTTCAAGAGATGCCCGGGCTTTTCTCAAGAGAAGGAAAAGGACTCGAGGGGTCTGCTTGAAAAAGCAGGAAGGGGGGATTAAGATAAAGTCAAAAGCGGGAAGCCTGCTGTGCTGACTGGCCTTTGCTTCTTTCTGGAGCACATTTTTTGCCTTTTTTTTTTTTTGCTTTTTTCATTTGACTGTAGAAGGTATTAATGTAATTAAAAGATGCAGGAACTACCAGAGAGATCAGCAATAAGTTAAGGGTGAGCAGAAGGGAGTAGGAGTGTGAGCTACCTAGCAACCGATGCACAGGAGCCAATAAAATGTGCAGATAGGCAACATCCAGGGGGAAAGAAAACAAAGCCCAGGACCATGAAAGACAAGCTCAGACATTGCATCCCCAAAGTCCTACAGCGGCGTAAGCAGGAGAGTTGATGGCCATGCAGCGTGCTGACGGATGTCACACCAGTCTCAGGGTCCTGGCACAAATTCCCACCTGTCCCCATCTCTCTGTTGCTGTGGCCCTGTGCCACGGCTTGGTCGGGTTGAGCCCTGGGCAGTTCCTCTGTAATGCCTGGATGAGGGCTCCGCTGGGTTTATGGCTGGGGTGGTAGTGGCAGGTGGAGAAGGTGAGAACCACAGCTCTCTGTGCTGAGTGGCCAAGGGTGCTGGAGCCCAAGGCAGCAGGAGTGAGACCTGGGAACCCCTGTCTATAAGCAGCAGGGCTATTTTGGTCTCTGTTTAATCCCCAAGGATGGCAGCATTCCCTCGCCACCAGGAGAAGCCTTCCCAGTGGCACCAAAACCCCACCTCAGTGGGGGTGAGCTGTGGAAGTGGGGGAACTGGTCCACAAAGAGTGTCCCTGCTATGCTTTGACCTGCTTAAGGGCTTTTTATAAAACTCATTTGCAGTTAAGGCCATGCGACTTTTTATTTCAGGCAAGATCTCATGTTTGATCCTGTAATTGTGGCAAGATTTCTTTTTTTTAAGAATACAGTGTTACAGAAAACGACACCCGACAAGTGCTCATCCTCAGCCTTGCCGCACTTTCAGGAAAGACAGTAGACTTTCTCCAGCAAGCCAATCCACTGTTCCCATTCTGAACCTTAACTTCTTATCTTTATTACTGTATTTGCAACTTGTTTGGCTTCAAAGTGTGGTGAATTTTCCCAAAAGGTCGAGCAAAACTGGACAAGTTGTCTTTTAATTTACCAAGCTTTAAAAAAAAAAAAAAAAATCATTTACCCAGGTTTGAAAATTCACCCTGTGTATCCTTTCTTTAATGTGGGACTTGATTTACTAAACTGCTGTTACTGTACCCCTGAGTTTTTCACCCAGGTAAAGAGTGTTGACAAATTTTTTAAAAAATATGGCATTGTTAAGTAGTCAAGGGGTAAGGAGGGAGAAAGAAGGTTTTGCCCTCACAAGTCTGGTTACAGCTGATGTCTCCTCCGCTGTCACACACATCACCTTGCCCTGGGCTTTCTCCCAGGCCCTGGGCAGAAGCAGCCATGGGACTGAGAAGGAGGGCTAGAGCTCCACTGCACATTTCAGGGCTTGACTCCATCCTTATTTTTATTTGGCCCCCATTCTCGGATGTTGCTCCATATTAACACCGGTAGCTTCTGCCACGGCTTCCCTCGGTATGCTTGCATCATTAAAAGTCATGCTTGCAGGATCAGGGACTTGTTTTGGAGTAATGGATTTGTTGCAAAATTATACCTAACTAGCTGTGTCTTCTGAAAAAAAAAAAAAAAATTAAAAAATTGGTTATGCTGGTTTTTGAGTTTCAGGCCATTAAAAATTACCCAGAATGTACAGTCACTCAGTAGCAGCTTCGGAGATAAGGATTTAATTATAATCCCTGCACTCACTTATACTCTTTGAATACCAAATGTATTTTGTGATTGCTTTCAGAGCACACTATTTTTTTTCCCCCAGAAATTTGAAGGCAATTGAGCAATTTTACAGTCTGGAGTCCTGATTCAGCAGCCTTCCCTGTTCAGCAAATAAATGATGTGCTTAATTCCAATGGGACTTGGGCATATGCCTAATTGGAACCAACATTCAAGATCACATTAAAATTAATATCTTAATTTTTGTACCATTTTTGTGCCCCTGTGTGGAACACAATTTGGTTCCATGACTCCAACTTTTATACAAAGAGGGTTTTGTTAAATCTCCACTTCACTGCAGATGTTCTTGCAGGTACTGCGCAAAGCCCAGAAGGTTTAATGGAAACTTTACATGCAGTTGGTATGTAAAACACTTTGAATATGTTCTATGTATTACAACTTCTGTACGTATGCATGGTGTTTGAATATGACGTATGTATTCAAAGAGGGAGGAAAAGAAAAGGAGACTTTGGAGATACCCTTAGGGGTTTAGCTGAGAGCAAGCTTGTAGCTGGAAATTCTCCCTGGTTCATGACGGCTTCCAGCTTCCTTGTGTTGTGTTTTTTTGTGGTTTTGTTCTCTCGGTTTTGGTTTGGGTGGGTTTGTTTGCTTGCTTGCTTGCTTTTGGTTTTGCAGCATTTCTTGGTTTCCTTTGGCTTCCCCGTGTCACATCCCGATCTTGGAGAGGTAGCACCCACTAACTATGTTGGAGACCCAGGTTCAAGTGCAAGCTCTGGTCATCTAAAAGATTTGTACTCAGTCTTTCCTTGTCATAATCATTTGGCTACTAGCCAGGCAGGCCTGATATTATATCCTCCGCCAGCTCTGGCTTTAAGGAGAAATTCCATCCTTTTCTCGGTGAAAGTTTATAGCAGCTGCTGTGCTTCTGGGGAACAAATCAGCTCTGATGAGCTTGCTCTGTCTCATGGAAAAGCCGTTTTATTCAAAAATTTCTAAGCAAGCCACAGCCAGGACTCTGGGCTTTGTCCCCGTGCTCTGAATGATACACGATCTGCAGGCACTGGGTACTGTGCTGACCTGAGAGAGATTGGAGAGCTGAACCCCCACCCAGTGCTGCTAGTGCAGGTTTGGGGGCACTAACAGAAATGTGTGGGGCATGCAGAGAGTGCACATGGGAAAACATTCCAGCAGTTTTGTCCCGCTTCCATCAAACATCTCAGCTTCACTGGAGAAAGGGATAACAAGCCAGGGGATGGGACTCTGGTTACATGTACGTTCAAGAGTGAGAGTGCCTCAGGTAAGAAAGAGAACCTCCACTTTGGACTGGTGCTGTGACTTTGCTCACTTGAACATTATAGGGCAGATAAACTTCATTTGAATTTTCCCCAACAGGGTTTTTTAATGACCTGTTAGACCAGCATGGAAAATTATTCCCCCCAACAGTTGACTTCATTACAGCAAAACGCTTATGGCCGTTTCAAATTGCAGTGTCCTTTGTGCCTCTGTTGTCTGCTACAGACTTGTCAAGGAGAGGAAGAGAAGGAGGACAGGGCTCTTGGAGGGCTGTATCCCTCTGACCGTGAAGTGCCCCAGCTGCAGAGTTTTGCTCTACTCGTGTTCATCCTCCCTCTTCACCAGAGCCAATCGAGCTGAAGTACTGTGAGACTTGCCAGGTGGGAACCATGGCTCTGAACCCACACATCATCCCAGAGCCACAATATCCTTATCCAGCAGCCTCTGTGTTGTGCATAACTGCCAATGCACATCTCATGTGCAAGTCTGCCATGTGCTGGATCTTGGGTTCTTTCAGAACACCCTGCTCACTACAGACCATGCCATCGGGTCCCTAAATCACAGAGGGTCTCCCCAGCATCTGCTCAAATCAGAAGAATGCACTGCTTCCCAGCTCATTTAACAGCCCTTCCTCTGGAGGACGTCAAGCTTAGAGGAGCTGGACAGTCTATAGGGCGGATGGCAATCCCTGTGGAAGTGCATGAGGAAAATGCACCTCTATTCCAGCCCCTTTGTGACAGCACAGTTTGGGACAGTAAGAAACCAAAGGGCAGTTTTTCTTTGGGAAAGTTACTGCCAGCACATGCTACTACTGCATGCTACTACTGTATCTGGATATTAAATAAGGAGCGTGGAGGTTTTTCTCACCATTACAATAACACTGCAAACTGCTATGTTATTTATTGTCGTATCATTTTTGCCAAGGGCTTTAGCTCGTCTATTGGTTGTTAGAAGCAGAAGCGTTTGCAAAACAGTTTAGAAAAACATCTTGCGCCGTTATTCTTCAGCTTCCATTTCCAAGCGCTCTACGTCGGGAACACGGTGAGACTGCCTGCACACAAAGCACTGCCAGATGCAGAAAGTAAACGAGCTGAGAAAACTAAATGCTTTTTATCATTTCTTTCAGCTAGAGTAATCGTACGTGTTACTCTGAACAATCGCAGGAATGAAATTTTCAGAGAGAAGCGTGATTTAGCTGAATTTCAAATTCCCTTTTTCTCCTTCAAATTCCTTTTTGCCTGTGGTGGATTTTATTTTTTTTTTTTTTCTCCACACTGGCTAGAACTTGTGCCTATGGCTAGTCATCCTGGAGCCTCTCCTGGGCTTTCCATGACATGAACAACCCCGAAACACCGGCTCTATCTGTCACCCACTTTTTTCCTTAGCAGCGGCCCGTGCCACAGCCGCTACGGCTGAGAGCAAACAACCACAGCGCGCCGGCGTTCGCAGTGTGTTTGCTTTTCTCCCCGCCAAGCAGTCGACGTGTAATTGCAGAATATTTGGAGGAAGGGCAGAAATGAGGGTCAGGACCCCGCAGCCCACGTCGACCAGCTGGCCCTGCCGGTTTTACGTGACATGAATCGGCAGCAAGCCCGGCCTCAGCCTGGCTGTGAAACGCGTGGGATAAGGAGCGGAAAGCACTGGAGCGATCTTCGCGCATAGTTCCCAGGGCGGTGGGATGTCTGCTGCTGAGCAAGGCAGGCACAAGCCTGCCCGGCCCCTCTATCTATCAGCAACCACTGGCTACTGGCTTTTGTCATTCAGATGATGATGTCCCTGTGCCTGCGCCGTTATTGGGCTCTTAATATTTAGCAGCCTGTCAAGCAGCTTTAATTAGTTTCTCTCTAGAGCAGGCTGTGGGCTGGGGGGTGCTGCAAAAGGCATTTGCAGAGCTTCAAATGCAAGGCAGTTCAGGCTTAAATGCACAGGATCGGGGGATGAAAAGAAGTGTTAAAAACGTGCCCTTTGTGATATGCCTTCCAGCTCCGGGGGCCGGCATGCACAGCGCTTATGAATATACACAGCTGATTTAGGGAAACAGCCTGCCAAGCAGAGCCGCCGCAGCCCACACAGCTGAGTAGGGGATGCCCCTCAAATCCCCGCACCGGTGGAGCCCCAAGCCCTCCCCCGCCCCGTCTCCCACACACACACATACAGACACCCTTCCCCAAATCACCCTCCATTCCCAGGTGCAGCTCAAACCCCCAGCTCTCCCCCACAGAGAACACTCAGACCCCACACCAGCACCCTGGCATTACTCGCCCCTGCCCACTCACCACTCCCTGCCTCACCCCGTGGGCTCTCCACTCCCCAGTCCCCCAGCCGAGTACCTCCTCCAGTGGCACCAGGAACAGCCAGGACAACACCTTAAGGCCCATTTGCCTTAAGTTTGTCTGTTCCCAGTCAACCAAAAACTTTGCACTCCCCCCGACCCCCACCCCTGATATGTCCTATATATCCTCTATGTCCTACCCATTCCAGACCACCAGCACCGGGGAGGGTGGCCATGTGCTCGTGCACAACACAGAAATAACCCTGACGTGACCTAGGGTGGACCCATGAGCCAGAAATAATAATTCCGAATATTTTAAACAGACAGAGGAGTCTGGCTGAGATAAAATGTCACAGGGAATTCCCTGCCAGCACAAACAATATGAATTACAGAATCAGTAACACAAAGTATCATTAACTGTTCTGGCTCTGCAAAAATAGGTTGTGCCTCGGCAGTCTGAAGGCAGCACAGGGTGGTTTGAGAAGGGTGGCAGAGGGATACAGCAGAAAAGATATCAATTAGTGGTTTTGTTTGTGGCTTTTGTGGTGTTCCATGACCCCTCTGGTGATGTATATTCTTCAGAGGTTGGGCTGACCCGGATCGTTGGGATTCAGATGTTAATTTTACTTCAGATGAGACAGAAGAAAAAGTGGCCAGCCTGGCATTTGGGACTTACACATTGCGCCTCAGCAGGTCAGAAAGGCAGCTAGGCTCTCATGGAAGCACGTGGCCTGGCTTGGCTGTTTCTAAATTGAAGGCAAGCTTAGAGTGGCCAGAGCAGCTAATTACATCAGATTTTGAATACTTAAGGAAAAAAATTCCTGGTATGGAGCAGCTCTGCCTTTCCTCATGTTTCTCAGTCCACATTCACTCCTGCATGTGCTAGACAGTGTATTGTAGGGATTGTTCATAACTGCTGGTTTCTCAGTGCAGCAGAGGTGAAAGCTGCACAGATATTTAACAGTAATAACCCTCACATTCAAATATTTTGCAGGTATTTACTGCAGGCGGTAATATCTCGGTCCTACAGACAGGGAGTTTAAGAGAGACAGGGATAACCTGAATTGCCCAAGGTCCCAAAGGAGAAGCACAGTATGATATCAGAGCTGGAAGTCTAGTATCCTTACCTTACAGACCCGTGCAAAGCCTATTAGACAAAACCTTTCTATATTAAAAGAAATCTCTCTTTGTGGAAACCAGCGATGCAACTCCCATCCTGTGTTTATTTGGCAAATTGCTTCTCACACCCTGAGAACAGCTTTTGAAATCTGTCCTGAACCCCCACGGGTCCAAATGCTTCTTGTCAGCTCCAGGTGACCACCAAACCTCTTGTTGCAGTCAGAAGTACTTTTAAACTAGACAAAAATGGGTAGTTTATTTTTAAAATGCTGGAATATTCAACAAGATAGAAACCATTTGCTTAAAGAGACTTCTTGTGCAGCTAATCAGCTCGGTAATGCATCGTTTTGACAGAAAGCTCCCCCCTCTTTGCTTGGTAAACACAGCATACATTATCCCTTTCTGCATGATGACGTTAAATAAGGGAAACAGTGCTGCAGACGGGGTGGTTTCCTGTGCTTCTGGTTTGATTCAGGCAGTGTCCTGATGACAAGATCTCAGATCCGGGAGGGACACGGCAGCTACCTATGTGGGTTACAAGCAGCTCAGCCACTGCCTGCCTTGATGTCCTTGGTCTCATCAACTGGCCCAAAGTTCATTAATTTTAGGCTTCAGGAAGGGCTGTGGGGTTTACAGGCTGCTGATCTTTCCCAAGGCGTTACGTGTGACTCTGCATAACTCCCTTCCATGTGAAATGGTCAACAGCAGCAAAATCTTGTATGGGCCCAACAAGCTCCCTGGACCCCTAATATGGAGGAAAGCAGAGGGGATCCAAGCAGGCAGGATTAGCCAGGAAACACACCCAGCCATGATGCGGGAAGAGCCAGTGGACAGGAGTCGGTGGGGAACATACTGGCACCGCTTAATCAGATGTTAATTCCAAGGAGGGAAGGAGCTGGCTAGAGCCTGCAAAGGATGATGGAAAGGATGCAAAGGAAAGGCAAAGATCCACTCCCCAATCTGCTCTGCAGAGAGCCAGGATGTGATTTGGGGTGTAAAGCTGTATTAGTGTCCAAAGTGCTGCTTCGCTCTCACAGGAATCCTTTGTGTCCTTAATGAAGGGAAAAAACAGGGCTTTATTCTGAAGCTTTGTGTATAATCAGATGCCGTGTTGTAAGGCTCTGGAAAACACACCAGAAATAATAATTGGGGGGAAATAAAAGGTTTAGTTCAAAACAGTGTGTGATTTAAATAAGAAGTGAAAAAGAAAGTGTGCAGGATTTGAGCATCAGAAGAATGAACTTTTAATTCATTTGCATTGAGATTACGGGGGGAGGTGCAGCATTTAAACTGGTATAAAAAACTAGTTTAGATGTAAATGAGAGATAATGGTCTTTGGTAAGGAAATAAGCAGGGGGACGAACTTTGGCCGCCAGGAGCCCTCCACAAGTCCTGGCGTTGTCGCTGGAGCTGGAAGCCCCAGATGCAGTAATTAGCAATGAGTTTGCAGATCTCAGCACCGGCGGAACAAAAGGGCATTGCTGTGGAGCTGGGCTGCCAGCTGGGAGAAGGGGAGGTGAGCTGGCATGCCACAAGGGTTCATTACCCAGCAGTTTGCAGAGGGGAAAAGAAAAGATCCGAGGTTGCAGCCTGGGGCAGGCATAAAAGCAATCTAGGGTTTGTGGGGTTTAATAGTTCCCAGAGCCCTGGCATTTTCAGATGAAAAATTCCCTCAGTAACTGAGCCAAAGGGGTCAAGATTTTTAAATAGGTCTTGCAATGCCCATGGAGACAAGTGCTGCTATTCTTTAACCCTGAAAGTCTCGCTTGATTAGTTTGGAGCAGGGAGGCAGGCTGCTGCGGAGATGCAATTTGGTTTGTAATCATCCCATAGGCCTGTGCTCACCTTGTCGAGAAGGAAGGGGGAGTGGGAAACAGATCAGAAGCCCCTGCCTGCTGCAGCCATGCTGCTTCTCTCCTCCCTCAGCCCAGGACAGTGTCCTCTGCACAGGCAAAGTTAAAGCCATGTCCGTACAGCCCACGTGCATCCCACATCCTGCACGGATGTCATTAGACAAAGTTTGGCCAGAGATCTGAGGTTTGTTACTGGTATTATTTGTATTTATTGGAGAAGAGCTGGTCCCGGTTTGCTCTGGGAAAAGCCCAGCTCTCTCCCCAGGGTCCCTCAGCTCATGGAGGGATTGATTGATCTGCTTATTACTATCATGTTATTATTATTTAATTGCTCACAAGGAACGGCCTCCCTGGAATGCAGCGTTTGTTTCTGCTGAGGCAACCAGGGCCCAAATCCTTCAACCCAGAACGGCAGCTTCTGGCATAGCAACCCCCCTGCTCGGCAAAGAATGTGCCTCCGCTCCCTTCCCTGCCTGCGGTGCAGAGCCGTTCGCTGCAGGCACGTCTGATGAATACAGTCTGTTGCCACCTCTCGGTGGCCCGCCCAGTCCCAGGCAGGTTTGTTACAGATTTACATGTGGAGTGACCTGGTTTCTGGGTCCTGTCAGGAAAAAAATAACTCTGCTGTCATCCCAGTGATGCATGAGGCAGTCAGCCCCCGGGTCAGACCCAAGCTTTATGTTCCCAGGAGTGCTGGAGGAATTCGAAATGGCCTCCTGCTCCTGTGCCATGGCACTTAATGGCCCGTATGGCACCTAAATACTGCTGGGGGTTCTGCCAGCTGAGGGTCCCGACCCTTCACAGCATCGCTGAGAAAGTCCTTATTCCTCGCTCCGGGCTTTCACTCACAGTTTGCAGGTGCCACACTCTTTTATTAGTTTCTTACCAGTGTGTGTCAAGCAAAGTCCTGAAGCCCACCACAAGGATCGTTTGTCTCCCTTCTACTCTCCCTCCCTTCCTCCCTTCTCCAAGCTAATCCCATTTCTCTGCAGCACTGCCTGGCATCTCCCCTGCCCGTGTGCTGCCCGCTGTGCTCTCACGCACTGCCACACTACTCCGAGGCCACTGCTCCTGCCCTGCAGAGCATCCCTGTGTGCATGTGTAAGGACACACCTGCCTGTGGGCCAGGAAAGCAGAGAGGGAGGAGAAATAGCTTGGGTTTTCCATGGTCTTCTGCAGCCTCTCAGAGCTGCAGGCAGCTCTAGCTTTGCAACGTGGGCGCCAGGGTCCCATCTCTCACCGATGGATGCCAGGAAGCATTTCTGTGTCACGGCAAAAGGCTTGGAGTGTCCTGGCATGGGTGACCCCAACAGGAGAGGGAAGGAGCAAAGGAGGAGTCTCTTCTCCTTCCCGTACACCTTCCTAAACCTGGGCTGGGAGACCGCTCACTTCAAACCCAAGGCTGGAGCCCAGATCCTGGCATGGGGCCTGTCAAGTCCTGGAGAAGGGAACTCCATGCTGATGGCTCCAGGACAGCCCAGCCTGGGAGCCATGGGCTGTGCCGCTGTGTTTTCAGTGGAGTATACAAAGAAGACACGAGGTCATAACCCTTTGACAGCAGAGTTGGGCACTGTTCACCAGATATCCAGCCCCTGCCCTGAGGCCCATGACCCAGCATGTGCCTGAGCAAGTTGTTTGTTCTCTGAGGCTGGAAGTGTGCCATATGTTACCCCTGGCCTTTGGGGAGAGAGATGTCCCTGGTTCAGTCCAAGGCTTCCTGGTAAGATGATATCTGAACACGCAGAAGGGGATGGAGGATTGATATTTAAAATGCAGAAGTGCATGGAGGAAAAGCCTGAGTCCCTCCTCGAAAGAGCAACGTGTTATCATGGGCAGCAACCATCTGTCCACCGTGCTGGCTGGCCTGCTCCAGGCAGCATGCAGCTGGCATTGCCAGGGGGGCACAGCTCTGCTGTGCCATGCCAGGCTAGGATTTTTTTAACATCTCTTTTATTGAAAAAACAACAGAGATTTCCAGTCAGATTCACCACTGGCATCACCCTAGTCATACAGCTAGAGCAATGCCAGGAGCACATTCAGCTCCTGGACTTGATTGTCTTCCAAAATGTGAATTGGCACTGGGAAAAGCCACTAAGGTCAGGATCCTCCGGGTGTGGAGCTACTGTACTAGAGCTGCCCACAGCCCGGGGAAACGAAAGGCCACAGATAGGGAGCAGAGGGGAGTGCAAGCAGGGAAGGGCTATGCACCTAACAAAGTTATTTGTAACAACCATTCTTAAAATGCTGTGCTGCATGGATTAGGACTGCAAGTATTTCCATACCTGTCATTTAAAACTCTGCTAATTTGGCAGCATTATAGTTGGCTTTTTCTGCTCTGCTCTGACTTCTCCCTGCAAGAAAAGTCAGGATCAGCAGCCCCAGTTTACACGATACTTCACACGCCTCTCTGTGTGAATTTTGGAAGAACAAGCAAGCTTTGGTCTGGGAGCCAGAGCATGATTGGGAACCACCAGAAACACAGAGCTGAGCACCCACCACCCAAGCTCAGGGGAAGCTTTCACCAAGATGGGACGTGCTGTGTTTATTGACCTCCATCCCCCTCCTATTCCTCTCTGGTACTGTTTAGGAGTTTTTTAGGCAATAGAGAAGTGAGTGCTTTGTCACCCAGCAGATCAGAGGAGCCCAGTCCTTTGCAGCTGGAAAATCTCAGAGCCATTGGTACTCTTGACCAAGTTTCCACCTTAGCTCCAGCACAGCTTTTGTGCCTCACTCCTAAGGGGCAGTGAGTCACACAGATTTGTCCAGCCCCTGCCTCCCCTTGCCCTCTTTGTCCATCACTGATTTTTATTTCCAAGCTGTCTCTTGACTGATAGTTCGAAAACTCCCCACAACCATTTCTAATGCATCTCAGGTATAATCTCTGCAGGGAGGCTGAGTCCACCTCACCAGGTGCTCCCTGTGCTCCTGCAAAGGCCGGGCTGATTGCACCCATGCATCACTGTGCAAACCTACATACAGCCACTTCCCTCCCAGGAGGATTTCTCTGTCTGCAGGATCCCTGAAGAGAGCAGGACGGGGGAGGGACGTGCAGGGGAACGGCAGTGTCACCCCTGGCTGCTGAGGGCATGTGCAGGGCTGCTGGAGCAGGGGCAAAGTACAGGCAGAGGAAGGAGGGGAAAAAACAGGTGAAGAGGAAGCAGCTCAGGTCCTTTCTCCATGTTTCAGGTGGGCTACATCACCTCTCCACACCCCAGGGGAGTGCACACCTGGCCCTGCTTTGCTATTACATACATACATATATGTAAAAAAGAACGAATGTCTTGCATGCTCCTACCCCGCCTGGGGCTAAGGGCACATGCACCAACACGGAGTTTCCAGAGAGACTGGAGCAAAAAAGGAGCCTGTGGCCATCCTCAGCTGAGGGCACAGCAGGGTAGCGAGGCTCCACAAAACCCCCCAAACTTTTGGCCTCACAGCAAGCCCCTCTCCTGCCCCATTGAGGGTGCTGGCTTCAGGGGCAGCGTGGACACAATTTGGAGGCTCTCCAGAAACCCCTGACATAACTCCAAGGCACCCGCCCACCACAGCCACATGCCCGTCCCCACTACCAGCACAGGCTGCTCCCATCCCGCTCCTCAGTTTTTATCCAGTGTCAACAGCTGCTGCACCGCACAGGAGTGAGCTGGAGGAACTGCTGGCTCTAAACTGGCTCCTGGAGAGACCTCCAAACAAGTAAATTTTCTAGTTAATCGTGTCCTGGTAGAGAGGACACTCACAAATCAGCAGCGCCCAGCGCTCCGGAGCAGCACAACCTCCTCTGGGTACAAGTAATCGTTCAGAAGAGCATCCAGGGGAGAGGGGGGTGGTTTTCCCTGTGTTCTCAGTTTGCTAACCGAGGGCCTGTGATGGCTCTCCCAGTGTCACTGTTATCACCGTTCCTCTTCCAGAGGCAATTAGCCTGCTTCCCCTGCTGTTTGCACAGGCCTCACAGGCAGCGATGGGGGAGACAGAAAGATGGGAAGTTTAAACCTGATTGCAGAGCCACAAAATCAACAGGATGACAGCAGGGGCTGGGTATTGCCTGAAATGGGATGTAAAGCTCGTTTCATTCAGGGATGGATTCATTCCCAGCTGAGGGAGAGCTGCTGGCTGTAGGTCAAACGGCACATTGTCTTCTCACTGTTGGGCTTTTCCTCTGCCAAAACCAGCTTTTATCAGGAGTGATAACACATGTCTTGAGTCTGGAAAGCAACAGTCCTGTGACACTGTTCCCCTCCAGAAAGCAGGTGACAGTACCCCATATACCTGCAGAACAGGGGGCAGTGGTGACTGTCCCCTGCGGATGGGCCACAGGGCTCCATGGTGTGGGGCTGTGCTGTCAGACTGCAGCACAGGCTGCCCATAGGCAGTCTGCACCTCCTCAGTCAGAGTGTCGCCCCAGACCCTCTGTGCTTCCTCTGGGGTGTGGGTGGGTTGGGGATATGCAGTGCTGGACCAGCAGGAGAGGGCCAGCACAGTGCTGAGGTGACTCTTCGCAGTTTTGCTTTCCATTGCAGCCAGGGTACATTATCAGAACTCATAAAATGCATGAAACAACCTGGATCCATGCAGACTCCATCCCAGTCCCACTCCTAGTATAAGCAGCAGCAGGCTGTAAATGCTGAGTTTCCACATTATTCCTGGTTCTGTCAGGCTTCTCCAGCCTGGTGGTATTTCCTGGGAGATACTTCCTGCACCCCAGGGCCACCTGAGAGCCAGGCTGGGAAAGTTGTTCTCCCTTAACCCTCAGCAGCCCAACTCTTGCAAGGAACACACTGGCCTGTGAGGAGCCCTTGCACTGGGCTGGAGGGAAGGGCAGCCCCCTCCCCTTGCTGCCACAAGAAAGAAAGACCAGAAGGGAAGTTGCCTGGCAGTCTTGGTGTTAACCATGTGCCTGTCCACCACAGCTGGCTGGGAAAGTCAAGCCTGACACCCATCTCCCTTCATCCAAAGGGGTCCATGTGCTGGTTTGGGGTGGGCACTGCCCCTAGATGCAAAGACCTGGAGCAGCCACCTGCAGGTGAATTGAGGGCCTCAGGCTTGGTCCTTGCTGTGATCCCTATGCCATTCCCCACTGAGACCTGGGGCATTGCTTGTCCTTGCTTGAACCCCTTTAGGGATCAAGCCCTTATGTCAGGATGCTGCTGCCTCACCCTGTAAAAGGGCTTGATCTTTTATTCCAATCAACAAAGGCTGAGGAGCATCTAATCCCAGAGAGGCAGCAGGCCGTTGCAGAGAGGACACCTCCTTTCTTCTGGCCTCTTGCTCCCTCTGCCCAGGCACACAGGGGAAGATGTGCATGTGCTTGTGCCTGAGTCCACACTTGCCTGCTCTCTGCAGGAAACGTCCCTTGGCAGGGGAAGGCAAGTCTCCTCCTGTTCTGCAAGGTTAGAGCTGCTGGGACATTCCCGTCTCCTCCTGCCAAAAGCACTGCTGCTGAAATAGCACTGCTGCAAATAAAACCATCTTCTGGCTAATTACTGGGGAACAGTTCACCTTCTATTTTTAGACCAGCTTGCAAGCTTGCACTGAAGATTACCCTGCTCCTGTTTTTCTCTCCCTGTCTCTGCTGTGTTTCTCTTCCTTTCTCTTCCTCAGCGTGAATTGTGTTGAACCAAGTTTGGCTTCCTGTGGGGTGGGGGAGCAGTGGACAGCCTTGTGCCTGCATGCCAAAACCAGCCATCGACACCAATAGTTGTAGCATTAGTTGGAGAGGGAGCAGCATCCTACGGAGCCAGGAGCCTGTTCTCAGCTTACCATGCCCAGCCACTGCCTGCCTAGTGCTCCCTTCACCGGGCCATAGCCAGGGACCTGCTTCCATCTGCTCCACACGCTGTTCAAATTGTCCTGTCCAAGTTCTACACTCTTGCAAGACTGATGAAAAAAAGAGAAAGGAAAAGAGGAGGCTCTGTCACCCTCCTCTGCAGGCTGAGGAGCAATCATAACATGGAAGCACGGGGAGCTGGATGGGGAAGTGAGGCATTCAGGGATGGCCACATAAGCTGTAGATCCTGCACTGACCTGTGTGGCAGTCACAGGAAGGCACGGCCACGGCACCTCCGCCTGGCACAGAGCCACACGCCGCACTCATCCTGCTGTGCCCGTGTCCGCAGCAAAGTGCCGAGGCTGCTCCATCTGCCCGCCAAGTGGAACCGGCTGGCGTCACAGCAGTGCCGGAGCTGCCTCGGGATGACAGTCCTCCCTGCCAGGAGACCTGAGATCGCACGGCCTCATAAGAGCAGGGCTAACACGTTGAAAGCGGCTCTGGATGGAGCCCACGAGCACCCCCCCCCTGCGTGCACGGTGCAGGCGGCAGAGCCCCAGCCAGAGGGACCGCATCCAAGCCTGCCTTGCGGGGTTAACCTTGGTCCCCAAAGCCGGTTAGGCAAATTAGCACGGCGTTTTCCCAGAGCTAATTAACTTCCCTCGCAGCAGGACTAATGAGCTCCAGCACACCACTTGGCTGTGGCAGCCCAAGGAGAGGGGATGGCCTCAGGGGCTCGCTGCAGCCTGCAGCATCGGCAGGCACTCGCTCCCTCTGGGAAACTCCTCCCCAGCGCCCACTGCACGGCACCACTGTCTCGGGGAGCCTCAGACTTCCCTGCCGACCCTGGATGCCGCCTGGAATTTGGAGAGGGTGTGGGAGTTCCTCTCTTGCACTGGGCAGGTCCAGGATTCTCCACAGAGCAAGGCAATACCAAGCACAAGCCTTGACACCTCTGGGCAGCTCCAGAGGGACACGAATGGGATTCCATCCAGCAGGGAATGACAGTGTTTGAGAGCTGCCTTTCAGAATCTCTTGTGATTTTTGGTGAACACGGGCATAGTTCAGTCCCTATGCTCACTGAAGTCAGTGGCCAGTTTTCCAGTTATTTCAGTGGCCAGTGAAGCAAAATGTCTTCAATATTCTCCTCCCTTCTTCCCATCCCAGTAAAACACATTTATTTTACCCTACTCTCGACTCTTTCGGGGATCGATGGGTCATCAAAATGATGAGTTAGTGCCTGTAGTGACAGTGGCACTTTCCATTACTGTTGATATACCTGGGGGACACATGTCTCCCAAAGACTCATCAAGGCCAGGAAATTCAACACAGGGGCTAAAACTGTCTTTTGCAATGAAGCCACCCCAAAGCGTGAGTCCTGCAGTGCAGGCAGGACCTTCCCCAGACCTGCAAAGATCAACCCTGTACCCATAGAGAGCTCCAGGGACACTAGCACAGGCACTGCAAACATGGAATAAAGCACAGGCTTCCACCTACTGCTGCTTTGGGGGGTATTCCCTCTCCCTTTTCACTGACTGATCTCACAGTGAGACGTTTGGATAAACACTTCTAGCTGGGGAAAGATTTCTTTTCTTGCATCTCTCTCATAACTAGCCGACACCGTGGGGTTTTTTAAGGTTGTATTATTATGACATTTTAATTGGCTCAGGACTATGCAAGTCTCAAAGCCAATTTGGCCCCAATGTTTTCAGACAGAACTGTTTTCATTTTGTCTCCATTTTGATAGATACTTTACATTGGTCAAAATGGCCTCGCACTAAATAAAACAAAACCTCCTCTTATTTTACAGCTCATGGGTGATCCTTTCCTTTCCACTCCTGCTTTAATTTCGGCTTGAAACATGAACCGTACCTGTCCCCCCTCCTTAGCCGAGCTGCCCGCTCAGGGATGGCTGCAGGGCGAGCGGCAGCTGGGCTGCCTGTTCCCACTCGCCTTTGTTTCACTCCCGTGCGGGAGCCGGGTCTGAGCCAGCGCGCTGAGTAATTGCAGGATTTCAGGCAAAGACGAGGCTGCAAGTCGTGAACTGCTAATGAGTGGGTGTAGCTGGAAGGGCTGGAGGGGGCTGGCGAGGGACACTTGGGGACGGCGGGGCGGCAGCCGGCCGTGTGTCGTGGCAAGGGCACTCGGCTGCGCTGCTCCAGAGATGCCGGAGGACGTGTCAGAAATGTGCCACACGTCGTGACGGCAGCGGCAGCCGGCAGTGAGACAAACGCCCGGCGGCAGCCAAGCCCGTGCGGAGCATCCCCATGCGCGGCAGTGCTAATCTTTAATTTGTCACACCTGCACGGCTCCCCCGGCCTCCTGCCTCCCTTGCCTTATTTTTTTTTTTTTTTTCCGAGGCGTTGGCTTTGATGCCGCCTGACGGTCCAATGCTTCTGCTGCCAGTCCAGCACCCTCCTGTTCCCCCCGGGGCGGCCCTCCCTTGCTACGCTCCCCGGCCAAGGGACTGACACCCACAGACCCCGGGTGGCCCCAGTGCCGCCTTGTGCCTCCCACACACAAAAATTCTTTGGGATCCGGCAAAGCTGGAGGACACCTCCTGGATGCTGGCTACAGTGCTCGCCCACCTCCCCGTCCTGCCCTCTGCAGCGACAGCGGCAAGCGCCCCCAGGCACCAGCGCTCCGCCTGGCTCGTGAAGATCACGTCTGGAGGGAGTTTAATAAGTGATGGCCAAAATCCACGGCTCAAACCACCTCAACGGCCCGTGCACGGCTCTAATCCAGTGACACAGCACACGCAGGCACCAGTCCAGGGACGCACATCGTTTATCTGCTCGGCACCTTGCTCACTTGCACTAGCCAAGCACCAGAGGCAAAAAGGGGCAGAGCTGTTACCGATACAGAGCCTGTCTGCCCCAGCCTTCCTTGGACTGGAAATCTTTTTGGTCAGAAAAAAACCCTCCAGTTTTTGTCATGTCTCACAATCGTTTGGGTTTTTTTCCCGTTCTGAGCTAAGCTGCTGAGAGGTTCCTGGAAAGGTGCAGGATGGGGTGTCAGACAGCTGCAATGGGTGTCAGCCCTGCAGCTGGAGGGCTAGGTAAGCCCTGCCCTGGGCTTGGGTGTGACATGCATGCTGATGTCTGTAAAGTATCACCCTAGGATCTTGTGTCGACAATTTTCCTAGCTTTTCTCTCTCTTTTTTTTTTTTTTTCAACCAACCTGCCAGGTGTTGCTGCAGTTCATGACCCGACACCCTTTTTTTTTTTTCTTCCTTCTAACTTTATGCTTTCAATATGATTTACAAAAAGTGCTCATAATAAGGCTCATTCAGCAGCTGGATAATGGTTGTCAAGAGTTAAGAGACACTGTGGCATGTTTAGCATGGAAGCATATTGAGTATCTGGGTCCCAAAGCTCTGTGGGTTTTAGGTACTTTCTGTTAAGTGTAGGATGTGCAAAGGTAGCTGTGGGGTGCCAAAGGGGCATTTCTTGCAAGGGATATGAGGGTTGCAAGAGAGAGGAGGGATGGTAAACGGCCTCAGCAGTGAATATCCAACTGTAAATCCTGATTAGAAGAGTTCAAGGTCTCGGAAAGGCAGTGTTAATCCTCTCATAACCTTGGCCTTAAATACTTGAACCACCAGCTCTTTCCCGGCTGCATCCCTGTTGGACAGCTGTGACCTGCCTGCTGGGCACTGAGCAGGGCCAGGGAGGGACATGGGCTGCACCCACCCACGGGACCTGACAAGGCAGGTTCCCATCCCTTGGGAAGTTTTTTGGTCCTGGTGTTACCTTCACACACCGGAGCATGGTGCTTGCAAAGCCACCTCTATGGGCGAGCGGCCCCTCCTGGGAAGGAAGAGAGGTCAATCGATGGCAACGGGGTTCCTTCCTCACCAAGAGCCTGTTCCCTGGCAGGACCTGCCATTCTCCTCCACATTTCTTCTTCATTTGGGGATTTATTTTAGAGGTTTTTTAGAGTAGGAAGAAGCAATGCTTTTGTGGCTAGGGGCTCTTGGCTTTGCCCTTCTTACTACCAGGCTCACTCCATATAAGCCAGGGCTAAGTCTGTGGGCTAATTGAATTTATTTATCATCTCTTTTAAGATTTTAAATCATGCAGGAGGTTATTTGCCATTGCTGCTGCTTTGCTTATTTGTTTGGGGCAGGGGCTTTGTTTTTCTTTTTGCTTTCCTCTCAAGGGCCTCTGTAATTGTCACCTCAGGCATCAGTTACGGCTCAGCAGCGCCTCTGGGCACTGTCAGAGTTTGGGAACTGCACAACCTTGGGGAGGCAGAGGCTGAGCAGGAGGCAGCCCTGGCAGGGATCCGTGGTGTGGGGACACCACGGGGTGATGCTGTGAGGAGGGGGCTGGAAGCACCACAGGGATGAGCTCTGGGGCTTCATAACTGGAGCTGTTGGGAAGTTTGCTATCATAAAGGTCTCCCCGCTGAAGCTGAGCTGCATAAACTGTATTGGATAACCTATGTTAGCAGGAGAGCTGCTGGATGCCAGCCTCATGAGTGTTTCATACTTGCAAACCTCTACTTCACTTCCCAAATTCAGCCACTCAGAATTCTGTCAATTTTGCAAACAAGAAATTAGTGCGTTTTTTGCATTGTTTGTTACTAGCCTTTTGGATTTTGGGCTTTTTCATTGCCCAAAAGTGCAAAAAATGTTTTATTTTTCCTGAATCAAGCAGAAAACATCCTTGGGGGGGAGGGGGAGTGTTGGTTTTGGTTTGGGGATTTTTGTGTGGTTTTTTTCTTGTTTCTCCTGAAATGGGATATTTCCATTGCAGCTGTGCCATGATTTATTTTCCTTTCCAGGGGACAGGGGCTGGATGAAGTTACCTTCCCAGAAGGTTTTCTGAGGTTCAGGGCACCCAACTCAGTTACACTACCACAGAAATATCACTGGAGACCTTCTCAAAGCATCACTTGGCAGAAAGTAAGAAACGCTCTCACATCAGCTGTCCTCCCTTTCATCTTCCACCGCAGCATCTGTTCAGAAAATCGGGGTAATTAACGTAGCCCTGTCTTGTC
Organism: Oxyruncus cristatus; assembly: GCA_013399855.1. Taxonomy (NCBI): domain Eukaryota; kingdom Metazoa; phylum Chordata; class Aves; order Passeriformes; family Cotingidae; genus Oxyruncus; species Oxyruncus cristatus. Next base: position 797,876 of record VXAY01003244.1, on the reverse strand, counting down.
CTGCCTAACAGTGTGCTCAGAGCCTTCTGCCTGACTTCTGGTTAGTGTAGAAGGAGGGGAAAGGAGGGAAGCAAGAAGGACCAAAAGCAGAGTGATGCTGTGCAAAAGAAACTGCATCCAGGCTCCCCACCACAGCCCCATAGAGAGGCACAGCCCCACATGCACAAGGCCTGGCTGCAGGGATGCTTGGGACCCATCTGTCCTGGAAGCCAAGTCCTGGGAGTCAAGCAATGGGATTAAGAAGTCAGACTGACTGCTGTCCACCGGGTAAGATTAGTCTCTGCTAAAGCGTTTCTTAATCCTAGGTGCAATTGAGATAATCTAAGCACAGATTAACCAGGTCCAGCTGGAGTTAAGCTCCCGGCTTCCCATTTAATTTTGGCAGGAAGAGACTACTCCTGCCCCGGTGCCTCATCAATGGTTCGCACACCGGCGCCTGCTCAGGAGGATGAGACAGAGAAACTCAGAGTAGCAGCTTCACCTTGTGACAGGGACCCCAAATCCTCGTGTTATCACATGGTTTTATCACCAGTTTTGTGATATGGGCTGGAGTTTTTTTCCTCGGACTTCATATCTCAGATTTCTCTGATTGTATAATAAACCATCTTTTCACCTCCAGAAAGAAAAAAAAAAGAAAAAAAAAAAGAAAAATCACCATCAAAACCTTTTGGCCTTTAAAATGCAAAGAAAATAGTGTCAGTGTAAAACTGTCTTCAAGAAAGGCCTTTCCTAGGGCTTTTCTGTGGGGTAAATCAGTGACTAGCTCAGGAATGATATCCATCAGTCTTCCACACAGCAATATTTGAAAAGCTACAGAATTTGGGGAGAAAAAATACTACTTCATTTCACAAGTCTCCTTTTTACTTTCTCAGCTGAAGGCTTGTGTGTGGCTGGTGCTGGACATGGAAACTGAAGGACATTTTGCTTTCAGGATCTCCCTGCTGAAGCATCTGGATTTAAGTGACACTACTAGCAAAAGCCCATTGGGTTTTTAAAGCTTTGAGAATATTTTTATTACTCTTAGATATTACAGAAACTTGTTCTTCAAAATAAAATAAACTCTTTGCCAAAATTTCATGTTCTGCCTTTAAGTAAGAAAGGAAAGGAAGATCATCATTCCCTAGAATGTGAAAAAGTTTAAAAAAGTTTAAGCTGGTATTCTCAGACCCTTAAATCATCTCTGTTTCTTTCTTTCTTTTTTTTTTTTTTTTTTTAAGAAGGAACATCTAATTATTAGTCTCTCAAACATTTCTGGATCATTTTAAGATAGCAAGAGCACCGTGGCAAGGACTCACATTACTGCATTTCGATACCTCCAACATAAGATGCTTTGCCTTCTGGCCGAAAAGCAGCTTCCTCACAAGCACACATAGGCACCCTCGTATCTGTGTCTCTGCACAGAAATCATACACTGTGAGGACATGCTGGGTGTGGGATTCCCTTGGAAGTGACAGCTCCAATGTGCTGTGTCAGGAGCCAGAGGGAGCTGCTGATGCCATGGCTGGAGTGGCACTGGGTGCCAGGAGCACTGCTTGCATGCATCAGCTCTGAGAGGGGACTCTCCCTGGAGATATGGAGCAGCCTGGTCCTCTCTTCAGAGGAGGACTCTGCCTGGAGAGGACAGCTCCCCAGGGGAGCTGGGAGTCAGTCCCAGAGTTGGGACTGACCATTCCCAGGGGGGGATACCCAGGCGCCTCATGTCTAACCTGACAGGAGCCTCATCCTCCCTCACTGCCATGGTTTCCTGCTGCTGGCAGCCTTCCAGACTTGTTTTATTGCTTCCATCTTAATTTCTCTTGGTAGGAAGCCGGCTGAGCGAGTGGGCACCTCACTGCTTAATAAAGAGCCATGTGGCTGCGCTGCATCCCAGAAACTTCTTCGTAGGTTTTAAAATAGGGACAGGTTAGAGGGATTGATTTATTTTTCCCCACAAAGGCCACCACACCACTAGACTGCAAGATGATTGATCAAATGACCTTTCTTCCCATTTACTGCCCTTCCCAGAAACGTGTCGTATCCATGTGCTGCAGATGCCTCTGATAGGATCAAACAGCCGCGTGACACAGGCAGTTCAAATGCTACGCACCTCAAATTTGTGATGCCTTTAATCAGCCCTCTTAAGTGAAGGGCTGGAATTAGACACACACTGTTGCCACCGTAATTTGCAGCCCTGGCTGCCTCCTGTGTGCCAGCAACCATCCTCAGCATCCCAAACACGGAGCTGCCAGTCCCACAGCAGCTACGGGCAGATGGCAGGATTGCTGTCGCCCTGTCCTCCTCCAACCATCCTGCTTCCTTTAGGTGCGCACTTCCGTTCTCTACTACCTGGTGGAATGAAGCAGAGGGCATCCAATCCAAGGGAAAAAAAAACAGGAGTTTCCCAGGCGGCGCCTTTCCGCCCTTGGGGAGCGCAGCGCCGTGGAGCGTGCTTATTAAGCAGACAGTCCTGAAGGACACTTTAAAATAAATTAAGAGGGCTGTTCCACTCCTGCAGCTGATTACAGTCATGCCTGTTTTGTTGGTTTGGTTTTTTGTGGGTTGTTTTTTTGGTTTTTTTTTTCCCAGAGAGTGGAAAAGAACGCTTGGAAAAAATTGTCTAATTTTCCCCTTTCACCAGATCAGGCCTCTGTGTAATAACAAAACCTCGCTGCTCGCTGCTCGCTGCTCTCTTTGGGACACCCAGGCTCAGCGAAAGCGCGTAAATCTGTTGGAGGCCCGGGGCCAGCGCGCAGCTGTCCTGACATACTATCCGCCCCCCCGCCTCCCTGCTATGGCTTTAGCATCTGAAACGCAGGAGACATGCAGATCTGGAGGTAAGCCCTGGTGGGAAGGAGTCCTGCAGGTCACCAGTTAAGCATTTCAGCCCACAGCCGATCTCTCGTAAGCCACTTTTTGGAGATAAGCTTATCTAGACCCGACAGATGAATTTAACCCTGAACTTTTGATCTTGATTTTTTAGCCTCTGCAAGCCAATAGGTTTCCTTGAAATTATACACACTAGATTTTCAGCTCCCCTGCTACAATGGCTCCAGCGCTCCCTTAAAAGGGACCTGCATGGCTGTGCATGACAGCATCATCCAGTAATGCCCTTGGTTTCACAGCCAGCCCTGTGAGTTAGACAGGCCCCCGGCTGGGGAAAGCCTTCGATTAATGACAGTGGGGCTCCGGCAGGAGAGGAGCTGGGATTTTACACTTCCAGTGATAACGCATTTGAAGGTAATATTGCACAGGAGTGGATTATCACCCTGGCACTTTGCTATGTGGGTTTTTGGAAATTTGTTTTCAGTGCATAGAAGCAGCTAGAAACGCTCTTCCTCGCTGCATGAAAAATGCACTTGGTAATGGTCTTTCTATTGCTGGACAAGCTGACTGTGTTGGGGCTGTCAGCGCCGTGACAGACTAGCCAGGAAGGGGTTTGCTAATCAGTTTTCCCAGCATCGAATCAGCATCTGCTATATACGATCAAGGAAATTGAGGAATCTCAATGTTTTTGCAATATTGCTTAGTTGGCCATGAAATATGGGTGGCTCTGAGATGAACGACTTATTTCTCCCTCACGAAGATAAAGCAACTTTAGCTAACGATGAAGCATTGCTGCACAATGAAGCCAGCTAAATAGCAGTGCTCTGATGAGAGCAGACACACAGCAGCATCCCGGCAGAAGGGAAGGGAAGGGAAGGCAAGGGAAAGAAAGGGAGGCGTAAGCAGCTCTGCAACTAAGACATTATTAATACGGGTGAACTACAGAGGGCAGAAGGGATTTCTGTTCTCCTCTTTCACTCCAAAAGCAATATTCAGAAAATGTCTGGGTTCCCACGTTTAGCCAAGAAATTATTTTTTTAGAAATTTAACCATATGTTTTCTCTCTTGATTTGCACTCACTGGCACACAAGACCAGTCTTCCTAGGCAAGGTGGCTGTCTAGAATCCAGCTGAGGAAGCCACTCTCCTGTCCAAGAGGCAGATAAACAGTATTTAAATAGAATCCCACTTCTTGAAGTTATCTGGGGCTCTACTTGCCCACGTCACTCCTGACACCAGGATCTGAGCTCTGCAGGCTCTCTGTCACTTCTGAAAGTGCACCTTCTTCATGTTGCCTAAACAGGTCTTTTAGCTCTCCCCTGTTTAAACCTATGACGTTTGCCACAGAACAAAAAGCTCATGGGTCAGAGTGAAGTGGCATAACTTTGCAGGGTTCACAGCAATCAAAAGGCCCACAGCAGGTGAGGCCCAGACCCTTCAGCCTTGAGGCAGGGCAGATATTCACACTCCCACGCATGCCCATAACCCGACTCCGCAACGGGAGCACCCAGTTCACACACAGTTTTTCCTGGCTGAAGTGCTTTCTCAGTTTCTCCTTTGGCAAGGCAGCTGTGGTAGCAAGGAGAGAGGAATTTGCTTCCTTCCTCCCCTCCCTCCCCAGCATTAGCATTTTTCCTAAGGGTAAAAAAAAATAATCCCAGAGCCTGCTGCACGCCTCCCCTCCCTCTCCATCCAGCCTGGCCCCGGGGGGAGTCACCGCCATGCAGTGGTGGGGCTGGATGTTGGGAGAGTGCTTCCAGGGCCGGCGTGGCAGAGTTCGGCATTCAGGTGGCTCGGAAGGGCAGGAACAGCCTAGTTTTAATGGCCTTTGTAAGATTTTTAGACCAACTGCAGGCCGTTCAGTTGTATCCACGGCAAAAAGTGCAAACCTGTTCCTGGGACAGAAGTGCATAAGCCCTTTTTATGTAACAGCCCTGTGATATAAGCAGCAGCCAGGGATTTATGCTGTCTTTGAAGTAAATTGCATCCCGGTGCACTATAGCATGAAAGTTAAGATTTACCATTCCCGGGACACTGAAGACCCCGGTGGAAGCCAGGGAATAAATAGCGTGGCTCTCTCCTTGCTGTCTTCTGCTGCACGACTGGGCTCCACAGACCTTCCTCCCCTCTCCACCCCTGCTTCCACTTGCATTGTGTCGGGGAAGCAAATTGGTCACATCTGCATCCGGCCAGAGAGGAACAAATGTGCTGGCTAGGCAGCAAGGCACTTTCTGAGGGGGGATACCTCAAAGTAAAATGAAAGGCTGGCCATCAAAGGTAGAAAACAGACCAGCGGATGAAAGGGATTCTTTGCTTAGCCTTGGTAAGGCTACTAGGTATTAATAAAAAAAAAAAAAAAAAGGCACAAGAAAACTGGGGCATCCAGAGCAGCACGTTTTTTCCCCCTCCCCTTCTCCTTTGCTCATCCACTGTCATCAGCAGAGGGGAGGGATCGGCGTCCCCCCATGCTGCGGCAAGCACTGTTTATCTTCACTCCTCAGGACGCTGCCATTAGCAGGGCTTCAGTGTATCGTGATGCTTCATCATTAGCTGGAGGTGCTTGATCTGGCTGGAGAATAAATGAGCCGTTCCCCCCAAAGAAACCGTCGTGTTTCGTGGCCAGCTGAGCAAATATTTTGAAATATTCCAGCTCTGCAATTTCGGCGGTCAGATAAAACAAAGGGGGATCTGATACAAAAGAGCTGAATTCTTCGGTTTGCTCTCCAGCAACCCCACCGAAGTCGGTAGTGGTAAGGGGGAACTGTGGTCTGCACAGCAGGGAAGCACATGCCGAAGTCCCACGGAAAATCCCTGCGGTCTTTACAGTTAATCATGTCCAGTTAATCATGTCCAGAGGTGGACGAGTGCTCAGCTGATGCGCTGAATCATGACATACAGGCAATTACCCTAAATCAGAGAGGTATCTTCCAGTCCCAAAAGGCTCCATTATGCCTCACCAACTCCTGAAGGGAAGGCAAAAACCCCAAGTGGCATGACAGCAGAGGAGGGAGGATGAAACAGCCAGGTGTTCCTCTGCCGCCTCCCCAGCACTTTTCTAAGCTCGTGAAAAGTTCTGGCAGCTCTTTAAATCCAACTGTGGAGATTTACAGCTCCAGACCCTCCGGGCAGCTTGCTGCGTTTACTCTGGGTTTCTCCCAACCAGCTGCCTCAAGCCCCATAGACAAGGTTTCACGGACAAGTTTCAAGGTTTCAGGGGCTGAGACTTATGGGCCAGGCAGTGTTTGGCCTCCTTCTTCTCTCTGAATATAAATATGTCTTCCCCTCTTCTGAGCATCCTGGTCTCCTTTTCAGGATCTCTGTAGAAGCAAAGCCCCCTTGCCACCCTTTCCTCACCTGGGCCCATTGTGGCAGTGGGTGCTTTCCTGTGCACAGTGATGGATATCCAGAAGTTGCTGCCTCCTAGGAATAGCCCTACCCTTGCCCTGTATCACTGCCAGCAGCTGGGGCAGCCTCTCAGAGTCTGAGTCCCAGGGTATCCCAGCTTGTGCTTGCCCATCAGTGAGGAAAACGTCCCTGAGGAAGGATGCTTGTTAGCTGCAGCATCTCTCCTGCTGGTCAGGCTCCCATGCCTGCTCAGTCTAGTCCTGGGAAAGCTGGGTTTGTCTGCCCAGGGATGGCGGTGCTTCCATCGCCTCCGGGCGTTTCACTCAGCAGGATCTCTTGCTGTGCTGCTCTGTGATTGGAAGCATTTCCCAGCACACGGCTTGCTAGGAAAAGAAAAATGCCCCAAAATGGGAGGCTTTGTGGGGAGAGGACATGATGCTGGAGATGGATGGATCGATGTCTGGGCAAAGGAAAAGGAGAGCCTTTCCTGTGCTAGTTACACTGTCTCCAAAACAGGTGTTGCTATCCCAGGAACAGCTTTGGCTTTCATTTATAGGACCAGAATATTATCACATATTAAGATACAAGATAAGCCCTATTTCTCATGTGTGTACAGGGGAAAGTGCAATGCAGGAGGGGGGTCTGCATATTTAAGAGCCAAAGACGAATGTGCCCAGCAAAGCAAAATGAACCCAAATACCATGATTATGCAGAAAAAAAATCTGCCAGAGAATGTCATTTCGCCAGCAACATCCTGCAGTTTTCTGCCAGCGAGAGTTCGAGAGGTGGCGTAGTAACAGAGTACATCAGGGCAGGCATTTGACTGGAAGCATTAAACACCTCAGAAAGGTGAATGGCCAAGGTCTTCCCGATAATTAAAATGTGTGCAGTCTTCATAGACCAAGGAAGGGACAGAGCTATTGTTTAAACAGGTAATTAGAGCTGTATTTTAAGCAAACTCGAGGCGGTAACGAGCTCTGTCAGAAGGGAAGAGCAGCACTCCTGCTCCTGGTTCCAGCATGAATAACTATCGCCCCCCCAACCTGCTGCTGTGGGACGGTGCTCCCAGTCCCGCTCCCTGGTGACTGCGCCTGGTTGGGGAAAAAAAAATTCTATTTGATTTCACATTTTTCACTCCCTGTCTCCTTCCTTTTGCGTTCAGGTTCAAGAGAATTGGCTGAGCCACTTTTTTTTATTAGAGCAGCAGCAGAGAAAAAAAATGGGACCCAGTCAAGCCCCAGGGGAGGGGAGGAAATAGCATGAGCCAGCGCTCCGTTTTCTCACACAGACACACACATAGAGACGCTCTCCCCATCCACACAGTAACAGAGAGAGGGCAGACATCTGGTGAAGCTGGCATAGAGGCAAAATCAGCCACCCTCACCCCACAACCCAAACCCAAGAGACTATAAAGTCTCCTCACCAGCCAAACCCATGTGGAGATGTCCCAGAGATGTGCCATAATCTCTTTTTGAACAGCCAAGGATGCATATTCTTCTGATGGGGGGTCCGCACTGGAACTCCGCAGGGAGAGACCCAAACCCTCCTCCGTGCTGAGAACGGGGCCAGGGAGCCGCGCTCACTCCGCCCTGCCTCCTGCAAAGGGCTAATCCCTGCCTCACCTCCCTGTCGCTGCTGGCTCCTGATCAGGTTTCCACATTAGCCAGGGCGGGGGGGGAGTTACCGGCTTCTAATTAACCACCTTGTACACAAAGCTGGAGAAAACAATCAGACCTGGGGGAAGGCGAGGAGGCGCCTTTGAGCCATCAACAGCCTTCCATGAAAAATATATAAGGGCTAGACATCAGCAACGAGGAAACGGCAGCATACAAAGAACGGCACTCGGCTGCCTGGCTTTGCAACCCACATTATCTGGGTTGCTCTGACAGGCCAAAAAAAGCCTAAATCAAAACACTTCGAACTGCAAAGGCCTTTGGGAGCAGCGGGGTGAGGGCACGCTGCTCTGACATAGTGCGGGGTGGGGAAAGGGCCTCTGAAAAGCAAAGGGCCGATTACTTCTGGGAACAGCCCACGAATGTGTGCTGGCCACAGCCATATTCTTACTCTGGTTTGTCTGCAGCCTGGCTACAGCTTGATTAGAACCTGGCAACTCTCACCCCCTTGGGAGTAGAGCTGGGAGACAAAGCACAACACAATAAGGAAGGACACCCTTACCCCTTCAACAAAAGTCACCACACTCAGAGTCGCCTCTCTGACAGTCAAGGAGAGCTTTGGCCAATTCCCTGAAATAGATTTGCTTGCTTACATTTTTCTTAAATGTCAGGTTAACTTATAATAATGAGGATACTTGCAACATGCAGAAATCTTTCCCCTTTCCACTAAAAAGAGTGGAAAAGAAGACGAGTGAGAGTATCATTGTTGTTTTTGACTGCCCACACAGTGCTGCATGAGCTACAAAGATAATTTCTATGTCTTGTGTGCCTTGGGATATCAGGACGTTTTTGTTGCAGCCCCAGCTCCCGGAGTCCTGTGATAATGTGAAACTCGCTGCTCGCTTTGCCTCTCTAGCCCTACTTCCTGCAAGAAAGCTGTTAAAATGTTAATGATGGAGGGAGAGCAGAGGGAAAAACTCATCTGCTTGGTCTTTTAAGAGCAATTAAGGTCAGATTTCCTGTCCTCCATGGCTGGAAGTGCTCAGCACTGCTCCCCAGTCAGCACTGTTGTTCAGGGTGCTGGTAGTACCCGCGGTACTACTGGGAGTCCACAGCCCTCTGGCTACTCCCACGGCAAGGAGAAGGAGAGGATGCAAGGTTAGCTCAGGGCTGGAGGAAATTGTTCCTCCTGCCTTCTTGACTAAAACATCCCTTCAGGAGCTGCCTTGTAGCTGCCGGTGTGTCTGAAGCTCTCAGTGTCTGCAGCGGCTGTCGGGGGTCTCACGCCAAGCCCGCGGGAGCCAGGGACGAGCACACGGGCCGAGGGGAGATGAGTTCCATGGGGCTGGGGTGCATCCCTGGAGCATCTCACAGCTCTGCCGCGGCATGGCCAGGCAAACCCTGGGCTTTTCCCAGGAGAGGGGACAGCCTTGGCAGCACGGAGCAAAACAGCTCCATTCCCCTGACCTCCACCACGGTCTGACTTTTAAACAGCTCGGAGCGCAGCCTCCCTGGTGACTCATACTGCGAAACTGGGGTTTTTTAATTTTTTTTTTTTTTTTTTTTTTTTAAGAAGGAGCACTGCTCCATCAGTCAATTACTTGAAGAGCCGCTCTAATTTGGCACCCAATTGTTTCCCCAGCTGCCGCTGCGTCTGATCTCCACTGTGGGCGGCAGGAGCAGGCTGCCTGCACAAGGAAAGGAGCCCAAGCACCCAAGGGAGGAGGACGAGGAGGAGGAGGAGGAGGAGGCAGCAGGAAGGGCCACGCTGCCTGGCTGAACAGCCCCGCGCCCTCAGAACAGCAGCACTAAAAATGCAGGCATTAAAAATATCTCAGGGTCACAGGTGATTGCTGGATAATAAAAATTACCGTGGGAGGAGGCAGTGGGAGGGACAGATCCTGGCGGCAGGAGAACAGCCTGCCAAGGCTGGCCCGGCTACAGCGGCTCACTGCGAGCCATGGCCACAGCCACCACTGCTCAGTAATGAATGTGATGTGACATTTATGGCTTTTTCCGCTGTGGATTTTAAATCGCTTCACAACGGTTGCTTAATAGCACTGTCCCCTTCTTCTCTTCCAATCTCTCCCCCCATCCTATTTAATATAAAAAATAAGTGACTTGCCTCCCATCACGTGAGAAGTCAGCGGCTGAGCCAGCAGCAGAGCGCAAGTCCCCGACCCACGTCTCTTGCCCTTTAGCCCCTACGAGCACTCCCTTTTTTCCAAGAAATCCAAGAATAGGATCTGTACTGCGACAGCTGTTTTTAAATCAGCAAGGATTTTTTTACTGAAGAAAAGGAGGCTTGCTTTCAGCAAGGAGCCTTGATTAAAGCTGCTCTGCCTCCCAGGCACTGCAAGGGGCTGCGGGTGTTGTGGTGAGGGAAGCGGGTGCGATGCTTCCTGCTCCAGGATGGAGGTACTCAGAAGCAGAAAGAGACTTTGGTGTAGTTGCAGCCAAATATGTGTCTCCAGGCTGTAGCTCCTCTTTCGCTCTTTTAATACAAGCATTTCCATGTTCTGTTGCATGAACACACACATGCATTCACACACACCTGCAAAGGCCTGCCTCACCCTCTGCTGCTGCCATTGAACCGCTCCTCCAGCTTCACCCCCAGGCAGGCAGGCTCCTGTGTGCTCTCAGCAGAGAGCATTCCCTGCCTCAGTAGCCCCTCAGCTGCACTCCTTCCCGTCTGTTCTGCTCCCTAAGACCTGTTAAAATTGAGACATACACAGCAGCAGTTCCAGCTGAGGGCAAAGAAGCAGCACACTCTTTTTGGAGAAAGCCCATCCATGCTGTGTGCAGTACAGGAAGAGATGCTTGTGGATGGAGAGGCTGTGACAGGGAAGTGGGGGATGGGTACAATATTCCTGCCCTTTTCTAGCTCAATTCTTGGATTATTGGATTATGTCCTTATAGTGCATAAACTGACTTACGGTACATGACACTCTTTTACTTCTTGGTGGGAAAATTAGGATTATTCAAGGTACTCACATGCACATGTGAACTCACACATGCACATACACATACACATGTGCACCTATGCTCCCTGTTGCAATGTATGGGTCTCTCAAAACTCATTCCCGCAAGTTTGTTCCACCAGGCTGGGCTTTTCCTCCTTACTCTGTCAGGACATTGTCTGCTGAAGCAGCCAGCATCCCCCAGACAGCAGACAAGCCATTGCACCCCCGCCACAGAGCTCTCCAGGAGCTCCAAGTGAACCTCCTGCAGTCCTGGACTGGGTCCGCTGCTTCTGCAGCTGATGGGACTTGAGATCCAGAACTTGCCTGAATGTGTTCACGGCAGCCGAGGAGTGAAGGCACTTGTGCTCACCATCAGCTGGCACCTCCTGAGGGCAGGTGGCTGCCTGCCAGAGGGGAGGAGACACAGACCCGTGACAAGGGGGTCACCCTCCACCAGGCCAGGCGAGAGAGTCTCAGCCAGATGGAGCCAGGAGAAAGCACTACCAAGTTGTTGGCCAACTTAGGATGTGCTGTTGGCTTCATAGGAAGCTACTTGGCTGCCTCTCCCTGAATCAAGATTCAGTGATGCCAGGAGACAGGCACAGCGGGGAAACTGAAAGCAGAAAATGGCAGAGTGGATGGCAACTCGACATTAATTCATTTTTACCATATGTCTGACTATTCATTACGCTCTACCATTCTGTTCTACAAGACTCCTGGGGGTCTTCCATGCCATTTTATGGATAGCGGGGTTCCTCTTCACTTGCAGCACAGCGTCACCACGCGTGCCCAGGCTGATGGCTCACAAGGTCCTGTGGCAGGAGCAGCCCCATCCCGTGCATGGGCAGCCTCTGGCATCAACATGCTCTGGCACTCACAGCCCACCCCCGGCACAGTACGGGCCTGCCAGGTCACCTGGCACAGGGGTCTGTCCCCTGGAAGCACACGCGGGCAGGTGACACCATCTACAAACACGCTCTGGCACCTGCCGAGAGACCCTTGCTGAGAAGCAACGGGGGTTTTTTATGGATTTGTAAATTATTCTGTATTTCTCTGCGGTCTCCCTCTGGAGTGTGTTCCTGGCATGGGACCAAGCCCCGGCTCCAGCAGCAAGCGTGACTCATCCTGGCAGGCAGCGGCCCAGGAGGGGGAGGATCACCCAGGCTGGGAAGCCAACACCATGGCTTTTCTGTGTGCACTGCAGTGGCAGCAGCAGCTGTTTCTCCTTGTAGGTGGGAAGGTTGAATTAGCAGCTCCCTTGCCTGGATCCAGCTGTCCAGCCTCCCATATGCCATCATGGCTTCTCACCCTCGCTCCCCTTACACACAGACACACACACACACGAAGCAGCAGCGAGCTGCCTGCATGGTTGCCTGCACTCTGCCCTCTGTGCTTCCTGGGCTGAACCCCTGTCCAGAGAATGGGCAAACCCCTGTCTTCTTCAGACTGCAAGACCCTGCACCAACTCCCCATGAATCAGCTCCCTTGAGGGACTTCAAGGGGAATCAGAGGGCATTCTGCACAGGGTCTGTCTGGATGTCAATAAGAAAGGCACAACAGCACGTGGTGTAATAATAAGATTGTTTTATTAATAACATAAAATAAGAAGAGGAATGTAAAGTAATTCTCGTGTCCCTTTAAAAGCTGGGAGCCCCATTTATGAGCAGCACTGGGTAGCCTTCAGATGAATAGCCACACCACAGACCACGGATCCCATCACTGAGGGGTCAGGTCTCCTTCCTGTACCGTGCTGCCTTTAATCTCCCGTGACAAGCAAAATCATACATCTTTTTCTGACAGGTAAGGAGGTTCTCTCGGCAAGAATGTCCACCAGAGCCCAACACCAACAGCACAAGGCATCTCAGCATAATCCCTTACATTGCTGTGTACACGGGTCTGCAGCCCCTCCAGTACAGGGCCCTGTAGAGCAGACACGGCTTGTCCAATGCCACTAATATAATGTCTTCCACAAGGCTCCCAACAGGGAGAAAACCCTTATTTTTCTTTCTGTCAAACATGTTGTTTTCCTCTTAAGTTTTTGTGCCTGCTCGTGACCACAGACTGAAGCCCAATCAATGGAGCTGCTGTCATTGCTTCCCCCAAGGGGACATGCAATTAAAATCATCAGTGTCGCTCCGCCTAAACCTAAACCGCAGGGGCACAATTTGCCTTCACAAATGGTTTTATTTCTTCCTTTAAATTAGAGCATCAAAATCTTCTTACAGGAGGGCTTTAGCTTCCATATGTAATACAGATGATAAAAATTCACTTCAGCATGCTATTTTTCTTTTAAGGGGTGCCAGGTGGATGTACTTGCAGAGGTCTAGCATGGACTCGGTACAGCAGTGACCTGTGAAGCACAGGTACGCACATTTCTGGAGCACCCTGATTACTCAGACTGTAATCTGATGTGGTTGACCATTCACTGACAGCTGTATCAAGGCAATCAAGGCTTCTTCCTGCATCTGCTTCCTTTGCCTTCAGAGGCAAAATACATCTCCTCTCGGTCTAACACTGCTAGGACTTGGAGAAAAACACCCAAGCAGCTGTGTGGGGAGAAGTCCCGGAGTCTGCATGGGGAGATCTGACTCCCAGTTCTATGATTGTAAGATGTGCAAAGCCCAAAACACATGTACTCAAGTGAAAAAGTGATGCTTTTAGTGTTTGTCCACCCATAAGGACACTTGGTAACCCACTCCTGGAAGACTTCTCATATCCAGCTTCCACTCTGATGAAGTGTCTGGTCTCTAATAGCTGCAATGCTTCATGGCCAGTTTTCCAACCAGTCGGTGTTTTGCTGCAGACTGGTATTAGTTGAGGTACCCATTCTGTCCCAAACCAGGAACTGGGGCAGGGATGAGGGAGAGAAGTGTTTTAAATGCAGCCTTGATGTCGTGCTCTCACCTACAGTCCTCTGTAGCATTAGGACAATTTTCAAAAACGGGTGAAAAGGCTGCAGATATTCGCCTTAGTTTACCTGGGAACCCAGAAGTGGATTTCCCCTTCTGCTGTGTTTGGGCTTTACAATATTGCCTTCACGTAGGAATGGCTTTTTCTTCTGCAGGAAAGGAAGTGTCCCTGTTGAATGCTTTTTGCATTCAAATCCCGCGCAGCTCCTCGTGGTTCCGTGCCTCCCGACAGCAGGCAGCCCTTTGGGCAGCGTGCCAGCGGCACGGACCAGCAATGCTTCCTGACAGAGCCAGGAAATCACCGCTGCGGCTGGCGGGGCTGGGAGGCTGGCTGCTCCCGCAGCCGGGCAGGGCTCTCCCGCCCTTCCTGCCAGTGGGATGAGAGCTGCCGATATGCCCGGGGAGGGATTTACCGATCCAGCGCTCCCCCTTTTTCCGGGTCGCAAAATGTTCATCGGCAGCCTGCAACCACCTCACGTTTATTTAATTTAATGAATGAGTTTCTCCAAGAGGTGCTGCAAAAATTCCACATCTAAATCAGTATTTGCGTTCGTATCGGCACATTTCCTAAGGAACCTGAAATCATTTGTGTTGCGTTATTGGCTGCCTGCTATAGCTAATTAACAACACGAATTAGCATGGAGCAATCCCAGATTCAATTTTTGGGAAACCACCTAAAGTCCCTGAAATTAGAAGATACCAAATCACACACATGGTATAATGTGTATGATACATGATATGTATGTGTGTGATGCACATACACGACATACAAACCTAAGGAATCAGAAAGAAGAGCTTGCTGACATTAATCCGCTTCCAATCATTGTTCCAACTACTTGAGAGGCAAACATGAATTTAGTGACCTTGCAGAGCATGCATTTCCTTGGCTGGCACAGAAAGCTCCTGAAATAAATGATGACTGAATCCTTACCAAAGAGATACACAATCAGGGTGGGTTAGAGAGGTAGTCAGATGAACCCAAATACAGGAAAGGATCACATCACTTTTTTCTTCCAATGGAGTAATGGTAGTACGACTAATTAATAAATATCTGAGCAAGGCTTTCATGAAAGATCTGCTCCCGAGGATGACTCCTGCTCCTGGAGAAGCCACTGGGGAGCAGCCCTGAAGCCAGGAGGGGGATTTGGAGGTTGACATCACTGTTACATAGAGATGAAGCTCGTGCCAGCAAGTGGAGAGACCTGCAGCCTCTGCAGGAGACCTTGCCAGCAGGAAGCTGAGCACCTAAGGAAGGGCCAGGAGGGTGAACACGGTGACCAGTGTGACCCAGTGCTGGGACAGGATCTGTATGAAAAGCGTCTCTGTCAGTTCCTTGGAAACAACCAAGAACTGAAACCATCAAAGAAATAAAGCTGTTGCCAGCTGGAGGAACAATAGGCGAGCCAGAGCTATCTTTAGCTCACAGGATTAAATTCAAATTGCAAATGCATAGGCCTGGAAGAAAAGGCCTTCCCGCACTACTGAGCGCCAGTGTAAGTGCACAGCACAGCCCAGCACTGACGAGCATCTGCAGCCCCTTTGTCATCCCCTGTCATCCCCTTACCCGAAGGAAGGGCAAAAGGAGAGCCAGAGAAGAGGGGGAGTCTGACCCTGGCTGACTGCAACCGTCCCAAAACACCAAATTTTTCCGTGGGAGGGTGCCATGCCTTGGTGACAGCCCAGCAAACTTCAGCATCGGTACCCGTCCAGCTGCAGCCTCACAGACCTCAGCACAAACCAATTGTTCCTGCTTCTCATTCATGGAGGGTAAGCAGGCAGCAGCTGGATGTACAAGCAGTCAGCACAGCCTCCTGCAAAATTATCAAGGGACTTGTAGTGGCTCCAGGACAGCAATGTGGGGCCCAGTTCATAGGCAATTATGAGTTTGATGAGAGATGCTAAAAATTGACCTGGTGTACCAATTTGCTCTAACACCTTCAGACTGCGTGGTAGCTCGTGCCTCCCCATTCTATGGGCAGTAGCTCTGAATCTTTGGCCCACCAATTGCTCCTGAGGGTCCCTTGCATCACAGCAGAGGAAAGAAAGTCCTCAGGACCAGTTTTCAGGCTCTGCCCCTTCACCAGAATATCTGTACAGACTGAAAATTAAAAAACAGTCCAGCACAGCTCAGGACTGTTGGGAACACATCCTTGCTGCTGCCCTTTGAAAGGAAGTGTTGATGTGCAAGCCTAAGCTAGATTTGGCTGGTTTAGATTGCATTAAGGGACATGATGTCTTGCCTTTAAGACACTTAAGGATGTCTTAAAGCATTGTCTTGCTTTAAGATGTGAGCTAGCGTGTGCTAGCGAAGGGGCTGACAGCTTACTTAGGTCTGACAGCACACATCAGGCTGGCTGACCACAGGGTACATCTGCACCATGCCCTCCAGACAGCTAAGCTCGCTCTCAGCCAGCTCCCACTGCTGCCAGCTGCCAGCTTTGCTGATAAGCCTGCCATGGAGCGCAGGACACGGTCCGGGCAGAGCTCTGGGCCAGCACAGCTACGCCACTACCTGACTTCATTCATTTATAGCCGTCCCCAGTAGCTGCAGAGGGCTGGGTGACAGAGGCTGAATCCACAGGACTGAGAGCAGCACAGCCAGCCCCCGTTTCACAGAGCGACACACTTAGCTAATCGAGGTGTTTGGGCACCATGGCTCCAAATAAAGAGACTTTGAATCTGGCTCCCACTGTACCAAACTGGAAAAAATCCAAGCTGTGAGTTAAGGATTGCAGGCACGGCAAAGAGAGAGACGGGGAGGCTGCTGCCTGATAACTTGCCTAATGAATTGCAGGCTTCGGAGCTGGATCGTTCAGCTAGGGGAAATCCAACAAACACCTCACACCCGAGCACTAGGAAATTGGTTTAATAGTCTCAGTGCCCATAATGAAACACCACTGGGGAGCAGAGGTCCCAGCTCTCATCTGCACGTGCAGTTTTCGTGTTGTAAAAAACGAACTTCTTTCTGGTTCCACCAAGTGTTAGGAGGTGTTGTTACAGAGTCACAACATTGACTTTTAATGACAGTGTAAATGACAGCCGCGGAAGATCAAGCGTGTAGCCGTCCAGCCCCGGCTGTGTGCAAAGCCTGCCAGCAGTGCAGAGACTTTTAACTCCGTGCTGCAGTCATCTGCGTTTTTATGTTTGTTATTTTGTTTTTAAGCAGCCGCTTAGTGGTATCTGGAGGGCATTTGCTACTCTAATACTCAGCCTGAATGTGCGTGAAAGGAAGGGCTTGAACAAGTGGCTGAGCTCTTTTAGGAGAATAAAAAAAAAAAAAGGGATTGCTGTTGGCTGGAGCTGGGGGGAGAAGGCAGTGAAAGTTGCACCTCCACCACAGCCTAGCTCTCCAAGGAAGGGAAGAGATGAAAGGAAAGCCTCTCTGCAACCAAGCAAGCTGCAGCCGAGGCGATGTGTGACGCAGCCTCCGTCCTTGGACCGCCAAGGCAGCGGTGCTGGCACACAGGGGGTTACAGTGAAGTTATAACTTTAGCTGTTAAAATTCATGAGGTGTAAAATACAAATTGCACGTGGTGGATGAGCTGCCTTTAAAGTTTATATATTACTTTCCCCCACCCTGCTCTGGTTCAAACCTCTGTTGGCACAAGCTAATTAGAGCTCACCAAAGGGGGAAGCACAGCCTTGGCAGGGCAGCACAGGTTAGGCAGGGAGTGAGCCAGTGCCCATCCAGGCTGTGTTTATAGATGTTTGGCTACAGGAAGATGAGAGAAATCCATGGCCTACACGTGCATGAACAATCACAGATCAGAATTAATCCTTTATTCTCATTTCTTCCTCTTTTCAAACTTCTCAGTTTGAAAGATAGGAAGCACTGCCTTTGAAGTTTATGCTTTGTTTGATTATTCCCACAGCTCAATTTATGTAATTTTCCTATTGAAAAAAAAAAAACAAACCCAAACCCCAAAAACCCAGCAAAACATTTTTAAATAGTTCCCACAGCAGCAAAGCTTTTGCATGTTTGTGGGTTTTTTTACAACAAACTCCAATCTCTTTTATGTGCTCCATACAACTTGGCACGCATACTCCTTCTAGGACCCTCCTTTTTGCATTTTTGCTCATATTGTTCCCTTCCCCTCAGTACCACTACACTCACCACCTCAGGTAGAGGGGGAGTAAGTGAAAAAGGGGCAGGTACTGACAAGCATTTGGGAGAACCAAACCTATCTGTAATGGTTTCTCCATGTTCTAGGTGACCCTATGTATTCTCACCCAGAATTCAGTCCCCAAGGGGATTTTACTTACATAATTCTCTCCCCACCCAAGAAAGACTTAGGGATCAGAGATTCAGTAGAGAAAAAAAATATGTAAATATCCAGAGCACAGAGAATGAGCATCAGCTTATGCATAGCTGACTGAATTGAACACAAACAATGATGGAGAATAGGATGGGCTGGAAGAGGAAATTTAAATATTTATCCTAAATGCTCTTTCTTTGCATTTCTTGAAATAAATTACTCCCAGCAATTGCAGGAGCCAGAGATTGTTGATTAATTCCAGCAAAAGCAGAGAGACGGGAAAAATTACTATACATCGTCTATTTCTGAGTTTCAGACAGCGCTTTTCATTTTTCTTTGTAGTCTTTGTGATTGGTCTTTTTGACTCCAGGGTGATTTGTGGGCGGTTTGCAGAGGAGTTTGCTGCTCACGTCATAGGTACAGATATAGATAGTGAAGCACCGTCACAAATATGAGCAGGAAGTGCTTTTCATACGGGGGGGTGAAAACACAGACTATAACCTGGCCAGAAGATACCAGGGTGAGCAGCACAGACGCCCTGAACAGCGGCCTGCTGAAAAGGACCCATGCCGGGGCCACTCGCACCCCGATCCCTCTCAGCCACTGGCGAAAGCAGTGACATCAAGAGGAGAAGCTGAAACCAGGATGCTGTTACAGCTGGTTGAGCTGCGGCTGACAGAAATGCCCCGGGCTACTGGCAATCGGGCATAAATTAAAGCAGTTGTGAAGCTGCTTCAGTTTATACTCGGGCATCAGTCCAGCCCCAGCTGCCTCAGCGGCGGAGGAAGGTCTGAAAGCTGCCTGTCCTTCCTCGCACGCCTGGCCCAGCGCTGCACACAGGCTGCCAAGCACGGGGGCCTCCCCGTCCTGTGCGAGCGTTGCTTCTCTCTCGGCCAAAACAGGTCCACGTGCGTTACGGTAGCAAACCACAGAGCGGTTGTGCTGGTATCTCCGTGGCTTTAGGGAGGCTGCAGCAGTTATCCTGGTCTAAGGTATAAGGAATACCCCAAGTAAGGTATGTTGTGGTTCACTTTGTGTGAATTCAGCGAGGGAAAGTGTCCGCGCAGTTATGCAAAAAAAAAAAGTGATTTGTAATTTTTTTTTCTGGCTCCGGGAGTCAGAGCGGAGCTTCGCACGCCCTCTGAGACTCCATAAGCAGCTGCACTGCAATGCACTTAACGAAAGATTGAAACGGCTCAAAAAAATGCTGCCGTGCAGGATAATCCCGCTGAAAACCAGGGAAAGCCTGAGCTGAGGTCTCACTTGGCTGCTCCCTCCGTGTCCCGTGGCCGCTCGCTCCCTGCCCCGGTCGCAGATCGGTGGAGCTGTGGAGCGGCAGCTGTGCTGCGGCGCTTGGCAGAGTCAGGCAGCGCTGCCAGCACCGCCTCCGACAGCCGCTCCCCGGCACCGCCGGCGTGTGCCGACCCTGCTCCCTCTGCGAGGGGGTTTTCTCAAGTGCCAGCTCAAGCTGGTTGCTGAACCACGTCTTGTATGATCTCCGTGTGCCACCACCATGTCAGCCGTGAACACCGAGTGGTGCCTTGGAAAGCAGCCAAAAGACAGGGCAGAAAATTGGTCCCAGTCCTCGAAGCCCCAGGGGGGTGCCCTCGCAGCCCAGCTGCAGCAACGCGCCCCAGGCAAGGGCGTGGGTGGGTGGCTCTCCATGCTGCTTCAAGTGGCATCTGAAGGCCTGGGGACCGGTCAGGATGGTGGTCCACAGAGGGTACCACCAGTTCTCGCCTACACCCCCCTGCTTGGGGCTCGTCCAAGGTGCCACAGGTTTGTGCATTGCCTGCAAGGGAGCCGAGCCAGAGGCTGAATTTCCCTGTGTGAGATCTGAAGCTTCAACAGAAGATATCAAAGGGCCTCTGCAAGTTCAGAAAACCATTGCAAACCAGAGACACAGACAACAAAGCAGGTTCATTTTGCTGGTAGCTCTGGTAGTGGTCTTGTAAGTAAAGTGGCAGCACACACCATAAACGAGCCAGAGAATGGCTGGAAGGGAAATGGAGAATCTTCCTTGCCTCCACTGTCACTGTGATTCAACGAAAGCCACATCCCATTTGCAGCCAAGCCCTTGCAGGCACTGCCATTGCACACAGGGGGGTCTTACAGGCAGTCACACAGCACATGGTGACAGAGATAAAAATCACATCCCAGTAGCTGAGACTTTGCAGTACAAAACAGAGCTCCCGCACTCCCCCAAAACATTATTGCCTCTACAGTAAATGTGGGCATCTCACTGGTTTCTCTGTTTGAAGGCATTTCTAATGTTTACCTTTGATTTAGTTTTATTTCCGGTAACCCTGGAAGACCCCAGGGTTTCCTGGAAATCCAGTCAGAGACCTCTCTGCACCTGTGCATACCCGGTGTGGAAGCCCATCCTTCCCGCTTACACTGAGCACTGTCCAGGGGGCAGTGATTCCTTGCAAAGTTGCCTACAACGCCTTGCAAAAGGAAAGTCTTTTTGTTTTGGCTGGAGCTTTGAATCACTGTGGTTACCTTAGCAGCACGTTAGGGCCAGAGCCTTACTTTCTTCATTCTTCAGTTGTTGTCTTGGTGCTTTTAATAATCAGTTAGATAGACCAGAAAGGTGATCGACATGTCCCCACACTGAATGCCAGTACCACCACTTGACATCAGGCACCACTAACATGTAATAAGACAGTCTCCGTCACCTTTGCCTCTTTAAAATCCTAAGCTGCTTTTCCATACCTCTCATGGTATGTGTTGAGTTAGCCAACTTAGCAGCCCTTGCTGCCCATGCTGTCAGAGCCACCAGCCAGTGGAGAAGGTGTCTGCACAGTTGAGGAGCCAGAAGTCGTTTCCTCCCCATCAGTGCTCTTCACACATCCAGCTCAGTAAGGCTGAGTACTGTTAGCACCGGGACTTAAGAGAAGCAAGAGGCTATTAAACTGCTAACAGAGCCGGGGGGGGGGACGGGGGGGAAGAGTCTTGCTGGTTCAAGATACACAGAGGGATTTTAAAACCCAGGCTTAGGAATAAAAAGCAAAAAGCAGTTGCTCAGAGGCAGTGCTTTTCAAGAAACATGCAATGTAGTGACCACCTGAGGTTAATCCAGGCAGAGTGGGTGGCAGGCATAAGGAATTACTTGATTGCGGGGGACAGACAGGCTGAATAAGGGATTTACTTGTGAGAAGGGCAGAAAAGGAGGACTGGAGGAGTAAGCAACTTGGTGGCGAGCCTTTTCACAGTGAGTGATTAACAGAAGTTTCTAATGAGGAGAAGGAGACTAAAGCAGACTGCTTTTTTAAAGCCATTTCGATAACATTGGCCCTGATGTAATAAACTATTTGTTTGTGCCTACTGGCAGGGACAGCAAGTCGCTACTGAACATAATCCTCTAGAACCGGCACCATCAGCTTGTTTAAAAGTGTCAGCAACAGCATCCAAAAGGGTCCAGGCCCCACCACAACAACCGTCCCAAGCACTATTTAAAGGCCTCTGTGCTCTTTTGTGCTCCCTCTCTCTCTGCCCTCTCTTTACTCTATTCTTCTCCCTCCCCAAGCGGAGGTGGGGCTGATTCCCAGCCCTGTGCCCCTGGGCTGGATGGGAGGCTCAGGGTGGGCTGGCCCGTGGCTGGAGATCCCTGGATGACCTTCGAATCACGGCCCTGCCAGTTCACTGAGCTGCCCTTTCTGATAAGCGTCACTGCTGGCGAAAGCAGGCAGATTATTGATGGGGGGCACAAAGGGGGCAGAGGGCTGGGGAGCTGTTGGGAGGGGAAAGCGGATCAGCCTGCCCGCTCTGGATATTTTAGGAGGCTTGTCCGCTCCTTTATGATGAGGGGTACTTCTGGGAATCTGTGTTTCCCTGAGAATTTTGATGAGTACACACGCTTTCTTAAAATAGCACGCAAACATCACGCAGCAGCGCAATTAAATGCAACCCGAAGAACCGGCTGAAAACAAAGCTGAACTCACAGCCCCAGCCAAGCCCTTTCGACCCGGAACGCAATGCTCCTTTAAAGCCACAGATGCACAAATAAACACCACTCTTTTATAAGCTCCCCTTGCTACTTCAATGCCAAAGCATTCCTTTTTCAGAAGTACTCAAGGTCACCCACGAACTCAGAAATGCCGCAGTCCCGCCTGGTTTCCCAGCATGTCAGAGCCATTGCCATCACAGTGTGTTCAGGGAGCCTGGCATCACATAGGTGGGATGGGTTGCCTTGGCCAAATCACTGGCAAGCAGAGGGACCACTTTTATCCCTCTTTCAGGGGCATGCATGACTAAACTGCTTGTGTTTGCCCAAAACACTCTTGTCAGAGCCTGGATGGCTCTAGAGTGGGTGGACACTGGGAGTGGCAGTAGTTTATTTTTGCTAATTATGATTTATATTACCATAATTACTTCTCCCAGCAATTTCCACAGTCCTCACCTCTGGATATGTGTCATCTCTGGCAGGCAGGTGTGACAAAAACTCGTAGGAGATGGGAGTCTTTGTGTGGGAAGGGGCACGCTCAATTTTCCTTTTTGAATTTGCAACATGGATTCCCTGTTGCAAAACAGAAAGTCAGTTGGTTGTGTAATCCCCCTAGGTTCAAGACCTACTAAAGGCATGCAAAATACTCCATGCCACTATCTGTACACTTGAATACACAGTGCCTGATTTTCCTGGAGACTTTGCACATACACTGACATATACTCTCTGCCTCTGTAAAGAATTGCCCACTCTAATTCACTTGATAGTTCCTGGTATATCCCTCCCTTTTTTCAGCCAAAAAAGGGAGGGATATACCAGGAACTATCAAGTGAGTTAGAAAAACTCTCCCATTTTTTGTCTGAATCCCCCTACATTTCATTCCCCATCCTGTTGGGATGAAGAGTCACTTCTTTTTAGAGTGCTACCAGCTTCCCAGTGCTGGTGGATCCCTCATCCACAGGACCTCCGTGAAAAAGCGAGACTGCAAAACAACCTGCCCAGTGCCAACTTCTCAGGACAACTTGAAGGAACCTGCCCCCCAGGCCTGAGTCAGGGCGGAAGGCAGGAGACTTTGTGCTTTTAAAGGCAGTTTTGTCTAAAAAGTTTATTTGGATTTAATGCCATTTAATCCCACGGCCGGAGAGAACAGTGCAGCTGATGCCGCGCTGGGCAAGAGACCTCACCGGGGAATTACCTACGTCACTCAGTGCTGGCAATCTGGATATAAATAGGCCTGCCTGACAGCTGCTGGGTCTCCACCCTTTTTTCCTTGCATGAACTTGTGGTTCCTGTTAAAGTTGCAGGATTATTTGAGGTTTGGCTGGAAAGGAGCAGATGTTCTGCAAACGACACCGAAAGCCCCGCGCTGTGCAGTGGCATGGTCCCCCCGGGGCTCCCCTCCTTGCACGCGCCTGCTCACAGGGAGGGTTTGCAGCAGGGGCAGGCTTCCCTCTCCCGAAAAACAAATTTTCCGGCGACAAAGTCTCATTAACAAAGTCCCGCTCCTTTGGGTATTTTTAAAACGAGGTGGAAAAAACAGTCTGGAGTTACATGTGTATACATACAGCTGTGGAGAATAACGTCGTAAAATCACCAGCGAGCTTGTTTCTCTGGCTATGCCTCCCTCCCTCTCCGCAAAAGATCCTCACTTCAAAGGGAAAATGCAAGCCTCCTCCCCCCCCCTCTTCCTGCACTAATTTTTTCCCCTGAAAATATTTTTCCTCCACGTTTCCAAAGCGTTGCCCAATTAATTACTTCTAGACAGCATCTCGTAGCACGGCTGAGCAATAATGAACAAATCCTTGTGGCTCACATGCTGGTGGCTTTAGAAAAAAAAAAAAAGATTACTTTTAATCAGCGGAATGAGCACAGGGGCAAAGCCTGTTGAACTGGAGCATACACAGAGAGCCCAGAGCAGCCCCAGGAGCAGAGTGTGGCTGCAGCCTGCTTAGTCTGGCCTGTGGCAGGAGCCTTCTCCCAGGCAGGTCCCCAGGGAAGAGTAAGCAGGGCACTATCCCATGCACATTGCAGCTGATCCTAGGTTGCTCCTCAGGCAGGTGAAATGGTTTGTAAAACATTACGGTTTTCTCTCTCTCCCATTCTTTCCTTTTTTAAAGCCCCATTTTTCAAGATGAGTGATTCCAATGAGAGTGATTTTCCCCCTCCTCCACCAGCACAAAGAAAGGTGCAGCAAAACTTCAGCTCTGCCCACAAAAAAGCAAAAGTTGTGCTTTCCCTCCAATGTCATTATTCCTTCTCATTGCAAACATTTTGGGACCAGCATTCTCTTTTACTCTCTGTGGAGCATTAAACAGCAAGATCAGCATGCTCTCTATCTCCTACCGCAATCTGAGTAACAAGGAGTAAACAACAATTCCCATTCCACTTTCTGGTCTGGTTTCTGAGCAGGACGGATACAGGTCTCTTTGAGGCACACAGCTCTTTGTTCCTACCTTCCCTTGAGGTGTCTAACAATAAGATCCTTTAACACCACCTTGCTACACATTTCAAGTGCCTTTTCTCTTAACCAGGACCTGCCATCAGGAACCACATCCTGACTCACTCCTGTTGCAGAGCTTTGGTTTTATCTGTACACTGTTAAGGCACAAGTTACTAATATTTTGACAGTTAACAACATGACTCTCACCCATTAAATGCCTCAAAGCCCCCTACAATTCTACTTATGGATTGCATCTTCCTTATGTTGACTAGTGAAATAATGTTTACTATACTGGGATAGTAGGAATTCTATAGTTGGCATGAATACTGGGAACTTTTTAGCAAGGAAATTACCTGTTCCTTGCTAAAATTTCAACACTCTGGAAACGTTGACTGGCGTATGTGTCGAAGGTGAGCAACTTATGATGACATTGTCACATTTTCCTCCTCTCAAAATTTCAGTAGTCTTTTCAGTCAGCTCCAGAAAAAATTACAGCTGGCTCCTCTGATCACCAGTGAATCACCTGGCCCACACATCATGCATTGCCTCCTCCAGGGTAGAATGCAGCATGAGATGTTATGCAAAATTAATTACTATTGCACAGGCAGATTAAAACCACTTCCTAGGACAACGGGCCGCTTCTGCTTTTCCCTATATTTTTATAATTTTTTAACAGAAAAGAGTGGATAAGCTTCCCCCAAAAGTGATCAATACAAAGTAGCCCTCTGACTTTGGTGAGAGATTTGTACCAGCTGCTGTTAAAGTTGATCTGCACTTGACAAATGATAGCTCTCCTGTGAGCCACAGCCATTTTACTCCAAGGACTAGCTGTGATCTTTCCCGTGTCTCTGGCACTAGCTGAGCGTGATAATACCAAGCCTTGGACCTCCAGTTTGAGAAATTGCTGGCATTGTCTGCAAGTGTCACAATCACATTATCATCCGTAAATGGCAGTGTATGGAGGAACTTCTTGGGGCCCTTCTCACTCGCCACGGTCTGTCCCTTCTGCTTTGGTCGTGCTTGATGCTGTACAGGGAGTACAAATGTGGCTTGATTGGATTAAGGCCTTTATTTCTGTGAGGTCTGCTACTATTCACTGAGGTTTAATTAAATTTGTGACCTCCAAGTGGTCAGGGAATGTGTGTCAAGTCAGGCACATAGGAAAACTGATTCATTCTGCAAAAGCTTTGTAGGTGGACAATGCCATTTGAATCTTTCATGACACCGATACCAAGAGAAGGGCCACAGCATCATCAAGTATTATGCTTTTGCTGAGCCTCTGGGACAAAGGTTTAAGCTGGGAAGGTTCAGGAGTCCAGGTGAAGGCAAGTTTCTCTTTTTATCCCTCTCTAGTTCCTGCTGCTTTTGTCCAGTTACACAGGGGCAGTGAAACCGTTCCCGAGAGATTGCATCACCTGGTAAAACCTGTGGTGCCTGTGGCACTGGAGGCTTGGTACAGCTTCTGCCTTCCTTTGCACCCCAATACTCAAACACTGGCAACTCCCTTCCTCAGGGTAATCCTCTCCGTCACCCACCCTTCTCTTGGTCTCCTGCCTGCCCACAGACTCCGCCCTGCTCCAACACTTCGTGGAGAAAAAGAGGAGCAGAGGAGGGCACTCTCCATGCACGTAAGGTTCCTCTGTTGCTGGAGGCAGAGACAAACAGTGTCTGCAGGGGAGAGATGCAAAGCAGAGCTCAAAATTAGTCTTGTGGACTTGTGGACTCCCAAACCCTGGCAGTATTTAAAGCCAAGCTGGATAAGGCCTTGGGCAACCTGATCTCTTGGGATGTGTCCCTGCCCATGGACAGATGATCTTTAAGGGACTAGATGATCTTTAAGACCCATTACAGCCCCTTAATGTTTTATAGTTCTATGACTTTGTGGCCTCAGCACATAGTCATTTTGGTAGCAATGGGTAGGGCACACTTTTCAGATTTCAACCCTGCTGTGGTCTAATTGCATTCACCATCATTATGTCAAACCATATGGGAGACCTGGGATGAGTTCAGTGGTAATATATTCTAATCAACTACTTTGGAAGTATTCTTCTACTTTGGCAGCAGGTAGTCTTCCTGTCTCAGCTGGAAGAAAACTCTGCCTGGTTTTCTAGAGAGCTGATGTGTGACCTGTTGCTATTCACGACAGTGTGGTAGGGACTCTTCCAGAAATGGGAGTTTCATTAGCAGCAGAGGCAGAACAGGGATGTTGCTTCCAGGAAGATGGCTTGAAGCGTGTCCTGTCTGAGAAAGTGTCTCTTTGAGTGGAAGAGAGAACACAAAGCAAATGTGTCTCAAGCAGGAAAGTGGGGAGATCGTACCTCAGCGTGTCTTAACCAAAAACGGTAGAAGGAATGTAGGCACAGGGTGCATCCTTCATTAACCAAAATAGTATATCTGAGCAAAACAACCCAGCTTTTGGGAATGTAAGCGCTCCTTCAGGTCTGAAATAGGAGCAACTATCTCACCAAGGTACTTATGGGTGAGAGCAATTTGGTTTATGCTGATCCTCCGAACGGTCTGAGATAAATGATAGCTGGTATCCGCAGGGCAGGCTGGGGGAGGTGAGGAAGGGGAGGAACATTAACTAGGCAGAGGTGACAAGACTGAAAGGAGCCAGCTCATCCTTCATTTCTTTTCTTCTCCAGGCTAGGAGGCCCTTCCTTGTGCTGAGGAGCGATGGGGCTGCGTCCTCGCCCCAAGCCTGCAGCCCTCTCCCAGGGCAGCTCACACAAGGAGAGGACTGGGAGATGCTAGGGTGGCTTTGCCTTTAATCTAAAGGAATTACAGACATTTATGGTATTTCCAACAAGGCCAAATGAAGACAAGAAGACCTAGATACAGTAGGAAGTCAGTTAGTACTGGGACATAGTCGCAGTGCAGGGGACAAAGGAGGAGACAGAGGGACATCTGTTACAAGAGGGATGCCATGATGGTGAAGGAGGGAAGCAGAAGAGCTAGGGAAGACAAGGAATGACTGACAAAAGCACAGTGGAGGGGGATGAGAGAAAACATGATGAGTTGAGAGGGAGTTGTAAATAGCTGACAGATTGGGAAATGCTCTGTAGGTGGCAAGAGGAAATTAGAGAAAAGAGGACACACTTTTCTAAGAGAAAGGGAAAGATATTGCAGCTAAGAGATAGCTTGTAAACACTGAAAAGGGTTGAGAGGAAGACACCTAAGCAATGATCCCACCAAAACAAGGCTCCAGTCTGGTCTGCCACAGCAGACAAGAATGGTTCAGGGATCCAGAAGGAACAGTTTAATTATAAAGATATATCTAAAAATCCTTAAACATTTTTCAGTCTAAAATGAAAGGCAAGAGAACTTTGAAAAGAAATCCTGAGATGCACCAGCTGAAGCATTTACAAATGGGATAGGATTGGACCATCTAGAGGATTTTTTTCCAAACATAAATACATATACCAGAAATATACCACCCAGAGCAGTAACACATCCTGCAAAACAGCAAAAGACACTGTACAGTTCCAAAACACTGTCTTATATCTGCAGGTAGCCCCTGGGCTGTTTTCTTGTTCCATCTTCTTTGAACAGCTATGGAATTAAAGGAAGAGAATCTGGGCAAATGTCATCTCATTAGAAGACATTTAGGACTTGCGTCTGTCATTTAGTATGAATTAAAACCTTGGAGATTAAATTGCTCACTATCCCCAGGCAGACACTGAGGAACGTCTCAGCAGGGTTTTCACCTTGGTGATATATGCTGGAGCCATTTTCTTGTCCAGAGAGTCAGCCACAAAAATGGTCTTAAAGAGGGAAAAATTGTAAAATAGCCATATTTTGAGTATTTGCTGTAATATGTGTGCCTGTTCTCAAGCTTTGGCTTTGTGTCATTATTGAGTTGGAGGTTTTTAAACTATCACCCTAAATCTTACTGTCCTTACCCCTTAAATACAATAATCACACTTAACATGGAGAAGAACGCTCAGCAATTGGCCTAGAGCTTTAAGACTTCTCTTCAAGGGTGTTATCAATAGTCTCTTGGCCAAAGAGCTCATGGCTTTCCTTCTGATGGTGGTGTCCAAGTGACTCTGTAGTTTAAGCAAATAGCTTAGCAAATGTATTTCTAGGCAGTCATCCTCTACACCATTCCCTGAGCAACAATGTCAAGGAAACATAGTAAGTGCCCCCCCCACCTGCTTGAAGGATCCAGTATATCTTCCTTCATCCTCCAAAGTCTGCAATTTTTAGTAAGTGTCCAGTGCTATTGATTCAGTACCTGCCCTTTTCCCCTTTCCATGTTGCTGAGGTCCTCACAAGGAATCCTGAAGGACAGGGACCAAGACTTTGCAGATAAGTACTTTTCTACATACCAGAGAGCCTAGCACTGCCTGTACTGGTTAAGCAGGGAAAGCTCTTCCATGGCTTACAGCAGTCAGACAGTGAGCTTTGTAATTCACATGGCTTTAGGTCGTAAGGATAAGGGCCAACATGATGCCTAGTCCTCTGATCAAACGTTCCACCTGATTTGTGAAGCACCTCTCCTGGGTCACCTGTGAGCTTGGTCTCCATCACATCCCGGGGGCACAGACAAAACCCCTTGCCTGAGCAATTCCTTGGTCTCCTGGGACCATCTGTGCTGAACCTGCAAACCTTCCCCACTCTTTCAGGGGCCACTGGCCTGTTTGCCAGCTGGGCCTCCACTCAGCTGCCCTGCGTCTGCGGCAGATGGCCGGATCCACAGCCTGCGTGGTAGCTGCCAGCACCTTCCCCGTGAGCAGGAGATCAGATGGACTCTCACACATTGCCCTTCCTGGCTCTGATTCACACTGGATGCCTCAAGGTCAGGGACGGCTGAGTAGAAATCATGGAGGCACCTGTCTTTTGATCTGGTTCCTGTGGTCTCTCTTTTTCCAGCATCCCTGCCTCTACAGGCTCTCCCCAGCCAAAAAGCAGGAAGGAAGATGGGCTGTGCCTTTTGGCAGTGCGTTAGGGGAAAAGGAGCATGGGAAGGTGTTGGAGGTTTTCATAAAGAAACCAATCTCCTCTTCTTCCTGGTGCCGCGCTCGTGCTGACCTTGTCATTGCATTTTACCAACACATGCCCTTTTACCTGGCTAAGAATTAATCCTTTATTTAATAAACTTTAATATTAAAAGCCACTTAGTGGCAGAAGTAAGAGGGCCATAGGACAGAGTCATCTCTAGTTGCTGACCTTACAGGGGTACGACCCTCTCAACCCTCTGTGAGAGGGTACACAAGGGGCACACACAGTCTGCAGTATCATTTTGCATGTGGCTTGTAGCCACATTGTGGGGTTTCATCATTGTTGCACATTAAGAAAGATCTTAATACATTACTTACCCAAGGTTTTTGAAGGCCTGTTTAGCCTTCACCAGTGAAAGGGCTCCCTGTGTCCTAAGTTGTGTAACATGGCAGACAAGAGTAACCTCCCCCTCAATGCTTTCACGTACTTCATACACAGAGGAGGAAGATTATTCTGTCCACTGGAAACTTTAATGCCTTCTGGTTTTGTTTCTGAGAAAGTCTGGAGGTTACATTTTCCTTAACAACCCACTGAAGCCTGAGCCCTTCACTCCGTACTTAATAAATCTTGCTGAAATTAAAAATAGCTCCCCTGAGTAAAACCAAAATAAAAGCTGAGTAGAGTCTTTGAGATTTACTTTCCTTTTTCCTGATTTTCCTATGATTGTCCATGCCATTTCCCCTTTGACATATATCTGCTGGGTGTTATAGGAACTTTTGCATTCTTCCTACAACATGTCCACGTGAAGAAGACCAAGGAGTACAAGCAAAGGTTGAAGAAGCCTTGTGCTGTTCACTCTTCATTGCTATCAAGACTTCTTGTAGCTGTGATGCTCGTGACTGATGTCTTGAGCCCAGTCATGTTGAGGGTGGCTACAGAGGTGTGGTGACCTGGCTTTTTTATGCCCTACAAGATCAGCCTGCAAGCTTGAACTGGGGCAGGCACTGGGAGCATGTCTTCTCCTTCATTAGTGATCCTCCCCTTGGGGCCAGCTGGTGCTCTGCAAGCTGGCCTTGGCAGAATCAGCTCCTGCAGAGGGTACTAAAAAGGGAACAGCAATGTTGCTCTTTTTAGCTGTCCCTTGTCCTGATGAAATCTGCCAGATGCACGTTTGCCAGCGGTGTGGTAGATGCTCCTGTGCTGGGAGGTGAGGTGTTGAAAGCCAGCGTGACTGACGGCAGTGGCCAGGCTCCCACTGCTGATGAACACCGTCAGTGCCCCTCATGCAATGATGACTTACCTCTTCCCGGATTGGAGAAGAGGAGGCCTGTGGAAAGCACCGTCCTTTGTAAGTAACTGCTCCTTTCAGCTTCAATGACATGTCACATCCATCCTTGAGCTCTTCCAAAAATTCCCTCCTGGGACTTTGCTTTCCCCATAACTCGGAGTGACAAGCGCTGGCAAAAGGGGAGACAAGGGTCTCGCTCAGCCTCAGCCCTGACGTGTGTAAATGAAAAGGCTGGGTGGCGGGGTGGGGTGGGGGTAAGGAGAGGGCTGTGGCAGAGTAAATAAATTGCACCCTGCATGTGCTATGCCAGCAGGGCTCCAGAACAGTTCTGCGGGCTTTGGTAGATGGGAATTTGCCTCCTCGATTGCTCAGGGCAGTGCTGTCAAACAGTGTTGCCAGGCTTGTGCCTCATCCAGAGGCCTCAAATATTTCCCAGGTTGCCCCAATTCAATTTACTTTCACAAAATTATGTTTCCCTTTTTTTTGGGGGGGGGGAGGGGGGGGAAGGAAGCAGAAAAGGAAGACCAGAAAGCCCACCGAGAGGCTGTGGGAGGAGGGGAGGGAAGGCAGCAGGTGAGGGGGAAGGGATGGGAGGCTGAGCACGACAAGGGCTTTCACAACACAGGAATTCAGGCTCTTCCCCCCTCAACTCCCCCTCACACCCTTGTTTGAATTTAGCATGTGTCCTCCTATGGCGTCGTAATTACTAAGATTACCAAATGAATCTTTTGCTTCTGTACACACCGGGCATTCAGCGGAGCTCTAATAGTTGTCATTAAGTTTTCAGGGAGGTGGGAGAAGATAGATTGAATGCATGCACTCCAGCACTGCGCAGAGCCCATTGACGGCTGCTGAGTAATGATTTTTTTCTAATTGGTGGAGAGCAGCGGCCCTAATGGATGGAGCCTCTCTGTGCATTTGCACTGTCTCCTCAATCAATAACCCTCGCTGTGCCTGGCACGGAGGAGTTCCTGAAAGCCCCTTTGTAATAATGGATTGCTGGAGGTTACACAAACCGCTGTCTCCCGCTGAGTCAGCCCTCTGTCAGGCACCTCGCGCTTCCCTGGGCCCCAGCTTTCCAGACGGGACACCCGCAGGGGGGCCCTCGCCTCGGGTCTCTGCCCCTGTCCCGTGGCCACCGGCACCCCGCGGGCTCCCCGGCTGCTGGGAGGGTTTTGTTGCCTGCGGAGCTCGTGCTGGCTCGGAGGAGCGGGAACAGCTGGGAAGCTTTTTATTGGCTTTGGCTTGTGAAGTTTGGCTTTTTATAGGAGGCTTTGTGGGTTTTTTTCCCCTCTCTCATCTTCTTAAAGAAAAATCCGCAGGTCAGATCAGATGCTGAGTATTGAGGCTGAAATCGTGGAGAGGTCAGGCTGTGCCAGGCAGGGCTCCTGACTTGGCCAGGGTGTGCAGAGCACGAGCCCAGCTCAGGGAGAGCAAACTTCAACCCCCCATTAACCACCACGTGTGCACAGGCTGCTTGCAGCCCAGCCCTCAGCATCCCCCCCAGTTTCCGCTTTCATTTTGAGGGATGACATGAAAGTGAGAGCCACAAGACAGTTCTTGAAATTCAGTCTCACCGGCACATTTCCAGGAGTCAGGCAGGTCTGAGGTTGCAGGGAGAGATGAGAAAAGGGATGTTATAAGGAACCTTAGAAAGGAGGCCTCTACAGTGTGTCAACTCAGCCTTCCTCTTGTCCACACAAGAGAGCCTTTTACTGGAGAAAAGGAGGGAATTTCCATGGCTTGATGAGATTTACAGATGACTGAGACTTAGTTTCTTTACTTACACTCTGTTTCAGCTCTGTGTCCTCACAGCCCACTGCAGAGAATTTCTGAGCGGCAGCAAGTTGTCACTACACACTCCAAGCCCCCCAGGAAAGGTGCCCATTGCTGGGACCTTTTAGAAGTGAACCTGCCCAGCTACGTGGTCCAGACCCCCATAATTCAGGGGTCCCAAGTGCCCTTTACCGTGTCTGCTCTTCTCGGTTTTCTAGCAAGTTTTTTACATCTCACTGTGTACCTGGGCTTTACCCAGCTCCACAAACCAGGACGTAATTCCCCCAGTCTCTGGAAGGGACATTATGTGGGCAGGGAGGGCTTGGGATTGCCCTGCTTGCGTGGCTGGCTGCAGTCAGTCCCACTATGAACGCAGACAGTTTGGATCTCCTCCAGCATTAAGGCAATTGGCATTTTCTGTTGTCTTCTCCAATGTTTGGGGTCCTCAGAGCTTGTCATGATCTCCAATCCTTCTCTCTGAGACCGAATGTGGATTTAAGGTCTGCCCCTGACTTGCTTCTGTTAACAGCTGGGAACACAAAAGCGTAAGGTAAGAAAGTTGATTTTGCTGGTGGGGGAACTGGTAGGGAGGATCTGGCCTCAAAATTTCACGCCAAGGCCCAGGCTGAGACCCCAGAAAGTGGCTGTTTGGGTCTGGGGGGCAGAGGGCAACTCACTATGAGAACAGCACCATCTGCATATTCCTCTTGGGCTCAGGGCTTAGCAAAGAGCAGGTCCCAAAGTCCCTGCGTGACCTCAGTAGCTTGGGAACATGAGTGGGGACAGGAGGGTGATCTGAGACTCCTCAGTGAAACACACGTCCTTGCTTGGCACATTACCCCTGGAAAACATCTGCCAGGAGGGACTTCAGCAAAGGGTATTTCTATGCTGCCAGATACACACCTTAGTTGCAGCTGAAGGAGTGGCAAGTAAAGGGCTGTAGAAGAAGAAATATTTTTTCTTGGTTGATACCACAGCGAGGAAAAGACTTCGGATTTGCTTTAAGGAGGGGCAAGTCTCATTCACCCTCATTGTCACTCACTCCTGACTCTTCATCTGAGTGCAGTGATTTTCTCTCCCTTTCACAGAGGGAGTCAGTCATACATAAGCTACTTTCTCACTGAGCAAGGCATGTCAGAAGGAGAAGGAGGCAGGTGGACTTGATTCTCTGTTTTTCCTCAGTGTCTCTCTTCAAGATGTGCCAAGGTCCAGGCAGGAGAGGGATGGATTCTCCCAGGAACTGTGTCCACCCTGATGTGCCATGGCCCATGGGCCATGACTCTCCCATCTTCTGTGAGATAATCCCTCAGATCCTCCAGATCCCTGGTGCCTGAGATCATTCCTGAGGTCGTTACTGTCACAGAATGAGCCAGCCTGGTTTAGGGGCCTGGGGCTGCTCTTTGCCTGTGCCCATGTGCCCAAGGTGGCATGAGTGTGCACTGGGAGGACAAGGTGTGGGGAGGGAGGCACAGGCAGAGTGCTAGCAGGCAGAGAGGGGATAAGAAGAAGGAGGGGGCCAGGGAGGTCCTTTTGCAACTGGGACAGAGGGTCTTGGAAGGGAAACCAGAATGATGGTAAGGCAGAGGTGCAACATCTGCGGCGTCCCAGGCAGAGACCCATAGCAGAGGACAGCTTGTTTCCTCACTGATGCTGTCCTGTGAATGAGGGAAGTTCCCCAGCTGTCAGTGGGGAGGGAGTGACTGAACAGAGACCCAGGATAGCAAGACAGACCAAGGCAAACTTATGGGAAATCTGGGAGGAAAGAACACAGTAAGAGGAATTTATTTTTTTTTTTATCTTTTATGAAGGTGTTTTAGAATCCTTTTGTAAGGATTATTATCATTTAAGTAAAGGGGCAGGCCACTTCAGCAGTGTAATTTGACCTGGAGAAGGGAGCTGTGCCTGGGGAAGGGGGACTGGAGCCCCAGCAGCAGCTTGCCCTTGCAGCATGAGGGGACATGTAGTGAGCTCTCAGGATTGCTGATAAACAGGGCTCCCCAAAGGGAGATCTGGAAAAGCTCCTTAGCTGGCAGAGAGGAGAAGCCAAAGCAATGGCGAAGGATAGACATTCAGGAGCAGGATTTGGCCCAGCTGTTAGTCCTGGCTTGCCAGTGCACGTAATGACAAAGGGAAAGGATCTGTCTCATTCACTCTCTGTCACGTCAGTGTTGGGGGAGTTAAAATAACTATACAGGTTTTCAGAGCAGGACCATGCTTCACCTGTGGCACAACCAGTGAGTAGGTCAGGGCAGCCGTTGCCCCGTGCCTCAGCGCAGCCACAGAGTTCCTTTCACTGGGACTTGCTGATGGTCTCGCAGCACAAACTATGGCATATCAGAGCACAGGATCACGGGGGCCACGGTGCAGCCTGAAGGCATCCAGCTGTTCATTTATGCTGCTGCTTCTTCACAATCCACTTACTGGCAGGTGGCTTATATAAATCAAGCTGGAAATATTTCCATATACTGTAATTTCTGCGTAGTTTCTGGAACCAGAGAAAATCCATGGACTCCATCCAGGAGTTCAGGTGAGGGGGATTACAATGGCTCAGGAAGAAGTGTTCATGCCTCTGTTTTCCTGCAGTGCACCCTTTCAGTGGAAGGAGCCTGCCTGCCTGCCTGAGAGGCAAGTCAGCACGCGAAGCAAAGCCAGATGCCCTGTCTTGCTCACGGCGATAAAGTTTTATTCTTTGTTTATTTGCAATCCTGCTTAATCTAGAGGAAATCGTCTTCACTTGGGAAACATAGCTTGTTCTTCATTTATAAAACGCACAACCTTCTCACCTGCATTTGTGATTTCTCACCTGCCCTGACAGCTCCTCAGGGACCTGTCCTCTGCAGCTTCTTTTCCTGACT
The DNA here is from genome assembly GCA_013399855.1 of Oxyruncus cristatus. Lineage (NCBI taxonomy): Eukaryota > Metazoa > Chordata > Aves > Passeriformes > Cotingidae > Oxyruncus > Oxyruncus cristatus. The sequence goes on along the minus strand of VXAY01003244.1, from coordinate 762,740 downwards.
TTCCCGATGCTTTAGGAAAACAATGTCAGGCAAATCAGACAAAGCAGGATCTTCCCAAACTGTCCCTCAAAACAAGACCATATTACCATAATTTCTGCAGAAGAGCTTACAGTGGATGTTGTGAGGATATCCATTTCTATTATATATGTATATATATTTTAAAAAAAGGAAAAAAAGGAAGCAACAAAAAAAACAGGAGCTGTCTGAAAGAAAATTGCCACAAAGGAAAGGAGTGAGGGCTCAGTTTCTCTGACAATCAGAGCGATACAGCTTGCATGAGAATTTATTTCAGTATGCTTCTTCAGCACACATCAGACTCCCAGGAGGGTGTTTCAGATCTCATTTCCTAACTTTCCTGATTGGAACTGAGGCTTGCATTTATTTGGGGTTTTTTTCATTTTACACTATCCTTCGAAGTCCTGCTTGATTTCTTACAACCTTTCCTGCCTTTTGTGCCTCTACTCTTCCCCAGTTTCCCCCACCACAGCCCAGAGAAATAAGAAAACACAGAGAATGTGCCAGTGACCGCAGCTCCAGGGAACTTCAGTTAATCTCTCCCAGCAGGACACAGTCCCTTCTCAGAGGCATTACCCAGCCCATGGCTATTTACAGCAGTCAAGAGTTCAACTTGTTTTCCCAAAGCAAGTTCTCGTTAGCTTCCCAAGAAAAGCAGAAACATCTCTTCCATTCTTTCCAGCTCTGGAGAAAACAGCTGAACCGGCCCCTCTGATGGTCTCCAGAGTCTCACAGAACACAGAGTTACCCAATCCTTAAAGGAGCCAAGGGATAAGTATCCTCGGGGAATTCCAGATGCGCTCCCTTGACACGTGCAGCAGCTCACACTCTGTGAAGTCACATTGCCCTTTGGCAGCATCTAAAGCTCACAGCTGGCCTGAGGGTCTAGGTCCTGGCATCTAATCCTGCTTTCTCCCCGTGTTACTCTAATTTGACACAGAAAAGTTTCTTCTTCCAAGTACTGTTTCAGTTCAGTCTTGCTTCTTTCAGGCTTGTTTCAGCTGATGTAGGAATAACACTGGTTTGGAGCAGGAGATCCCTGAGTTTGATTACACATCTTGGGCCAGAAGACCAAAGTGGTATTTAATAAACCACCACCTTTGCCAAAAGCAGCATAATCAAATCCTGTGAAATGAGCATTTTCTGCAAGGGGGATAGCTTGAACTGGTGTGCTGGCAGAGCAACAGCTGCTTGTCTCTTGGCTACTGCTGAGCCAGATTCAAGAGCTTGAACACAGCTTTGAGCTCTGGCAGCAAATCTCGAAGGCACTGCAGGCTCAAGCATCCCAAGGGCAGCAAAACCCCCTTGCATCAGTGCCTGCCACCCAGCCTGTGAAGTGGTTTTGCATTAGCTCCAAGAGCAAGAGGCGAAAGAGTGAGTGAGAGAGAGAGATGTTCACTCAAACTGGCAGCTGCCTTTTGTTTCATGATGGCAGCTGCCAGCAAGAGACAGGCAGGGCAAGGGAAAAACACACAAGAGCAACACGCTAGATGCAAAGCATATTACACGCTAGATTTAAAATAAAATAGCATGCATGAGGGGTAAATATTCAGCATAATGCATGACGACTCAGCCCCGTCATTCTCCTTCCATTTCCTAGGAGCTGCGGGACTGGATCTCCCTGGGCTGTGCTCGCCATCCTGGATGAAAAGACAGGGGCAACACTCAAATTTTATAAATAAAGGTAGCAACTGCCTAAACATTGACTTTCTTCATCCACTTGAGACAGGTGAAAGGAGAAATATCACTTCAGTGGAGAAGGGTGGTCTGTGGGTGATCCTGTACAGTGGGCTTGTTGTTTCTCTCACTTCTGACAGCTTGCTTGCTTCCTCTCCTTGCGGGACTGTATTTCAGTCAGTTTAATGTTTTTGGCAGGGTGATGGCTCCGGAGCCTGATCCCCCTCCCCCCACAGAAGCAGAGCATCTTTCTCCTCCTCCATCTCAGCCTCCACAGCACAGCACTCCTAGCACCACCTCCTGCTCCAGGGGAAGCCCTTTGTCAGGGAAGGATCCACTTTCAAACAGCTGCACGGACCTGGGCGATGCTGAACGACAACATCTGTATCTGCATCATCTGTATCAGGGATGCTGTTCCTGCATCCTTCAGGGTTGAAGGATCATCCCTGCCCTTTGGCTCCTCATGCTGTGTTGTTCCTCAGACAGGCATGCCAGTAAGGGTTGGCATGCACTTCCCACTCCTTTCCCAAGCGCAGAGTTTGACAGCACAGTAAACCTGTCTCTGGGCTCTCTGGTACCGCAGCAAAAACACTTTGGCCATGTGGCCCTCACTCCACTGGTTTGAATTTATTGTAATGGTTCTGACAGCCAACTTTGTAGCAGCAGCTTCTTCTGCCAGATCAGATATTGTTTACTCATCCTACTTTAACTTTATGCCATGTTCAATATCTTCTCTCCACACCAAGCTCACTTGATGCCAGATCAGGTATCGGCTGTCCTCCCCCGGCCAGTGCAGAGCATAAAGCTGGCATATGTTCCCTGTCGTGCACTCTGGCTAATTCAGCAGAAATGTGAGCACACGCCTGCACCTGATGCGGACCTGTTCTTCCCGCTGAGTGGTCTGGTGGTGCACAGATCTGGCTCTCACTGCCAGGAGAGCACAGCCTCGGCATGCTCCGACAGCTTCCAGGAGCACCAAGCATACCATGGAAGCAGCTTCCAGCTGCCCCACACCCTGGCCAGAGCAGCTGGAGCACCTGGTGGTTGTAGAGGCGATGCTGGGACACCGGCAAGCCAAGCATGAGCTGTAAACCTGTTGGTGCATGAACAGAAGGGGTAAGGGGTAGGAGGCAGGGGGGCAGGAAGAGGAGGACAAAAGTTGTGCTTTTCACAGTTCAGGTTAAAAGAGCAGTGAGATAAGACGAGGTTTACCTGAGTCTGAATTCAAGCTGCTACTTATAAATAAATAAATAAATAAATAAAACCAGGTTACTGTGTTTTTCCTGCTGGAGCTAACTCAAGTTAGTCAAGCCACACTAAAAAAAAAAAACACCTTTCCTTTATTTACTTGTTCTGAGCAGGGTGTGTAAACATACCTGAAGCAGGTCTGAGCTCCTTTTTATGCAAGGAAATGTTTCAGACGAAGCCAAGAAACAGGGACTTTTTTGCATGCAAGGTAGAGAAAGAAAGGTATTGTCTGAGAGCAAAGTAACTCTGAATGTGGCCATGGAGATAAAATGGGGGTTTCAGCTCCTGCATGCAAGAGCAGCATTTCTCAAAGACAGCTTTTTTCTGTTTCATCTTCTTTCTGTTTATTTTAAGTGAAGCTCTTTTCTATCTCCTTTTTTAGGTTTTAATCTTTGTATAGAACACACTCTGTGACCCTGACAGAGGAAAACCAGCAAAGTCCTACCTCCTCTATGAATGTGTTTAGAAACACTAAGTGATCAAAGTCGGCACCGTGTGAGCAGCGACTGAGTTACTCCCATTGCCACACATTCCCGGTTTTGACAGACTGCATCGTTTGGTGTGTTGATGTAGCAGCATTTCATACACTATGAATATTCACCGCGCATATTAAATTAACCAGGTGAGAAAGTACAGGTTTGTTTTGCATGTTAACTCTGTGTTAACGCTGCCCCTAAGTGGTTAAGTTGGTTTATTGCAAGTTAATTAGCCCCTCATTTCGGGCAGTTATTTATTTATTTGTGGAAGACTCTCGTGGCTTTTTCTCTTCCAGCCTCATGCTTAGACCTTGCCTCTCTGCCTAGTCTGTGTTTGCATCCTACTCTGTGTGGGTTTCACATAACCACAACATTTACAGTCAACTCCACTTGGAAAACACATGTACAGGATAACACGGATGCCTACTACACATTTACTGCTCAATCCAAGTGAGGCTGTGACTAAGTTAACAGGCTCCTCTCCTCTCCTCTCCCAGGTCATTTTAATTAGCATTTCAAGGGATGCTTGGTACTGCAAGCTGGTGAAGTCTGAAGTTATGATGGGCGTCCTTAATCAATGTGCCATTTCATGAACACTTCATCATCCAGGCAAGCTTTTTCTCAGGTGCCTTGACGTTTATCCTCATGTTCCCATCCTTCTGCATGGATCCATGCAATGTGCCAAGATCACACCTTCTCTTCTTGAGGCAGCTGACTGCTGTTGGAGAGGTGTGTGGGTGTGGGCACGCTAAGAAGAGCAGCTCAAGCTTCCTATGAGGCCTTGAGTTTCCCTTCTTCACAGTGTGTGCTCCTCCACCTGCCCCATGGGGAGAACCAGGTGAGGAAGGAAGACAGCTCCATGCAGTTTGCTGACTCTGAGGGGCCTCACACCAACAGGGGAGACTCAACAAACCTCCAACCGAACAACTGTAGAGCTTCCTGACATGCTACACTCCAAGGAGCCTTTTAAAATCTCCCTCATTGTTTTAGTTGCTTCCAGGCTGTGGCTGGGGAGCTTGGGACTGCTCCCAGTTTGGTTGTCAGTGACCAAACTGCCTCCCAGGGCACATTAAGTGGGTGACCGCTGTGATGCCCTCAAAGTCCAAACTTCTTTGGCTCCTTGCTTTATTAGAGAGCTGAGTCAGACAGGACAAGGCAGATTTTAATTTCTGAAGTTCTTCAGCTCCTTTTGGGATGGTGTGGAGCAAAATGCACCTTGGTGCTGACCCTGCCTCATCCTCAGGGGCTGGGGTCCAGACAGGCAGGGTTAAGCCAGCAGCAGGCAGAGTCCTTGAACACTGGGCTTACACCTCCAGAGATCTGGAGGTAATTCACAGTAGAGCCTCTATCTGAGGAAAGCAAACCCAGTCAATATTGCAGTAGCAGATGCCTGCACGTCTGCACTGCACCAGGCAGCACAGCCATCCATCCCAGCTCAGGCTGTGTTGGCAGCACAGGCAGTGGAAGGTGAGGAAGAGCAGGGGCAGTGCAGCTCAGGATACCTGGATATACTGGCAGAATTTCTCTTGATTATCAGCCTCTTCTTTCCATAAGCTCTAAAATTCATATCTAAGACACCATAAAAACTGAAGAGCGGTGAATCTTCAGGAAGGTCTCCAGGCTTTGGCAGAGAGCATGGGCTGCTTTTCCATCATGCCAGCACTGCCCTTCACCTTGAATAAGCGGCATTTGTCTCCTACCTCCTTCCCTCTTGAACGTTCAGACCGGAGCTCGGGGGAGGAGGGGCGTTTCAAGTGCTTGAGCTCGGCGCAACCCCCTCCTCGCAGCACATCCCAGTGCCGGGGCTCGGAGGGAGATACCTGGCCTTGCAAAGCAGAGGCTGGGGAGCGCAATGGGGGCGAGCAGTCATCCGTCCTTTTCCCAGTGCCCTGCTCCCGCCGCGGAGAGCTGCCTGCATCCTGGCCTTGCGCAGCGCTGTTGGACATGGAATTAAGGAGTCCGGATGCTGGGATGCGAAAGGAGCCGTGACGGTGTGAGAGGAGCTCACTCATCCTAAAGGGGCTGTGGGAGGGCAATGGCACTGGCACATTTATAGGGCCACCCTCTTAAAAACCTGCCACCACATCTGTTTGGTGCTGTGTTTTCAATCGGAGCTGGCAAAGTCTGCATAAAAACTCAGGGACTACCTTAAATACCCCCTAACCAAGCCTTCTTAAAACTCCTATTAAAATACGAACACCGCAGTCAAGACGGCAGGCTGGAGGTCTGCCCAGTGGCCAAATAAATCAAAGTATTCCAGATATCCTGTTTGCAAACGCCCATTAAAGCCTGACAACGGCTTAATACCAAAGGCAGCATGGATCTGAAAGATAGGGAAAACGTGACCCTTCCTGCAAAGCAGCCCGGGTTTATTTCTTGCCCTTTCAAAGCAGGGCTTCGCTGCTTCAGCACTGTCCTTTTTCCGGGGGGTGCAGAAGAAGATTGCCGGTTGTCTGGCGAGTTGCTCAGGGCTGCCGGGTTGCCAGGGCTGGGGGATGTGCAGCCACGGCCCCTCGGACCCCCAGCCCCACGGCCAGCACTGGCCACCAAACAGTGTCTGCCAGGGACCTCCCTGCCCAGGACTGTGGCCCAAAGCCTGGTGTCAGGGTTCAGGCCGGGGTGAAAAACAGCCATTTATATCTGCGTTTGCTGCCTTGGTGACGTCCGCAGGCACTTTCCGTGCTCTCTATCTGTTTTCTCAAATAAATTAATAAATGAGAGGCGGAGAGGCTGGAAATAAGGACAGAGAAAATGAACAGATTTTGATCTAGTAAGCAATTTAAATCTGGGCTGGCAAGCTGCGTTCGTTCATTCATTAATTCAGCCTTGTGCTCAGAAAACCCCAGCAGGACTCTCTTCCAGTGCAAGAACTTCCGACTGTGAAATAAACCCCGCGTAACCAGATTAGCTATGAGGTATGTATCAGCCAGGTCTTAGGCATAAATTCAAGCATACTGTACATCTCCAGAGCTTGATTTCCAGATCAGGTGTTGCTCACTGGAGGACATAAACTCTCCAAAGTTTCCTGTCTTCCACCTCCCCCTGTATTGCTGGTCTTTGCTCAATAAATAAAAAAATATTATTATATGTGCTGTTGGGGAGTCTTGATTCGGCTGTTGATAGCAACATTATCAATACCTTGTCTTTCAGTGTCACATAACTCAGAAGTGGCTGAATGGGTTTTTTCTGGCATTGCAAAAATTAATCACTTCTGGATTTAGCCCAAGCATAGAAAATCTCACCTTAAAACTTCAGCATTCTTAAATTCAGAATATATTTAGCGTGCAGAAACCGATGAGCAAGATAGAAATCTCTACATAAGCTTAGTGCAGTCTTCCACCTCACAAGTCTGTGCTATACTGAATCATGAGGTGATTACTGTCTGTATGAGTGACTCCAATTATAGTATTATCATGTTATTTATCATTTGGTAAATGAAGTGGGACAGCGGCCTCTCTGCGTCAGGTGCTGTACAAACATTCAGATGTGCTCAGACAAGATCCCGAGCACTATTCATAAAGTCAATGGGACATGGGTGGGAATCTTCAGACAAGGGCCCCCTTCCATGAGTAGGGTGATCTAATGCTGCCATAGTAAATGCTTGGTCTGGCTTGCCAAGGAACTCCTGGTTTTCTCTGTGTGCTCCTCTGTGGACTGAACAGAGAGACAAAGTCAATGCTAAGTCTGTTTGTACAGACTGGTTTTAAAAATGGAGAGTGAGAGGGCTTGGGTTGTTTGGGTTGGTTTGGGTTTTTTTAAGAGACAAAATCTTCAGCTCATCTGGCTCTCAAACATTTTTACTACTATAGCCATCTAAAGTATGGTTTATGATGTAGTTAAAATTCATGTATTGTCTCCACTGCAATTTCAATACTTCATTCCAATTTCAATACTTTATTTGCTATGGGGAAATCTAATACATGATAATGGTAAAGCTTCAGTCATGAAGAGAGCTGGGATCATCCTACGGATACCAAGTTGTCTCTTCTCTCCTCACAGAGACAAATGCTAAAACAAAGCCTGGTCACTGAGTTCTCTGCTGTGCAGGGAAGCTTGGGTTGCCAGGACATTTGGCGTACCTGGTCTGCAGATGAAAGTCTTTGTCTTCCCATTTTTATTAGTCTGGCACCTTTCCAATATATTACCTCATTTTTATTTTGTTCAGGGAGTGGCTTTGTACATATAAATGTATACATATACATACACATGTATACCTTGTATATGTGTTCCTGCTATCACTCTGAAGTATGGATAAGTCACTGGCCCAACTAATTCCCAAACTTTGTCCGAACTGGAATTTGGAAACACAAAGAACTCTTTCACCGTGGCCTGCAAATATCACTTTTTAAATTGGGTCTTTCCATACCAAGTTCTCACCAAGACAATTTTTTTCTTGTGACATTCAGCCATTGAAGAGCCACATCATAGACAGCAGGGATGAAAACATGCAAAAATTACTTTTTTCTTTTCTCTCAGCCATCCCAGTCAGAGAAGAAAGTTCACAGGTAGAAAAATTTAGCTTCATCAGAGCCCTCCAATGCTATTTATCAAGTTTTAGTCGAAATAATAGCTGTGAAAATGTTTAGTTTGTTAGCAATGAAAATACTTAACTGACATTGATTTGGGGGCTACGTTGCTGAATATAAGCTGGTTTGGTGGTGGTTTTGGTCCTGAGCCGTTGGATGAAATGCAAGAGCATGCTCAGATGCCGACTGAGATGAGAGTCTCCAAGGTGCATGTGTTAACACTGCAGTGAAAAAAGCAGCCTCATCCCACAGACTTTAAAGAATACACATGGCTTTTTAGTTCTTAGACAACTGTGAGCATCATCTTTTCCCATACTAATATATTCTGTCTTCTGTTTTCACAAGACTTCAAGGGACAGAGAAATTGCTTCAAACCAATTTCACCATGTGAAAAAACAATTAACAGCATTTCCAGGAGAGGAACATTCTAGTTATTCATCATGGATTCTGCAGTCACAAACAGACCACAGGCACTTTTCCTTTTGACAGCAGTATTTAGAATTATGTATTGTATAATCTGTAATTCTAACTTCAGTTTACAAATCTTTATAAACTCCATGGGCAAGGGACACATAGTGGCCTTTTGCTCTGGAATATATATGCATTTGGTAGATAAAAGACAAAGGGTCTTCTAGCAACTGAATAGATCACAGAATTACAGAATCACAGAGTATGCTGAGTTGGAAGGGACCCATAAGGATCATCTAGTCCAACTCTTAGCCATACACAGGACCATCCCCAAGAGTCACCCCATGTGCCTGAGAGTGTCCTCTGCCTGTGCTGAAGTTAAGTCACACTTCAAGATTTAGTTTTCTAAAGTTTAATAGAATGAGTTTCTTCAAATTCTCCTTCTAGAGCAGGTTTGACAGGTTGCAAATCATTCTTCCAGACATTTTTAAATCCTTTCCGCTTTCTCAACAGCCCTTGCAAAGCAGATAAAGAGGGGAGAAGGAACTAAACCCTTCCATTGGCCACCTTATCTCCTCTCGTAAGCCCTGCCCACTGCAGCACAGGATCCTCCATTTGCATGATTCTCAACATACAGCCACATACATCTCCCTGCACCGATGGTACTCACTGTACGAGGGGATGTTTTGTTGAAGTTGTAGCGTGTGTGTCTCTCGGAGCTTCTACTTTCAAATATACAGTGCCCTTGTTCTAGATATGTGACCAAATGTTTGCTTTCTCCCCTCACTCTTTCGGACCTACCCAGGCTCTGTAAGCTCACTTCATCAAAGGATCCAAGTGCTCTGTAGATGCTACTGATACCTCTCTGTTCATTGTGCCAGTTGCAAACTCCTACACAGTGAATTTTTTTCTCTGACACACAAGTCGAAGTTCACTGACATCAGTAGTCAAATTGGTGCATACAAGAGCAGGATATGACTTTGTCCTTCTGGGCAGGCTTCTTACTCCTGCTGCCGCAAGGGTAATGTGTCTCACGAGGTCCAGATCCACCACGTCAGCTCTGCAGCACCCTGGGCTTCAATCCCCAGATGCAAACATAGCAATGAAGGTCCAGGTTACAACTTTCTTTATGACTTTTGTTCACAATATGGCTTAAAATGTGGGGAGCCATTGAACGTCACTTTCAGTACTCGGGCTGATTTCTTGAGTTCCCTGCCAACAGCAGAGACCTTAAGTGCAATAGCTGAGAGCTCTGGCAAACCCAAACTCTCGTTTCGGCTCATGTCTGAGGACCAGATCAATTCAAATCTGTGTCTCAAGTCTGCTGACACGTCCCACAGACAGCAGCCCTCGTCTACACGCCCAGTCTCAAGGGGAGCTTTGCGTGTCATTTCCTTGAAGGGTAGATGGGAACAAAGTGTCCACAGTGCATCCCCACAGTAGCAGGTTTACTGTGATTGTGCAGCAGTAGGAAACACCACAGAGCCAGTAGTGTGTTTCAAAACACATTATGACAGAATAGACACTATTTTTTTTTTACCGGATCAGAACAAAGTAAAATGGGTATTTCAGTAGCTTACACAGACTGAAACCACAAAGATATGCAACATCTACGCTATGCTTTATCCATAAGGCTTTACAGCATTTCAAGTTCTGAAGAACTCCAGAGAATCCAGATAGATAGATCTCATCTCTTGATATATGGGCTTGCTTGTGAAAACTTCACTTTGGAGCCAAGAGAGATAGCCAGACATGTCCTGCATCCTAGGCTAATTGTATAAGACTATTATTTATTCCATTCAGTAAGTGTGCATCTGGTGGTGATGATTGCAAAGCCTATAAGAAGGCTGATACTTCCTAGCAAGTGACATTTTTATGGTTAATAGAAACTGTCATAGAAACCACTTGGAAGGGGATATGTACAGGCTTGATTTTCAACTTAACAGTAAATCACTTCAGATTAGAATTAGATATCATGACAAAATCCTTCATCCTGTAAATTTCCAGAATGCAAGTAGCAGTGGCTCTGGGAGAAACCGTGATAAAACTGGAAGAAAAGTTTCTCATTTGGTTTTGACATCCAGTGTGCCTGAGATCGTGTCTTCTCTGTAAATGATAACCACCTTACAAATGTACCTGCTCTTTCATTTCGTGCTATTGTATTAATAACAGGAAGTAGTCCTTCTTGTAGGCCGCGACTCCTTGGGCAAGAGGTAGTGCAGAGATGGAAGAGAAAGATGGGCATCATGCCAGAGACATCACAGGGAACATGAGACCCACAGCACTGCAAGACTCTGAGTCATCCCAAGTCCCTGCAAATACAAAACAAGTGGCGAGCAGCGAGTGGGGATCATACCATCAGCCTGTTGAGATGAGGACACAAGGGCTGATGCCATAGGTGAGGATGTCTCTACCTAAAAATTCTTATTGCTGTTTTGGGGCAGCTGCAGACTTCTGTAGTGTTCATGCCACTGATCTTCTGCCAAATGCCCTGCAGCTTCAAAGTAGTTTTGTGGTAGCTGTAATGGTCAAAGGACATAGGTAAGACAAGATCTGTATGTAGAGACAATATCTTTGGTAAGACCAACTTATTATAGATGGGAAAATTTGACAAGCTTCTGGTCACAGAAGTCCTTCTTCAGGACTCCAAAAGCCACGTCTTGAAGTCTCTCCAAATAAAAACCAATCAACACAAATGACCAATAATCTCCTGAATATTACAACTCAGATTTTCCCTTCCAGCAAGGGCTTCAGTCAGGGTTAGTTTTGCACCATCCCCCCTTCAGAAGAGCCTGTTGTCTCCCAGCAAGTGGTAATGTGCTTCCAGAGACTCAGAGCAGGTCTATCTCTGAGCCATGGATCTCCATTCTTCATTACGTAGGTGCTCCTGGCCTGCCTGACATTGCCCTCCTGCCTGGCTGGCTGTAAGGTCTTATTCCTTTTGGGCCTCTCCCTTGCATGACATGAAATAAGGCCTTCTTTCTGCCCAGCATTGTCTTTCTCATTGGTCTGGAAGAGCCACAGCACCATGGGACAGCTCCTTGGGACAATGTGCAGTACTCAGCATGGGACAGCAGGGCCACCATCTTCAGTCGGTGATTCTGCAGGGATAGTAATAACATTCCCACATCCAAGACACAAGGCAACTTCAGGGGAACCCAAATTCTCCACAGTCAGGGGAAAGCCTCGCGAGAAAATCGTGCATGAAACCAATGAAAAATAGAAACATTACGTAATAATGTTCGTGATGGAGCGTATCCATGAAGTTGGGTTGTATTCCAACTTGCAAGGGTCCCAGTTTCACCCTCCCAGGGAGGAGGGACACTCCCTGGCTGCTCTCTTTCAGTTGTGCTCCTCTTCCAGTAGTGAAAACAAATAACCATTTCAACAGCAGTGACACCGCACTGTACATCTCTCTGCAGCCCTCGCCGAAGCACCAGTCACACACTATTTACCACAAGCCGAAGAATTCACAAATCTGGCCTGTTTTGAGTCAAACAGGGGCAGTTCCAGCCCTTGGGAAGACAACCGTGCCAGCTACCCTCCCTCTTGAACAATAGGGAGAGGAAGGGGACACCCATCTCCAGTACCCAGGCTGAGAGCAGCCGTGGCAGGACACGCAAGGAGACAGGTGGCTGGTGGGGAGCCACAATGGAAAGGCAATTGCATGGCACCTCTCACATAGTATAGGCACGTGTAAAAGCCTGGGAGCAGCCTGAGCCAATTAATTTCCATATTCCCTTTCACTCAGATCTTGAAACGAAGCGCGTTGCATTCAGCAGAGGACAGTCCAGAGGGTGGGGGAAAAAAAAGGGAAAAAAATGATTCAGCAATCAGCAAATTCAGAGGAAGAGCAGGAGGAATGGGTCTGGAGAGATGAATCAGCACTGGCTTCAGGTGATGGAGGGAAGGAGGCATTTCTGCTCTGCTGATTTGTGCAGCCTGATTGAAGTCAGCCCGGCACTGGCATTGCATCGGAACGGAAACTGCCTGAGAGGCTGCGAATGCCGTGAGGGGAAAAATCCAGCAGTCATGCAGACAACATCTTTATTAAGTACATTTTGTGACCTCCCAGCTGATTGGACATTCTTTTACTGACTTATAGTAGATCTTATGGATGCTGGGGGAGGGGTGTGGATGTTGTGTGGGGTTTTTTATGCGTATGGTGAGAGTGTGTGGGGTAGTGAATTTTAAGCAGGGCTGCATGAAATTCAATCACTTAATCTTAAATTACAAGCCACTGGGCTGCCAAAGCAATTTTTTGAGATGGAAATTCTTCTGATTCACAGGTTCCTTTGCCTCTTTTAAGGAACAAATGAGTAAACAAACTATGAAAATGTTATTTGCTTTTTTGGAATTTGCTAGCAGAGAAATATTTAAGTTTTTTCTGGGGCATTTGGCAGGGCCTCCTTTCCCCCCCGTAGCAGGTAGCTAGGAGAGTATGATTCATGATGAACAGATATGGTTTCCAGCACTTCTCTATTGTATAGCCAAGACCTCAGCCTATTGGTTAAAATGTCGCATGGATGTTAAATAAGGTATACCAGAGATTACAAAACCTATCCCAGTCCCCTTGAAAGCCCTAGAGGAAACAGTGGGCCAAAAATATTTTTAGAGGATATATCCAAGGGTTTGGCAATATTCGGAGAGTCCTTAGTCAGCCAGTTAAACCCTCTTGGGTTTACCCAGGGATTACTCACACAAGTAATTTTTGCAGACTGAAACCCTTCAGTGCCCACTCTCTGGCAATCAAGTTGTTGTAGGAAGAGCACTCTTCAAAGAAGATAAATAGCAAGGCGTGAGTGCTCGAGCCAGTGCTAAGAGGAATTAGACCTTCTGAAAACCTGGCCCTGGGTCTCAGGCCAACACCAGGCACCCAAAATGAGTAGATGGTTTTGGGAGGGGGCACCTGCTCTACTCTGGGATCTCAGGTGCCCTGCTAATGGGGCTGCATAAGTGCCACTGGACCAGGTGACCTTTCACATCAGTAAGTGCAGAGGAGAAGAGAGAAGGTGTTAACTACCAGCACGCTCATTCCCTCACATTAAGTCCCCAAGAGTGTTCTGAGGAATAAACATCATGAACTGAGTCATTACAGGAGATTTTTGTTCATTTGTTTATTTTCTGTATATATCAGACCTGCCTGAGACAGTAATACACAGTCGTTGTAGTGGAAAACTATACTCCCAAAGAAACAATTACCAAGCAGGTAATCTTCTCTTAATAAATAATATGTACATGGTCACGGACTTCTCTAAATTTTATTCAATCCAGAAAAAAAGTCTGCAAAACAAAAGTGGCTTTCCTGTTCCCCCCTCCCCTTTATTTTGTGAGTCAGGATATCCATGCATTATTGAGGCCTGCTCAAAATGGAGCCGCCTTTAAAGCAGAGTCTCTCTACTGAGGATTATGTGTGGATTATTGCTGAGAGATCATTCAGAACTGGAGCTAAGCATTTACCCAGAAATCATTTGTAATTCCAGTTGCCCCTTATTTTGGCTAATAGCGGCTGTAAGGACAATTGGATCAGCGCTGTGTATACCTGTCAGCTGCGCCGAAATTCCCCGAGCAGTCCCGAATTGTGTGCTGCACGATTACCAAGGGAAGCTCAGCACTGTGCCTTATCTCTTTTATAAATCCTCTTAATGCGGTGGCTGCCGGATCCCCCGCACGCCACTGAATCAGCAGCTCCCGCCAGTCACCCGGGGGGGGGGGAACTCTGCCTTCTGATGGACCGATTTGGCAGGGCTGGGGACCACCACGCAGGCAGCCTCCTCGGGAAGGAGGATCCACACATGGCTAAAGCAGGATGTGGATGCAGGAAAAACAAAGTGGGGGAGTGAGGGAGGAGGGAAAGAAACGGAGGGCAAGGAAAAGGCTGCGCGGCGTCGATCAGTCCCTGCCCGTGCTGCTTCCCAGAGGGGCTTGCTGTGCCCCCCGGGCACATATCCTCTCCATGAGCAGCAGAAGCCCACCACCCTCCCCCACTTTTCCCCATCCTCTCATTGCTCAGGGCAAAGGAGACAGGTTTCCCAAAAGGGACAGAGTGCCCAGCCTGCCCACCCAGACAAGGGACCCTCTCGCCATGAGCAGGCCACACGCCGAGCCTGCTCTTTGGAAAAAGCCAACCTTTCCCATGCCACAAAAGAAGGATCTCTACAGACCTCAACCCACTGCATCTCCCTGCCACAGCAGCGGGTGTTATTAAACAAATCCCTGCCTGGCTGAGAGAAAGGGGTGGGGGGTGGGAGCGGGAAGGTTCCTTGGGTTTTACCCATTTTGCATGCACATAAAAGATGAACTTCCCTTTGGAAACAAAACGCACAGAGTTGCGGTTTGAAAGGGGCCTCAATTTGGCTTCGACCGGGTGCAACTAATTGCAGTTGCGAGCGCTGGCAGGTGCGAGCAGGCAGCTGAGGAGCCCTCCTCCTCCCCCAGCCCTGCCTGCCCTGCCTGCCCCCGGCACAGGGCATGTCCAGGCTCTGCCAGAGACACAGCCAGGAGATGTGAGGGATGGGACTGCAGAGGGAACAGGGTGTTTGCCGCGTTCTCTTTGTTACTTCATTTCTGCCAGGACTTTGCTCAATGTCAACAGGGCTGGAGAAGGTCCTGGAAGGCCCTGGAAGGCTGTGAAAAGTCCCAAAATGTTCTAGGAGGCCCTGGAAAGTTATAGAAGAGTGCCAGTGCCACCCTGGGCCAGGGTGACACTGTGCTTTGCGGTCAAGAGCCCCTCCAAGTCTCTCTGTCCCCCAGCGATCGTTGCACCCTGCCACCATGTCGGGAGGGAGAATTGCTGCCACAGCAAAACTGCAAGAACCTCCAATCTTTCCTTGATTTCACCCATTTCATGGCTGGGGAGGGTCTGTCTATACCCTGTCTCTCATGTCAGCCTCCCCTCCATCTGCCCTGAACCCAGTGAGAGGCCAGTGTGGCCCAGTGGCCACAGCCCCCCAGCAGCAGGCAGGTCAGAGCTGGAGCACACAGGGATTGCACCACAGACTGTGCAAGTCCTGGCCAGGGTGTTGTCTTTATCCATCACAGGCCCCCAAGCCAGCCAGTATGCTTCCCTTTTGGCTGCTGCACCTGATTCCTCATGTTGCTGAGCTGTTTGTTTTCTTGGATGGAATGCCCACGTGGAACTGGCAGCGGATGGAGGCAGTTTTGCTGTCTGTCACTGGCGGGCCAGGAGCCATGTGTTGGCTCACTGCTGCTGCCCAGGATGACTTCACTCCAGACAGGCGTTGATTCTCTGTCCTTTGATTTTTGGGGTGCTCCTTGCCCTGGCCAAATTCAGCACAGCCACAGCAGGAAGAACACAACGCACACTTTATTAGTATCTTCCCCAAAAGCTTATTTTGCCTGCAATGCTTTTAGCGGGGCAGACAATTACATTTGCCATCTTAATTCTTTCGTTCTTTTTATGTCTATTAAGAAGTAGCTGAATCACTGAGATATGCACAGGTTTTCACGGAGGGGATCTGTGATCCCATTGCCACACCCTTCTCCTTCCACTCTTACACATTTGTCCCCTCACTTAACAGCCCAGGGTATGAAATAAAGTGTCATGAGCCACTTTGGGCAGGGGCTGCAGGTTTTCTCTGCAGTGTCTAGGTTCTTCAAGGGCCTGTGAATCACAGGGGTATTCCAAAGGCAGAGCAAGATGGCTTGATAATCTAACCCGAGCTCCTGAGTTACACACAATGAAGGACATCTCTGAATTCATTCTTGAATGAACTAGAGAACATCTTTGTCAGGGGGAGGGGAAGGAAATCTAATCCTGATTTGAAGTTGTTGGTGATAGTCCCCACAGTCCTTGGTAATTAGTTTCAATGGTTAATTACCCTCACTGTTAAACATCTGCACCTTACTTGTAGTCAAAATTTGTCTGGCTTCCAGTTCCTAGTTGGATCATATTATAGTTGTGTCAGCTAGATAGAACAGTCTTCTATTACCACATTTCTGTTCCCCATGTCAGTACTTAGAGGCTGTGATCAAGTCATCCTCTCAACTTTGTCTTCGTTAGGCTAAACAGATGGAGTGTCTTCTCCAGTCTGTCACTTCAAGCCGCATTTTCCAGTACTTAGTCATTTTATTCTGTGGCCTTTCTTGGATTCCTCCTCACCTCATCTACAACCTTCTTGAACTGTTAGACACACTCATCTTTTTCATCAATCCTCTCTAGATGTGGCATACCCTGCAGTCATGGGACTGTGGTCTATATTCTGCTTCTGGACATAAGTCCTGGTGTTTTTCTACATAGAAAGACACATTTTTGGGTTTGTGCCCATCTCATTAAGTGATCCGGACCGTACTGCGTCGGTGATCTATCCATCTCACTCTTCAGCTGGTGTTCCCACTGGTAAGGAGTTTTCCTCATACATGGTGAGGCTGGACTGCCTTCCCTTCCCTCTGCTGAGCTTTCCCATTGCAGCACTTCGAAAGGACTGAGGTGGGAGATAGGAACTGGTGTGAGGATGGGGAAGTCTAGCACTCATCTTTTGCCTCTGCAGAAAACAGATACCTAACCTTTTCCGTTGCAGTCCATAATGCTGGCTGGTTTATTTTACTGATAAAAGAAGTTATCCTTCTGGGTGCAGTAGGTTCTGATTTCCTTTCACCACAGTGTATGGCAGAGATACCCTGCCTAGCTTTAAATAAACTGGGTATCAAAAGCACCACTGCATCACAGAGCGCAGCCAGAGCACATGAGCATGTTTCACAGCAGCTCAGCCCATACAGAGGTGGATGCGATTCCTTCTTAAACAGTGCTCAGCTGAGGAATCAACATCCTCCATGGATTCCCAGGGAGCAGTAAGCATGCTGTTTATGATGTGCAAACTGCTGCAAGGAGGGCCACCAAAAAAAAAAACAAAAAAAAAACACAAACCCTGACCTTTTTTTTTTTTTCCTAAGGGAGGCATGGAACAGCTTTCCTCGTGCCTGCACACAGGGTAGAGCTGTGACTGTGGCTCCGCAGCACAGGCCACTTCTGTTTGCACAACCACACACAGGACACAACTCCAAAGCACGGAAAAATGGGGCTATACAAGCGGCCCATGGGCATCTGTACCAGTTTCCTGGCTCAGGGAATGTGACTGCAGGGTTATTTCCCTGTGATTGCCAGAGGCTGTGCACTGAGTCCCCTAGCTCACGTCATGGGTGAAATACCACACAGGAGGGTCAAAGTTTCCAGGTCTCCAGCCCTCAAGCATCTGAATGTTAAGCAGTACCAGCTCCTCTTCTTTCCTTTTCAATACAATATTACCTCCAAACTAGCTAAAGATTTACCTGCCGACTGCAGTGACTTCTGTAGGTGTTACACAGATGTTTCAGGATGGCAGAAGAGATTTGGTGGGTTGAAGTACTTCTGTGGCAATTGCCCCCACCGGATTTGTCCATCTTGTGCAGTTGCCTGAGGATGCCAGTTACAGGAGCACATCCAGGCATTGTGCACACTGCCACTATCTGTTCATCCTGTTCCTGGGCCGAGGAAACAGCCATGTTGTAACTGGGGATGACCTGTGTTTTGGGTATTGCACATGGAGCCTAAATTGTTCTGAGCAAAGCCTTGGGACTATTTAAATGAATGGGAGCTTTGCCAGTGACTTCAATGGATCTATGATTTCACCACGACATCTGTCATGCATTAGCTACATCAGTTTTGATGTAGCAGGCTGAAAACCAAGACCTGGCCTATGCCAGTTTAGTCAGGGAAGGAGTGTTGATACCAGTATCTGGGGTACAGCCAGACCCAGATACACTTCTTTCATTTTTGCTATAACTGCAACCAGGTTTGGGGGTCGTGGAGCTTTTATTATTATCCTAGTGAAAATGATCTCCCCCTCATCTGAACAGTTATACTGGTACAAAGACATTTGGGAAGCGGACAGTGTTTTCATGTCACTGTGACTGGGATGTATTGCCTAATTCACAAGTGTACCCTAACATTTACTTCACTAGTGCTTACAAAGCACTCTGAACAAAATAGAAGTACTATATTTTATCATGACCACATAGACTGAAACATTTTTATACCATGAAATATTATTTTCATACCATAAAATAATGTTTAAAAAAGCAATGTAAATAATTGATCACAGAGATCTCAGTGAAATTAGCCACACACAAAAATCTAGACTAGTCTCTGCGCAATTCCAATATATACCCCAAATATCTGGACTTAATGACAGAAGCCTGGTAAACATTTCAGTTGTGAAACACAAAAAAAATCATGGCTCGAAAATAGCTTCTCCTTTCTGCGATTTTTTTTTCTCACAGTCCAAATAACAGTGAAAAAGAACCCAATCCTATTCCCATAGGTCTCATTAATGAACCTGCAAATGGAATGTGCTGGAATAGCTGAGAGCTCTCACTCCATTCAAAACGTGTAACAAACCCAAAAATCACTTATCTTGGCTGTTTTGAGGATATACAAGGTTTGTGTTCAGAACTGTGCAGCTGGGGATTTCTGGCACAGACATGCTAAATCTTCTAGGTTTCCCACTGTACCCCTTGCCAAACTCTTGATGCAAAGCCAGAGCCAGGTCCTGCCTGCCCACTGAAGGTGAGGAACCTCCTCTCTGATTAGCCCCTTTCCAAGTAATGAGGCCACTCATAGCCAGCCCATGTTCAGAGGCTTGTGCCAGCTGCCCAAGGGGCTGAACTGCCCAGCTATTCTGTGCTTCTTTGTTGTGCATCCTCCATCCTGCACATGCTTTTCTGAAGCATGTTATCAGAGGTTTCCATATCTCTGCTTAGTTCAGACCTGGGACCAAGAATTGAGGTGTGTGATGCAGTGGTTGCTCTGCCCCAGTGACTGGCAGGAGATGCTGGGCCTGAGGCACACCTTGGTTTTACCTTTGCTGTGGAGGGAGCGGGAAGCTGCTGTTGGACGTGGCAGTGTTGCTCAGTGCTTTGGGAACTACAGCCATTAATTTCTGGGTGTGTGAATGCAAGATCTGGTTAATCCACCTGCACATGAGCCTCACCTTTCCTTGCAGTGCTGTGAAAAGGGGCAGCCTAAGCTACAGCCCAGCTCTCCGAGCTGTTGCATTCTTCTGTCTGTATCAATTTGGCTCTTACATCCTATGCAAAACCAACATGGCCGATACAAAATGAGTTATCTGGGTTGGAGATCCTGGCTCAGCACAGTACAAATAGAGGACCAGATGCAAACCTTTACTTTGGGTTCCTGCCATCTCAAATATACACGAGTGGAGCTAATTTTGTTCCAAAGAAAATTAAAATTGTCTGTTTTTTCCCTCCCATGTAGTTTGCATGGTCTGGTTTTGTTTATTGAGACTGGGGTTACTCAGGCTTTTATCTAGGCCTTATTTAGGACAACTGAGTTGCTGAGTCCCTCCTGCTTCTCCAAACCCAGTACCTCGCTCTTGTAGGCAATCCCATCTCATAATGCCACTCATAAACTGAACAAGTGCTGTCTAAAAGCTAATTACGTATTTATTTTTTTGTTGTTGTTTTTCCCGCTGCTCATACTGAAAAGATGCTCCAGAACCCCCTGTTTCGATCACGCCTTTTTGTTCAGCGCGATGGCAACTCCAAATAAGGGACAGCAGTCCAAAAGGAATAAATAATATTGTGTGGGGAAGAAAAGCAACTAACCTACACATTATCATTAAGCAACAGGACGTGACAGGCAGTGTAATGTTTCTGGTTTTGTTGTGAGTCAGGAAGATGAAGGTCATGTGATATCAGCCCTCTCTGTAGCACAATAAACCTTATTAACATTATAAGATAAAAATAAATATTCAACAATTAAGGGGGAAAAAGGGTCACACGTTTGCATCTGCTGGGGATTATTGACAGCAATCTGACATTACCGTCAGCTAAACCCACTCCTCTGTTTTGTCCAGAGTTTCTAAAGCCATTATATAATGATCAGTCTAATAAAGTCTAGATTAGGGGCATTTCTCTTGTGTACAAAGAGATTGGCTTTTGGGTTGCCTCGTGGAAAAGCAACATTATTCTTAGGGAGAGAAAGGGTTAGTTGTCTCTAGCAGCAATCTTGATGAAAAATGTAAACTGTCTGAGGCCATTTCAGACCTCCGGCAATATTTTATGCTAACAGGTTTATGTCTGAATTAACAAAGTTCTCTAACCACTTAGTCTGTTAAAATGCAGTTATTTTTAGTCCCCTTGCTAGGAAAGCATGTGCCAACCTGAATTGGGATTGTATTTATTACCATTTGCAATCACCTGGTGTCAGGGGCCACGTGAATCCTGTGAGTTTATCTGATTTGAGTCTGGAGCATCCAAATGTACCTTTCAACTTGTTTCTTCATGCTGTGCATGTCTAGAGTGTTTTGCAGTAATACCATAAGCCCCTACAAGTGCACAGAGTGATAGGAAGGAGCAGAGTAAGATACTGTCCCTTGGGTACCACATAGCTTGGAGGAAGGTGCTGAATTTGAATTATCCCATATCCACTGACCCAGCATCAGAATGCAAGCTCCCTTTCTTTTCTTCTCTTTTCCCTTAAAAAGGATGGGGGGAGAGTGCTGGGGAGGGGGGTTGGGAGGGAGTAGTGTCACTTAACTCGAAGATGCTATCAAGTCAGGTAGCACTGAGGTGTGACTCCTCTTGTTTTACAGTGAATGTGAAGATTAGCAGCCCAGCATTGGCATCCCGCAGCTGCTGCCTGCCCCAGACCTCCTGCTGCTCCAGGTCCTGGGACCACAGAGAAAGAGGTGAAGGACCTTGAGCCATCCTCAGCCGTGCTGGTCCAGAACTGCAGTGGGTGGTTGGCCCAGCACCGGAGGTGCAAGTGCTGTTGTGGTGTCCCCAAAGGCAGGAGTGGCTGCAGACACAGAGCACCGCACTGACACAGCTGCATCACCTCCTCAAACTGAGCCAGCCCAGCATCATGCCTTGCATTTCTCATTGTTCGTTCCCAGCTAATTAAAATCTCCCAAAAATTTCAGTCATCTGAAACATCCATTCTGTGTCTGCTATTTTTTAAAAGCGTGGGGATGATTTCAACCCTAGAGAACAGACTACACTGGCCTGCAAAATCACATTAATACTTTTCAAGAACATTGCCTATAGACACTTTCCTTGCCTAGCAGTTTCAGGTAGGAGTCAACTATTCTTTAAAACTAGTTTGCATAAAGCAGTTTAAAAACTATGTTAAAGAGAAGCTAAACCCTGTTTGCACTATCACCTTTGTCCCAGAGATTGTGATTAGCTCCAGAGCATTAGAGAGATGATAAACATTTTTCCTCTTGCTGGCTCAAGCCAAGCCTGAGATTTGTACCAAGGATTTTGGGTGAAATGCCAATACTGGAGAACTTCAGTCCTGAAAGCAACTTGCTAAGCCACACTAGGGGCTTTTCCACAGGAAGAGGCTGGCCTTTGCAATGGGTATGGAAAGCCAGTTTGCCTTTTGGGCAAAGGCTTCCAAATAAAAACATATCCTGCACTGTTCCAGGCAGCTCTTACATTTTGTCCAAAGGCTCTGTCTGCACCTGGAACATTTTACAGATGATATTTCTGACAAGGTCTAGCACAGTCATATCCTCAGCAACACTGTGAGCTTTGCTGCAACACCCAAAATCCTCAACTGCTCTCAGTGGGAATTGGCTGAAACCAGGACCACTTATCAACCCCAGCTGGGATTGAGTGACTTCTGCCATCCATGCCTGTGAGAAACTGGCATTCTTTTAAGCTATTTTTCATCTCTACTCACAGATGCCTCACTATCCCTGTTTTTAAGAGCTGTGGCACTGGTTTCCAGAAGTAGCTCTCCAGAACAGGGGCACAAGGAAGATGTTCAGGTAGGGGCACAAATCATGCCCAGATTTAAATTCATGATGTATGTCTGTAGGCTTCTGTATCATATGGAATTTGAGAGACAGACACAAGGAAGCATATGGACCTCAGTCATTAGCCAGTGCTGGTTATGCCTCTTAAACCCTAGTACGATATGATGTGGCATGAAATACCTAATTACATACCCCGTTTAATTTTACTCCCTGTCTCCTGTCCAAATGCACACATGTAATGTAAGGTTCAGAGTTGCTGCCGTGCAAAATTCATGAGGACTCTATGATGAGAGTCTCACATACTGAGGATGAGGGCCTGGGGTCTCCAGGCTGAGCGCTGCTCTATCCACACGGCAGCACGGAGAGCTAAAAGACTGAGCTGGGATCCAACTGTGCTGCTGTCATCTGCTGTAAGGGTGGCTTTTTGATTGCTTTTGATTCCAACCCTTACGGAGGGAGATAACATTTGTTTTATTTTCCTTGGAGGAAGGGTACATATTTGCCTTGAAATTTCAAAAGAATTAAGTCCTCCTCCGTGTTCCAATTAGCTTTTAGTGCATTTGGGCTGCGCCTGTGTAGCACTTTTCTATAGTGCTTTTAAATCCAGGAACAGATACAGGTTATGCTTGCATTTGGAGACTGGACGTGCCCAGGGATTCTTCCACACAACCCTGACAGGTTTCTGTCTCCTTTGCCTGACTCAGTACAGCCCCTGTGCAAGGTACTAGCCACCAGCAGTTCGTACTGGAGTGTCAAGAGACTTCAAAGCAGGGAGGGAAGGGCTGTACTTACAGGGCAAAAGTTGACTTTTTTTTTTCCTTTATGCAAAATTAATTCAAGACTTAAGCATTCAAGCATGCCTTTTCTTCCTTTGCAGTGTGCTAGAGAGGACTCCTAGTCCGTGCTAGTCAGTGCAAAAGACATCTTTCTCTCCCACCTTTCTGATACTGGCCCTAAACCTGAGCTTTCCTACTTCAGAAAAAGGCATTCTTTTAATTTTAGATCAGTGATGTTTGATGTTAGTCAGTTAAATCACTTTTACATCGGGTGAAAGTAAAATGCAAATGCAAGTATTTATTTACAGCCCCCAAAACAGACCACACAGTTTAAAAAGGTGCACTCATAGAAGTGCTGAAGTCTTTCTGCAGCCATTCTGGCAGGTCCAGAGAGATTCAAAGCTTCCCATCAAAATATATTCACTTCTTTTCCTCCAAAAGCTTAACTACCTTTAAATGTTTCAAAAGGCAGTCTTGCTGCTCTTTCAGTGAAAACAAGCACTCTCACTCAGAGATGCAAATGTCAATGCACTAGATGAATGTGTCGCATCCTGTTCTTGACTTGACTAAACCAGCAACTCCTTCACTCAGTGAGGGTTAAATCCTCCCCCTCCAAAAAAAAAAACCCAGTTGTAATGTGACTCTTCTTCACTGCAAGTGTGTCTGTCTGTTATATGGTGTATTTTATTTCACTCCAAACCTCAGCCAACACACTCACTGCAAGCATCTGCTAGGGACAAACATGGGTAGTTTATTAATCACTTTTGATTGAGACCAGCCACTGAAGTCATTGACTAGTGCAGGGTGACTCTGACATGTCAGAGTTCCACCCTGACGTATTCTGTTTCCAGGACTGCAGGAACAGTCAGTTCCTACTTGCTCCAGGCTCAGACCCCTGGGTTTCTGCCCACCTCCCACTCTCTGCCAGCAAGAACAAAGTAAGCAAGTGATGCGTGCATCAGAAAGCTTCACTGAGAGACTGTTGTCCCTTTGCAGAGTAGGTGCTTGGCTACCAGGAAGATTGTCAAAGCATACAGGAAGGGAAAAGAGGATAGTAAAAAGTACTGAGACTTATTCTTCAGGCTGCCTTTGAAGAGCCTCTTCTAGCTAACACTTCATTTGTGGGGATCTGTGATCTCTGAAGACATTGTAACTCAGTTTTTCCTCTGTTTTGGAAAATTACTTGTTGGAGTTTTTGTTCTTCTTGGGACAAGCTGATACTCCCAAGCCCTCTCTCCTAGAGGGTTGATTTACTTATAGTCATGCAAAGAAGGGAAAACACCTGACATTAAACAGTGGTCTCAAATCTGATGTTTAGGAAGGAACAAGTCATCAGAAGGCCTGGACAAAGTATACTTAATCACATTCACAAGCTGACTTAAGTCACCTGAACACGTATTTGCAATTGGCTGACCACTGTTCTTCAGAGACCCACTCTACTCCTTTTCTCTAGTCCCGTGTTGGACAGGAAAGTGATCCAGCTGCTAACCTCCTACCAGCTGTGCTGAAGGCTTCTCTCCAAACTTTCTTCCACACATCGTACACTTCCTCACACTAAAGACACGTATCCTAATCTGACCATCCACCAGTCCCTCTCCTTTCCTTTCATCTGCAACTGCGAGTTACAAGCATAACAGGCATGCCTTGCCAGACCTCCTCACAATTTATTCTGTTTTTCAAGAAGCACAGCCTTTTTTAAAAGCCCCTCTCAAGTCCGAAGGAAGAGTCTGCAGCTATCTATGTCCCTGGCACAGGCAAGGGTCCTTTCCAGGGCAAGGCTGTCTAGCCAACATGCATAAAAATTGCAAGAGACTCTCCAAAACCTCTCATCAGAGACAAATTAATTTGCTGTATTCTTCTCCAAGGTCGTTTTTTAAATTGCCTGCTGGAGGGAGACCTTGCTAACAAGTTACTCTCATCTCCTGCCAGAACTAAAGCTCTATGTTTCCCACAGCAGTCCCTCACTGACTGCTCTCTCTGAAATTACACCTCTCTGGGTGGGGCTACCATGCTCGGCTTTCTCAAGTCCACATCAACCAAGTTTATGTAGATCCACTGTGGAATCAGGAGCATGACATGCAAGTCCAGGAGTTCTCTGTGCAACACAGCTCAGGCTCAGCATTCCCATCTCTGCCCTGGTCAGATGGGTGAAACCAGGACTAAGTATGGCTTGTTACAAATCTGCAATGAGAGGGAGGCCAGAGTTATTTTCTTGTCTTGGATGAAATTCGCATCTCCTCTGGCCTTTGTCTACATAAAAGCTATTTTGAAAGACAACTTCTTGATTTGGAATTATGAGGTGGCATCAAACAGCACATTCAGATACTGCCGAATGATTTCTCAGTGGAAGGTACACCTTCATTAGGACCACCAGCGCCGTGGCACAATGCAATTAACTCAGTCTGTCATCCTGAATATCTTCATTCTTATTCTGGTTCTCCAACAGGGTTCCCTCACTGACCAAAAAGTTCTCCCTCTCTCCTTTCCCAGGAGGAGAAAGATACACGGACTTACCAAATAGGAAGGAGTAGCATTTCTAGTAAAATGTAGCACAACGTGGTCTTGATTTCACAGGAACAACTTCAAGGGAGACCTTCTTATGTGTTTGTGGTGCTCCTCACACCACAACTTCCTTCTTTGTCTAGGGCCATGGGAATGATGTTGTTAAAAGCTAAATACTCCATTTCCTGGTGCTACCTCTGCCTACCTGGAATCTACGGCCCCTCCGTAAAGGAAGGACAGTACATTGACCACTGACTAAGATGATGAGAGCTATTTTAGCAAGCCACAACCAATTTTTCCAACTTCTGATGTAGTGCAGCGTGTTGGAGTTTGATCCAGTCTGGGCACTGAATTCCATACTGACGATTTCCTTGCTTTTCCTTTATGCTTCTGTCACAGTTAGCCAGATATCAACAGATAGGCCAGGAGTGATCAATTCCCCTGTGCATGTGCTTCAGGACGAGTCTAATCCCTGCTCTAGACAGTAAAAGCTTTCAGGAAAAAATATCTGACAACAGAAAAAGAAAGCTCCAAATCTTAGCATTAGAAGAAATCTGATACAAAATTCCCCATAACAGGCCATCTACTGCTCACATCCAACTGCTCCTTAGACAGGAAACCTCTAAAAAGACCTCTGCCAGTTCTGACTCTTTGAGGCTCCTTACATGTACGTAGATGTATGTGAAGCAGAGAAGAGAGGAATGTCAGTGTGGCTTTCTCTCTACTGGTGGCTGCAGACAGACCCAACACTCAAAGCAGGAGATAATATCGGGCCCGATTTACATCAAAGCTGCTGCTGCTGCTGCTGCTGCTGCTGCTGCTTCACAAAGAAAAAAACCAGCCAGAATACATTTCAGTTATTTAGTTCTCAGCTGTAGGTACAGAAAAAGCAGCATTCAAATCAAGGATATTTGTGTCCGGAGAACACTCTGTATGTAGGTACTTACTGTTCCATTTTGTGATCTCCTGTTACCCACAGGGTCCTCGGTCCTATTGCTGGTAGCAGGTGTATTTACAGGCTTCTGCACCTTCCTTCCACATTTTGATCATGTTACTGCACACCCCCTACACCTCCCTGAGGTTCTTAAGCACTGGAAAAGACCCAGTCCCACTCAGGGGTAGAAGACAGTGAACATCCCACATCTGTTTATGTGTTCCAGCAGTGATGCTACTTCACTAGTACTAAGCCTCAAGTAGAGAAATGTTGCAGGACCACTGCACTGGATGTGTTTCCCCTCACATCTGACATCTTCTGAGTTCATACTAAGGTGATCTGTATTTGCCCGTGCCTTCACTGTTGTAACATTTATGCTAATTTTTCTAGGCCATAAAGGGAGAGTACAACTTTCTCCTTTTCAAAAAAAAAATAAGCAAGCTGGTTTTCTTGGTTCATTTCCATAAAGCCCAATGCATTATGCATTATCTCATTCAAAGGTAAATAGTGGATACACACATGGATGAAAGATTAAATCCTGGAAATTCTAAACAATTGGCAGGAGGCATAACCATGGCAAATTGATTCTGCTCTGCCTCTGCAAAAAAAGAAATGAAAGAATATTTGTGCGTTTTTTAAACTACATGTAAAATTTAAAAACATTTGGAGGTTGGTTTCTTCGATTTTTTTTTTTTTCTTACAAAAGTACATAGCAATTATTGGAAAGTTCATTGAGTTCCAAAGATTACTTCAGCACAAAATGTCTGGTAACCTTGTTCGTTGCTCATCTACAGTATTGGGGCCTAAGTACCTGAATAACAATGCCTGCGTCTATCAGAGCAATGATGTGCAGAGGCAAACAGAGCCAAATAGAGCAGCATGCGGAAAAGAAAAAAAATACCTTAAAGAAAATCATATTGCCCCTTATAAGATAAGTGAATTTAAATGTATCAGTGGTCTTGCTTGATTGGTTGGGTTTATGTCAACCCTGACCCTACAGTAACCCCAGTCTTGCTGATCAAAGGGATTATGCCAAGGCTGAGAGCTGAGTTTGTGGTCTGTAAGACTTTGCCATTACACTGTGTATTGCCTCTCACAGAGCTATAGTTTGGTATCCGAGGACATCAGTGAGGAGTCTTGCTGTCCTTCCTGACCTTCATTTGGACTCAAAGCAGTTTAAGGTGTTGATATACAACTGACCACAGAAGCCTCTGTTTTCTGGCCTGTGTCCCAGCCTGGCAGGGGAAAAGCAGTTAGTGAGAGCAGCATTCTCAGAGCTGGTAGGGGGCTGTGAGGACACCAGGTGTCATTGCTGCTGTACCTGCACAGATATGATGCCAAGCTGATCAAGCACACGGTTTCAGCAAATCTCTGCTCATTCTCTACCTGGAACATTTAGTGCACCCAGTGCACAGAACTAAGAGCAGGCGTGATAAAGAAAACTTTGCTGCCACTGTCTATGTTGTCCAGTACAGTAGCAACTCTATTTTATGGCCACTGTTTTATGGGACTGCTATGGGGCCAGACAAGACTCTTTGTTCCATCCCTGTTCATTCCTTATTACACCTCACTGTACAACAGCACGTGTGTGTGTGCAGGTGTAGATATGAGCTCATGTTGGTTGAAGGGGAGTGAGGAAGGTGCCTGTCAGAAAAAACATGCAGCCTCCATGCCAGCCTTTGCATCCATTGCCCTTTGCTATGGGCCACATGGCTCTCCTGCAGGCAGGTGTGTGCTCTTGCACGGTGGCCTGGCCATCTGCAATCCAATTTACTCTGCATCTCACCTGATGAAGTCTCTCCCTTCCCTAAAATAAAGGATCTATGAAGCAGTGTGTTCCCTAAAATAAAGTATATATGAAGCAGTGTGACATTCAGACCAAGTTCTAGGTAAAAGATCAGGATGGGTTTGTTACATAGGCTAAGACCAACAGAAGCTGTCCCATACTCACACCTCCACTTCTTTTACTGAGCCTTAACCCATTTCCAGACAACCATCAATGCTTACTCTCCCCTATGCTCTCCCATGCTGTCCCACAGCCACAGGGTGACACCTGTGCTCTCCTCTTCTGTGTATCACACTTCTGTGACACTGCTGATGCATTCAACAACCAGATGTACAGAGACATGGCTCTCCAGAGAGCCCATAAACTGATTTGGTGGTGTTACCCTGGAAGGAATACTCAGGTCCTGTCCAGGCAGGCAGGCAATCAAACACACAGCACTGTAATGCCAGTCTTAATGAAACGTTACCTCTACTGAGAATGGATTCGTGGTCTAACTGTACCCCAAGGCCGTTGGAAGTGCTTGAAGAGGACATATAATTCCTCTATTCCCCTTTAATAGCACAGAAAACTGGCCAGTTGCATGACCTGATGCTGCAGGATTTGAGTAACATCTCTACTGCTTCATTCCACCTCTGTGTGGCAGACAATGAACTAAAACTCACAACCTCAGTTTTCCCTCTTGTTGAGGTTACCAGTCTATCCTCCAGCAGTCTATCCTTCCAAGCAGGAAGGAGAAGTGTATCTGCAATTGCATTCCTTCAGAAGAAGAGGGGAAGGGCAGGGTGGAGTAACCAGCCACCAGCTGACACCACTTGCCGTCACAGGCATACTTGCTCATGACAAGGCTCAAGATGCTGTCTGCTCCTTGAAAGTTTCCTGGTTTACTCATTCCCAGGCCCATCCTCAGCTCCACAAATACACACACACACACACAGGGTGACCTATTTGTCTCTCAAGATTGGAAAGACAGGATGCTAGGGAAAGAGCCCACAGGTGCTTGACATTTGGGTTTGTTTCTCCAGATGGGTTTTCTGTGATAACAGAGCACCTCAGTACCCAGATTTTGACTCCTGTCGGTTCTTGTTGTCTGTTGGAAATGGCCACCAGTGAACCCAGTTCTCAGTTCAGTAAAGAAGGTAAGAGAAGTAAAGAACCCTTTTTCTGCTCAAATACTCAATCTTAGAGGTGCTGGCAGAGCCTCATACAGCCCCTTTGAACTCTTACACAGCATCTGAACCTTCTCAGGCTTTTAGCAGCCGGTTACAATGGGTATGTTGGTCACATCTCAGCAAATAGAGTTGGCTCTGTCCCTCACAGGTTTTCCTGTACACCACTGCAGTCGTGTCAGGACTCAAAGCAGTCCCACCAGTGTTCAGGTTTCGTCTGCCATTATGGGAGCATTTCATTACTCCCTCAAAATATTTTTCTCCTGTCAAGATTTCACATTGCCAGATAAGTTCCCTCACTGCCTGCAAGCAGCAGAGATTCCATGTCCCACAGCTATTGGATATAAAGCAGCAGAGCAGTGGGGTCTGTCCAGTTTTTTTATTGTCACTGTGTTCACGAGAATTTTTTTTTTTTTTAGTCAGTATTCTTCTCATTGAAAAATGCTTTTTCCATTGTCCTGAAACGATTGTCGAATTCAGTGTGGACTTACCAAATTGCTTTCCTGGAAAAAAATTGTCAGGATTATATTCACAAAGCTGGGAGGAAGACAGCCACTTTTTATTCACTCATAAAGGATGTGGGAGTCCTGGGTTTAATTTCCTCGTCTGCCTCGGGGAACTTGAACCAGCATCACTTATCTCTCAGGAGAATACCATAAGGTTATGCTGTGCTGCATACTAAGGTGGGTTGTTCTCACTCTCTGCTGTTGGTGTGTCCTGGTCTGCAAGAAGGTCTTTCTAGACCCTCAGTTGAGACTCCCACATGGAAATGGTTCACCTGGCTTCCCCAAGCTGTGCTGGTGAGTACTGAACTATTAAGGAAGATGAAAGTTCTGTCAAAAGATTACATCCACCAGGATCCCCCTGTGCTCATAACTGTGACACTCTCCTGAGAAATCAGAGGGGCAGAAACAGCAGTGGCAGAAGGCATTGCACGTCCCGCACAAGCACCGCATCAGGCAGAGCCATATACGAAAGCTCACAAGGTAAAAAAACACAGCTCAGTCTGCTGAAGAAAATTACTTGTACAGTCAGCACGAGTTAAAGATAGAAAGACCAAATTATTTCAAATAGAAAGTCCCCCTGATATCACACAAATACTGTTTTGAGGTCGGGGCTGATATACAAGATGAATGCCAAAATCAATGGACCAAAACAGGTGTGTCAGGAGCTAAACCTAACTAGTGGCAGCTGGCATGTTCATCATCCTCTGGAGACATCAGTTTTGGTACTGATGATAGGATGGGTGGGCAGAAAATAAAAGTCAGACAGTTGTCATTGCCAGCTTTGAGACCTAACTTAACACTGTGACACTGTTAGCACTTAGTTATCTGAACTGATCAGACCTTCTGGCCAGTTTCTGGCCAGGAGGCACATATATGTCATCTCTATTTCCACCAACTTCATCTCAGTCCTGGAAACCCACTTGGAACATGAGATTTTAGGGTCCTGATGTGACCAGTTTCTTAGTTGCTTTGTCGTTTCATCACACGCTTCTCTTCACCTTTTATTTAAACAAACCAGCTGAGATGGGAAGGGTGTGGGTTGTGCAACCCAGCTGTGAAGAGTGGCAGTCGGGGTGACTCCTAAAAGCAATGCCCAAAAGAGACAGGCACTGGTACAAATTTCCTAGATCTTGGAGGGGCTAAGGCCGTGTTTTGTGCTTGTCCTTTTCCAGCTGCAAGTAAAAGTCAACACCAGAAAAGGAAGTCATATTTTCTGTCTTTGCTGTCCTTTTCTCTCCCCTTGTGCATATGTGTGTCTTCAAGTGAGCAGAGACCAAAATGAGTAGTAACAAGAGGTCCTGTCTATATCAGAGTGTCTCTCTTTCCCCAAGAAGAGTTTCTTCAGCTATGAACTTAAATAAAGGGACGGAAGATTGCCGTAAAAACTGTCGACACCTAAGGGAAGAGGAATAATGGATGCTTTTAAAAAGGAAAATCGTACTTAATGCTTTATTTTTCAAGTGCTTAAACCGTTTTTCCTCCTTTTTGTGTATATTTAATTAAAGGTTAAAAGACTTCTACTGGTGATTGTTTGCCATGGTAACCAAGTAGGCTGAGGTCTCTGAATTCAAAACTCCAAACCTTTTTAAGTGTTTAATGTTGCACAGTGTCAGGGTCACGTTAGCATCTTTGACTCCCTGAGCCTCCTTTTTCCCCCGAGGTGAACATGGTTGTGTCCCAATGGCCAGGCCTCTAGACAAGAGCAGGACAGACATCTCACCTCCACAGTCCCCCTTTGAATCCAACCCCTTCCTCTCACTTCTGCTGTGGGGGCTTGAATGTTTGACTTTGAATTAAAGACAATTTTCATTTTGAAACTAAGCTTTTTTTTTTTCTTTTTTTTTGCAGTTTGTCAGTGAGAGAAACAAAACCTATCCAAACTCCTCTGATCCTGCTGAGTTGATGTTTTCTTTTCTCCCATTGAACCAACCTGTACTTATTCATGCCTTGCTGCTATTTTTAAGGGCAGGGCCCAGCTCTATATTATTCAGAGGTACCACTAAAACTTCAGCAGCAGAATACAATCATAGCATTTTTTAGCATTTTTAAGAGAAGTGACTGGCAAAGTCGTTTTTGCAATGAGTGCTGTCTGTATCAATGCACGTGTGTGTCTCTACTACATTAGTCACCTCAGCTACTAGAATGACTTGCAATTAAGATTGCAGCAGTACCTGAAATGTCACATTGCTTGTCTCTGTTCTGAAAGGGCCACTGTCTAACCAGGTGAGGCAGAGAAAGACATACAAGGGCACGACCAGACTTATCCCTGTAACCACATCATAAAGGGTGAAAAATGCTGCCACACCTTGTAGGGAAATGTCTTGCAGCTGATGCAGAGTCACTGGCCATGTGCAGGCTCTCAGTCTGTTGTACTGCAAAGATGAGTTTCAGACATGGAAAAAACTAACCTGTTTCACTTTGTGTTTGCAATAGACCAGGAGTACCTGTCCATACAGTCCTCACATCTTTCCTGGGAGACATCTGAGCCATCCCCAGACACAGTGGCGCACATTTCTTAGATTACTGTGGCATGACACACAGCACCATCAGGACACGGGCTGAGTTTGAATGAGATGCAAGCAAGGCAATTAGCACAGGAATACCCACATGGCTCATGTGTTGCATCAGTTTTGCCTGTAGACAGGGGATGGTGCTACATTCATCCCACAGGCAAACACAAAGCTGGGACCAGCCCCTTCAGCAGGATGTGGGCGGGTGGGGCCACTGCCTTCGTGTCCCGGGAATTCCACGCTGCCTTCAGAGCAGGTCTTTATGAATCATAGACCACGGCACCAATGCTTGCCCTCACTTTGCCTCTCCTGTGCATCTTCCATTGCTTTCTCATCAGTAGTACAGCCCCGGTCTTTGTTTACAGGGCCGTTTCCTTCGTTCTGCGTAGATGAACAATTCGATCTGTTCCTGTGAGCAGATAAATCAATGAAATTAGGAAAGAACAATGCACCTATAACAGAATGTTGGGATGGTTATACAGTATATACTGCCACCCGACTTTCCCCTCATGCTCTCCTAAACCAACTAACATAGTTGGTCAAACTGTGGCACAAAAACCCAACCACACGTGTTTGTTCACAAGACTCGCTCGCTTCAATCAGAGGCTTAAAACGAAATTAAAAACAAGTTTCTCCAGGAGAAGAAAAGGCAGTGAGTTTATGTTTGCTTTTATCCTTTCCTCTTCAAAGTTCTTCTGTTTCATAAATTACTCTCACCACAAATGTTCTCATATTAAAGGTAGAGAAAAGAACAAGATTATCTGCTTTGAATATCGGCAGACAAACTAATTTGGACAGATTCTCATCTGCCAGATGCTGGAAAAGTTTCTTTCTGTGAAACTATGTTGAAGCACCTAAGCCAAAGTTTTGGACTTTTTTTTTTGAAAGAAGTGCTTGTGGTGACTTATATGCTAGTTCAGGCTGCCGTGTTGATTTTGGATGAGACACAAGCCTCTTTTAAATGTTTTTTCCAAGGAAGAAAAATTGTCTTGTCAGTTCCCTGAAGTCCTGCTCTGCAGGGCTCCATGGACAGCTTTTTTTTTCTTTTTTTTCCTTTTAACAGTTCTCTAATTGCTATCTTTCCTAAGCCTTTTAATTTGTATGTCATAGTATAAAGTTTTCTGAGGTTTGCAGAAGTCCTTATTGAATGTCAGCGGTACTCCACGAAAACACCTGACTAAGTAGGAACCATCTAACCCTTGGGAGTTATTGACTATTGCCTCCAAGGACGTAATTAACAAGTGGCAGAACTTGCCACGTGGGTCATGTTTTACAAGATCCCACAGTATCAGTATTGATTATGATTTGATTAGATTAGGTTGATGGTAAACGCTTATTTAAGTTATGAGGTTTTCAGGCAAATAGTGAATATCCTGTCATGAACACCACCAATCACATTTTGAACACAAAACCCCCTTTAAAATCATAGTTATAATCATTATATATGCAATACCTTGAGGCATATATATATGCAAGAGGCTGAGCCTGCCAGAGAAAAGCGGTATTCTTGTATTTAACACCTTACGAGCTAAAGGCACAAATGAGTTCAACACTCTAAGAGGCAATTTTACATTAAAAAGAACAGTTTATGAAAACCTCTGTACTGTGCATGCCTGCAAGCTAATGGCACATTTATGGAAGATGGCAGCAAATACAGCTGGGCTGGCATACCATGTGTTATTGCCTTGACACTGATTCTAAGGAGACTTTCATAGACTTATACAAGGGGGAATGTCATTTTTCAGTCCCTCAAAACACGTAGGTGTTTCTTTGAATCCTAAAAATTCCATGCATCTGTCAGAAAATTTCAGCTTTATTCAGCAAAGACAGAAGAAGCCAAGGGGATTTTGCTGCCCAAGCCAGGATGTCTGATGCCCTTTAAATGTGCCAGAGCACCTGAAACATCTGCACACATCTGCAGACATGACAGAGGACCTAACTTTGTAAGACCATGACTTTATAAAGCTGCAGCTGAAGGGAATCCTGAAGTATCTCATATATCTCTTGTTGCCTAAGGTCAGGCAGCTGAATCTCACTCATTTTTTATTTTCATGTGCCACTTGAATTTTCTAATGTCTTCTGACCCTTTTTTTCCTCCTTGTATGTCTTATTCTTACTTCCTTAGGAACAAAGTTAGATGAATAACTCACTTACTTGCTTACTTAAATAGTTCTTAATTCCTTACTAACAGCCTTCCAGTATCTGAAGGGGGCTTATAAGAGGGCTGGAGAGGCACTTTTCACTAGGACATGCAGTGATAGGACAACAGGGAATGGTCTTAAACTGAAGAAGGGTAGGTTTAGGTAGGTTCTTGACTGTGATGGTGGTGAGGCACTGGAACAGGTTGCCCAGAAAGGTTGTGGATTCCCCACAGTTGTTCAAGACCAGTCTGAATGGGGGTCTAAATAACCTGGTCTCATGAGAGGTGTCCCTGCCCGTCTAGATAGAACGAGATGTTCTTTAAGGTTTCTTCCAACCCAAGCCATTCTGTGATGCTATGATTCTATAAGGTGGGAAAAGTCTAAAAGAAAGAGAGATAAATAAGAAGATAAAAAAAAATAAAAGGAAAAACATTTGAACATTTCTTGATTTTAAAAAGTCCAAACAAAAGGAAGTTGAACTGTAGAAATATTTACAACAAAACATTTTCCTTGGTTTAAAGTGACTTGCAGTTTCATCTGATCCAATCTGTCTGCTAATGCCTGAAAACTCTCCACCTCATCTATGAATGCTCTTTTCCCAAGTATAAGTAACTGGCAGATGGATTCAAAAGCCTTGTTGTGCCACAAGCAATCAGATGATGGAAACAGTTCAGTGAAGCTTCCCACAACGTCAACCCAGGTTAGAGCTTCCTGCATGGTCTGGAAGGCCAGTTAGAGAGCCATGACTGGTGATCCTGTTGCTGACCTTCAGATTGGCCTTAGTTGCCCCACTTCATCCTCACTGGGATACCAGGAAAGTGAAGTGAACCCCAGTGCAGTGTCATGAAGATTCATGCCAACTCTATTACAAGTGCAAGTCCTCTGAGCTGCCTGCAAGAATTATTTCAAAACCTCATCTGAGAGAGGAGCTGGTTTTACTGGCAAATGAGCATAGAAAATGAGAGTAGAAATTGCCCTTCTAGCAGGGAAGACAGCAGATCTTCAGACTGTGAAGTCTGTGGGTGTTTGTGTGTATGTGTGCAGAAGGGGAAGAAGCAATAATTTACTGCTTTCCAAAAAGCAGCAGATGGATCTAACTCCCTTGATATTGGAAGCGTTTTGTCCTAGAGTTGTTGATTTGACCCAACTCTCTCTTTCAGCACCCAATGAGATGGTTTGACCCCAGCCAGAACAACCCCTGGATGCAGCTCGTCCAGCAGGGTTCAGTGGCTGAGGATCTGGGGCTTTTCACTGGCCAAGGCTTGTGTGCCTCTTCCTAGAAAGGCTCAAAGAGAAGTTACCAAACTGCCTTGAGAAGTCAGACCACAGAAAAAGAAAGAAACTGGACTCCCACAAGCCTTTCAAACCCAGGTACATCCTGAAACATGACAGGCTCCAGAAAGCAGATATATGCAGTTCACTCAGGGACGGAAATCTGCCTTACGAAACTCCTGTTGTTGCCTTCATATTACAACACCTTTAATTTCTTTTTTCCTCTGAGGTTTTATCTTCTCCTGGGCACAAGCTACTGCCAAGTCTCAGGTGCTCTGCCATTAGGGTTGCCTAGCTTTGATGCAACATCATTACTCTGATAAACCTGACACTGGGGACCCTGCTCTGCCCTTCAGGCAAACATGTAATAGGCCTCTATTTGCTTCATGGTTGGCAACTGAAATGGGAGAGTCTGACAAAGAAAGGATCTGTGGCCCTGGTTAAGATAACAAGCCAACTGTCAAGGGCAGTCTGGTGACCTCATCAGCTTTGAAGGTCTGGGCAGGGAGTTTTGCACTCGTCTCCGTGACCATCACCTTCCTCACTCAACCCTCCTGTTGTCTTGCAGGCACATGGATCCAGGCAGAGCAGAGCAGGCAGATGTATTTCTTCTTCAGCGCTGAAATTTTCAGCCGGTGTGGCCTGTTGGGTCAGCAGTAATTGCACCTCTTCCAGTGCCCTCTCATGCTGTGTGCAGCCTGGGATGGAGCAGGGGAAATGCGGATACAGCTGTGCCATGATCTGTGCAGCTGCAGCCAGCCACGGACTGCTGCTGCTGCTCAGGAGCAAGGAAAAATGGCACAGCCACTCTTCATCAGCGTCTTTGTGGTGCAGCCCGTAATCCTCCACACATGTTCTACCAGGCAAATTATCAAAGCAGAGCTGTGAGTGTCAGCAAAGACTCTTCAGTATCCTTGAGTGATAATGTTCCGTTGTTTTCACAGTCTCTACTCGAGCCAAGTTTACAAAAGCAGGCAGAAAGCAGTCCAAAAGTGAGCACAAGAGAAACACATAAATCAGAGGGTACAGACGGATTCTCTCTTGCTCAACACTTCTGCAGCCAGCAGACTGACAAGAAGGCAGTGTTCCTCCACTGCGCCATTCCCCAAGAAGTCTCTCCACTTCCACTCCACTTCCAATCTCCTCAACACCACTTTTCATCCCTGACAGCAGCAGGATCCTCTTTCTCTTCCATTGCAGTCTCTTGATGCCGACTATGACCTGCGACCAAAAGGCTGGGACCCAGCCCCACCACGGAGACCTGCTTCAGCCAGGGCGAGGCACCCACGTGCCAACCACGCAAATTCACACTGGGGCAGTTTGAGAGGTTGTATTAACACAGGCAGCTGTGCATTGTCCCTGGGACCTTTCCTCTGGTGGTCACTGACTCTTTGCTGCAGCATCTGACAGCCAAGGTGCTAGCCTGTGCTGGAGATAAAGAACCAGCCACGACGCTCTCGCAGCTGCTCACCTGCAGAGGCGATGCCCCCCAGCAGCGCGCCAAGGCATGTGCTCTTGGAAATCATCCCAGCGTGACCTGGCAGGGCTTTAGGAGCCCTTGGCCTGAACAGCCATTCACAATCTGGCTGGTCATGAAATGGCCACGAGCAGAGCCGCCACAGCACTCCTGCCACGGAGGTGTTCTGGAAAGAGAGGTTGTCACCATGTTGTAAACTCCTCGTGGCTTGGCGTATCTTTCATCCCCCTGACAGCACAGAGCATGACAGAGGGAAGCAGGGGGACAGCAACTAACTGACCCCTTCTGGCACTCCCCAAACATAAATGTTTATTAATAACACAATGAAGAGAGCCAAAAAAGAGAAGACCCTGTGAAACAGTGCAAGTTACCTGCCAACTGATCCCTAGCAGCAGCAACAATAAACATGGTACGAGTAGAAATTATCAAAGACGACTTGGGAGGAAACCACAAGAAATGGCAGTTGAGCCTTATTAGTGCTATAAATCATAGAACTGGTTTCAGTTCCTGCAGCTCCTCACAAGCCGTGTGACGCTGTCTCTTGCACAGCAAGCAATAGGGGTCTGCACAGCCTGGAGGCACAAAACAAAGCAGGCGGGGAAAAGCACCGCTTTTTACCAAAGTAATTCTTAATTTAATTGTAAATCAAAGGCAGGGGGGTTCTGTTGCTGTCTGTGAGGGATGAAGAGCAGAGGGAGACATATGAGGTGGGAGAAACACAGACTTTCTAGGATTTGGAAACTTCTCTAAGTGCGTGTTTCAGGCAGACATTCTCACAAGGCTATCTGCTTGCTTGTTTATTTTTTTCATTTGAAGATTTGCTGCCTCAGTGCCCTGTGTTTGGCTGGTTGTCCTTAAGCCCATTGTACATCTTGGGCTTTTTTTCTCCAAGGGTGATTTTGACTACTGGAGCTACAATGTTTGGTTCCTCCTCTGATTTTTCCTGAAGTGGAGGGGCAGAGGGAAGGATGAGTCCACCTCACCTCTAATTTTAACAGTGTCTGAAGCTTCTTGAAGCACATGATTGGTTTTTTTACCTGGAACCCTCCCATCCCCAACCATTGACGTGCATCATTGATTATCCTTCTTTTCCTGTGCAGAAAATTCATTCTATACTGAATTCCCTGAGCAGAACTTTAGACTCACCAATAACCACTGTTATCTATCTTGTTCAGGGAAGCAATGAACGTAGGAATTTATAATAATCATTACTTATTTTTAGTATTATTTAAGAGCCAGCACTGTGCTCAGCACGGTAAGGGACCAAGCATGGAGACAGACATGGTCTCCAGACAAATGCTTTTGCCCTAGAAATACCTGCCACTAGGGAAAATTCTGGCTCCCAGGAGTAGCTCCAGAGCCTTTAAAGAAAGTCCCCACCCAGAGCGAAATCCCAAGCATTAAATTTTGTTTTTAAAGCACACCTAAACCGCAGCACCCCAATCATTATGTGATTCCTCATGTACTACTGCATGTCAAGCACTACCTAGTAAAGACGTGAGCCCAGCGGGTAGCACAGTGTGGGGCAGCAAAACAAATGACAGACTCAGACCAGAGTGCTCTAAGAAGTTCAAAGGAGGAACAAGTGAAGTTCTGTGTCTTACTGGGTTTGCTTTAAGTTTGAATTATTGATTATCTTCCCCTGGTCAGTAAAAAGACAAGAGTCACACAAGTCCAATTGCTTTTGTGCTTGGAAACCAGTCCTTAAACTATTTCTCACATGAAATATAGTAAAAGCCTTCACATCCTCAGGCACAGGCAAGATGAAGGGATTATATTCCGGTCTGGACATTACGAGAGGAAACATCACCAGGATGGTGCAGTCTGATTACAAGTCATCCATGCAGGCATTGCAATACACTCTAGCTTGCCTGTGTCCACTGCATGCCTGAAATGATTAATAAATAAGGAACCACTGGTAGAAAAATTATAAAACAGTACTTTTGTCTTGACTTGTGTTACTTCTCTGCAGCAGCATTGACTTTTGGGACAGATTCTCTCAACCAACTGAGCTGTGCTTTGCAACAGCACAATTTCAGAGAAGGTTGCTATCAGCCTTCCACACAAGCCCTGTTTGGTCCTTGATGCAACCATTTCATCTAGAGACATCTTAAAAAGGCTGAAACAACCCACTCTTCCAGTCAGACAGGGAAAACATAGGTTCTGTACTGCCAGCATCTACCCAGATGGAAAAAGCACAGCCCAGATGGACCATTTCCAGACCACAGGTACCACGCACAGCTGGGGCAGGAGCACAAGGCGGGTTTTTCACGCTTCTGAGTGTTAAGAGACCAGCAGCAAATGGTTCATGTCGAAACACTTCTCTTCATTCACCGAGCTGCAGAAGCTGGTTTGGTCTGTAGGCTTGTGTGAGGCCAGGGAGAGACAGATTTGCAGCCTGGCCCTGGCAGGGGACAGCAGCTGACTCTCCAGCTCGGTGATCACAGACTATGCCACCCCCTCCCAGAGGAAGCTGTCCTGGCCTCCCTACCTCTTTCCACTAGTTCTCACCCTGAGGTCATCTTCATCTTTGGCTTCACAAGAACTGATCCCTCAGAGACACTTTTTTCCTTGGTGAATTTTTAATCCAGACTAATTCCTTCATTCAGGTCGCTTTTACATCTAGCAAGTGAGTGAGCACTGGGAAGCAAGACCAGGCAGCCAGCAGGAGAGATTTCCTCTGCTTTCTACAGCAACTGCTTATTGCCACTGTGACTTTTGGGTTTTGTTTGGGCTTTTCAGAGGGGACCTCTCAATTATAGGACAGAACGTTGAAGTTCTGGCTCTCTACTTATGGCTCCAACACGTTCACAGTGATCTTGTTCTCCTAAGTAAGAAAAACTCAAGCAAATCTTTTTCACGGACATGGACCAACCACAGGCTCTCCTAACATGCTTCTGTGTTATGGACAACCTCATAAAACTTTTAGGGCATAAAGTATGAACTCCTGAGTCATGTTGGGAACACACCTTCTGTTGATTCTGGTGCTTTGTCAAATTTCTGGGTGCAAAGCTAATCTATCTCTTTGTCGGAAGTTCAAGATGGCCTGGACTTCTTACACTTTAAGAAGTAAACAGCCTACAGCAATACATCAGGTACTGAAACATTTTGTGTGCAGTTGCTGTTCCTGGTGACTTGCAAAGCAAAGCATAATAGGACACTTGGCTTTGTTCTGACTCAGTCCGGTTGATCTTTTGTGTGCAACCACTGTTTTCAGTACCATTAGCTATATATGTCTGCTTGAAATGAGTGTGAAGCTCAGGCTTGATCAGTCCCTATCTTGCTCAGGGAACAGGGTTTGTGCAGTTTCTGAAAAAAAGCACATCACACCAAGAGGTTACCCAAAAGCATATCACTTTCTTCTCATTAACAAGATCATGAAACCCCAAAATTTATCTGTTTCTTCCAACACCATCTTCTAATCCCTCCAGTACTGAGTCAGGAGCCTGGAGGCAGCCCTGTGCCAAGTGAACTGCCAACCTGCAAGGACATTCCAGCAGAGTGAGCATCCGGGAGCTGTGTGTGGGTTTGCAGGGGTCAGGGAACCAGTGATGCAGAGAGCCATTGCAAGAAGCTGCTGCTCCTCGCCTGTTCTGCTGCACAGCAAGGGAAGTCTCCCGTAAGGATGGAGGAAGCAGCTCCTTTCCCTCCCACATGACACTGCCACTTGCCTGTTCTGGTGTGGGTGGGGGGTTGGTGTGTCACCTCATCACACAACTGCTTTAGTCTGCCAAGGCTTGCATCACTTATATGGGGATGAGTCAGACCACAGGAAGTGAGGAGAGGCATATGCATGTGAAAGAAGAGGGGTTGGACCCTCTTAGGTAGGATGGTTGCTGTAAAGGAAGGATTGATTTGTAATATCCAGTAGCCCTGGAACAAACAGACGTTTAATCCATAGTCCCAACATCTCTTCCATTTTCCAGGCAGTACAATGAAAATATCCACTGCACTAAGGGTATTCTTAAAGAATTCACCAAAAAGGGGCTCCAGGAACTTACTTCAAACTTTCAGGCCTTTCTCCTCAATCTCATCAGTACTGAAAAATAAAAAAGAGAAAAGAACAGAGTGTTTTATTTAAAGACCACAGACTAAGGCCTGGTATCCTGGGTTTGTAGCTGTGATGCTGGCTCGGGCTTTGGCGCATCACTGACACGTTCAGGACTCTACTTCCCACTCACAATGTGCAGTGTTTGACTAAGGATGTGAAAAACCTGAGACAGAGCCTATTTGTGTATGATGCCAGTCATCTTGCCAGATCCAAACAAAACTGATTCCAACATCAGGTTGAGGTACTGGAAATGGAAATGGCCTTGACACATGATGATGAGCATGGTCTGCCTTGTTTTGACAGTGCTTCTGTCTCTGCTAGCTGCCTTCACTGACCATAACCTTTGCCCTCTGCTGGAAGTTTCCTCCCCTCAGGCTGTCCCTAGCTACCCCATGCCATACTGACCCAGCTTCCTACTTAAAACCAACTGCCAGACTCCATTTCTGCTATCCTGGCTCCCTCCATCACTGCATTCCCTTCTGAAGTGTAACCAGGCTCCAGATTTTGATACAGCTCTATTACAGGGAATCAGTGTCTGATTAGACCCTCCAAATAGCATTAGCTTCCCACCCCTCTCATTACTCAGAGCTATTCTGAAGACAATAGATGATCAGATGTGCCCAGGGAAACAGCTGGGGTAAGCACAGGGATAGAAAAGCTAACTTGGGAGAAAAGGCACTCAGAGGGAAAAACAGTGAACCGCACTTTCAAGTTTTGCCAGCATAGCAAAGAGTGTGGGAACAAATTACAACATCAGTGAGATACCTCTGGCAATGAAAGCCCCAGTTTCTTTAGGAAACTGGTGTAAGTTATACCGGCAAAAGCTGTATCTCCAGTAGGAGATTGTCAGAAAATCCTTCCCAGGGTAGGCAGAGCCAGCAATATTAAAAGGCAATAATATAGCCCAGCTGTAGGAAGCCTGTTTTCATGGGGAGAAATATTTTCCTGTGACAAGTCTCAAGCAGTTAAGCTCCAGAGAGCTTCACAGTACAGGCAGAAGCTTTTGTACATTTTCTATATGAATATGTATTTAATTATGACTCCAATGCAGAACACATTAACATAAATAAAGAGGAGAAATAGAAAGCAAGAAAGGCGGGAGGGGAAAGGCCTGGTTTTCACCTGTCTCCACTGGCAGCAGCCCTGACTCGCCATCATTCTACAGCAGACACGGAGCCCTGCTTGGACATTACAGCTTTCCCATCGCTCCCAGCAGGTAGGATCAGCCTCCTCAGTACTGTGGGTCTTTGTACACACAGAATAATGGTCAGATAACCACAGATCAGCGTGATAAAGAGACATAATATGTTCAGGAGCAGACGAAGGAGAGACTGGTTGGTGGGGGATTTTATGAAGCCATCTGCAGAACCACAGGCCCTGAGAAGAAGAAAAGTTAGCCACAGGAAACCCTCTGTCCCCACATTTTCCAGAGCATTTACATCAGGGGAAGCACCCTTCCAGGCCATCAGAGCTTTCTGACTGCCACAGGCTCAGTGCTTGAGGGTGAAGTAGGGCTCTCTCCCTGATCCCAGCCCTCCAACCCTGTGACTCCAGTACAGCCCCGACACCAGACTGCCTTTCAGGGACCTGCCCTTACACAGTAGCTTCCCACTGGTATATAAACCCTCCACCTCTTTTGCTACTCATGGGCAAAGGAGTCAGCACACACTGCTGTCTCAGCTCTCCTCCCATTCCCCCTTCCCCTGACTGGGACACAGCCCTTCCCACAACGAGAGCGCTTTACGTTGCTAGATGATGACAGGCATAAGAACAGATGAACAAGAATGGTGGTGCAGGGGAAGGAAAGCTTTGCCTGAAGACAAAGACAGAAAGCTCCCCATTCCTCTGCTCCTCAGCCCTGCAGGACTGACCCTTCACATGGGCAGGAACATCCCACTCCCCTACCCACTACAGGCTAATAACCTTTAGCCCATCAGTGTTCTGAAATAAATAAATCACTTGCTTTGCAGACCACAGCATGGGGTTCCCTTTCCCTGCCTGCTCTGGACCAAAAATAAAGGCCTCACATCCTCACATCTATTTTTTTGCTCTTTAAAGCGGGGGCCTTAGTTAGAGGTTGAACAGTCTCTTGTTTCTGTACCAACACTCTTACATGCCCATCTTCAGGTGAGTCCACAGTGACGTCCTCAAGGATATGATGAACTTGCAAAAAAGTGAAATACTGTTTGATCCTTCACTACCATGCTTCAAAAATGTTCTCTGAGGGAAATATAAATTCGAATCGTCGATGGAAATCCCTCCCCTTTGTTTGCACTAAAGGTGTTTTGCAATCCAGTCCCAGCACCAGTAGCAGCAGCCAAATTCTACCCCAACACCAAGAGTCCAAGCAGAAACCAGCGGTGCCCAGCTTGTTTCTAGGAAGCACCTTCACATGAAACTCTGCTCAAAGCAGGCCAAAATCAAACATTTCTTTCAGTGCACATTGCTACTTGGTAGCCCATCTGCTGTAGAGGTATGCTGTTGCCAGTGAATTTGTCAGGGTTAATACTGAAAGGACTTTTTTAAAGAAAAAAAAATCCACACTGTAGATGGAGTAGAAAGTTTTAGCCTCTTCTGGTCAAGGCTGGCTGATCCCAGTGCCTACACTCAGGGCTGCCTCAACAAGTGCAGAGCTGTTTAATTATTGACAAAGAAAAAAGTCCTCTAACCAAGCTATGCTTCATTTCAGGAAGAAAAAACAACTCTATCCAAACTGTCAGCTGCCTGAAAGTTTTGCTTCTTTGTATTTTTAACACCAGTGCATGTAAAGAAAATATAAGGTCCAGCCTGAATTGTTGCAGTGAGTGCTTAATATTCTCTTTGCATAAACCTAACAAATCACTGCATGATTTAAAAATGCCACTGCACATCTGTGTTTGGTGTGTGTCGCTGCAAAGTGGGGCAGGAGAAGGGGGAATGTGAAGAGTAGAGATCCTGCAAGCTGTTTACCTCTCTGCTGAATAATTTTCCTGGCACTTGCTGCAAAGCAGGGATGAGCCTTGAACTCCTGCATGGGCAGGATGGTGCCTCTGCAGGAAAGCTCCAGGTCCTGCTGCAGCACTTGGCCCCTGAGAAAGCACTGCCACCGGGAGCTGGTACGGGCTGCCCATAACCTCTGCTGCTTCCCCTGCAGATAAAATCTGTGACATCTTGCCTTTCTGTGGGTTTACAGCAGCAACAGCTAAGCTTTGCAGTGAAGTGTTCTTAAAACTAATCTTCTAATCCTTCTTTTGGTGGCAAAAGAGAAGCTCCAGGGTTTTTTCCAGCAAATCTACTGCATTTATTGCTTTAATGAGGAAGCATGGGGTCTGCTCCCTCCATACATCCGCAGGTGACAATTCACAG
This sequence comes from Oxyruncus cristatus, assembly GCA_013399855.1. Taxonomy (NCBI): domain Eukaryota; kingdom Metazoa; phylum Chordata; class Aves; order Passeriformes; family Cotingidae; genus Oxyruncus; species Oxyruncus cristatus. The sequence goes on along the minus strand of VXAY01003244.1, from coordinate 718,143 downwards.
CCCCTTAAGCAGCACTACCACAGATCATAATTGACTTTGGATGAGACCTGGCTTGCCTGAAAAGACAGGAGCAGACACACCAAATCACCCACAGCCTCTGGGAGGGCACCTGTTTTTGTGGGGAGTCCCTCTGGGGCTTCCCCAGCTGCTCCCACAAGCAACTTGACGTATTTCGTTCGTGTTCCAGGCACTGAACAAATAGTCAGTGGGCTGAACAGAAAGTACCACCATCTCATGGTGACAGGCCACCATGTGCCTTTCAAAATGTGAGTGGAGAGACATTCTGGAGAAATGTGCACTGCTTGTACCGTCCAGCTCTAGAGATCAATAGAGGACAAGTCTCCATGGCTGCCAGTCTGGCACCTTTCATGGGTAATAAAATATGCTCAAAGCTTTTCAAGCTTTTCTACAAATAATCAGAACTGTTTGTCACTATGTTCAAGGAATTAGGGGGTTTAGACACTGCTGGAATGATTAAATAGAGGCCTTTCTTTCAGAAGGGCATGAAATTTAGCTGAAAAGCGGGGTTTCTGAGTGTTCTGCTGGGCAGACCAACCAGCCAGGACAAACTAGCAGGAAGAAAGGCAGGCTCTCCAATGGGGTGGATTTCCCCAAGGGGTGCAGGAACACAAAGCCCACTAACCTTGATCATGGTGGCTGCTCCCAAGCCTGCCCATGTTGCTGTGTGGGATGAAGGGGACAAAGAAGACGCATTACAGTGAGCCAGTCACCCTCTGGGACATGTAGGAGGGTTGTTAACAATTCCGTGGCAAAAGGAGAGGACTGAGGGCCAACCTGGAAAGAGACAATTCTTGGTGAGGGGGTGGTGGTGGGACATGAAGGAGAAGGTGCTGCAGGAGCTGTTGTAGAACGGACCAAGTGGTGCCGAGGAAATAAGTCTGTGAGTTGTCACTGAAGTGGGGGACGGGATAAAGATATCCAGGGACAAAGCGAGGAGAGGGACTAAGGTGATGTCCTAAGGAAGTCTGATAGTAAGGAGGAGAAAAGTGTGGAAAGAAGACAATGCAGGAATACCTAGAGAGGTAGGATGAAAACAGAAGCATGAAAGGCTCTGGAGCACCTAAGAAAGAGAACTTTCAATAAGGGAGGAATGATTCACATCAAAGGCAGGCAACAGACTGGGAAGGAGGCTTCAGAGTGTGCCAGGAATAACAACTGTGCCTCAGCTCATGTTGTGTTCCCCCTCTGCCTGCAGCACTGTACTCTTCACATTTCATCTGCAAACTCTTCAGGGCAGGGACCTGGTCCTCCTCCCTGTCTAGCAGTTCAAGCAATAATTTGCCATTTGTATCAAGAATATTAATTGGATGAATGTGCATGTGTGCTTTTAAATACGAGAGGTGATACATCCCTGAAACCACACTGCTGTTGACTTACTCACTGTACTAACACCCCGTGAGCTCAAAACCCTGCATCAGGTCCCTGTCCTCATTCTCCTCTATGGAATCTGAGAGGCTGTATCAGAGAAGAAAAGAAAACATCATGGGAGAGAAGAGGCAATTGTTTTGGCTTCTACTTTTTCAATTTCCCAGGATCACCCCCAGCATAGCAATCTCAGTATAAACATTCAACCTCAAATACACATAAAATGCACTTGTAATTCTGCAGACCTTGGCTACCTCTCTTTGCTCACTTTTGCTCTCCTGCTTCCTCAGAAAGCCCCATTTCCATGCTGGTTGCCTGTCCCCAGCACGTTCCATGCACCTCAACTTGCAAAGGTGACTTGCAACTCCCAATTCTTCCAGCCCTGTCTATGCAGTAAGAGTTGAGTTCAATACAGAGAGTCTTTAAATTCATTCCTAAATAATTATTCTGTAGTTAGCAGTGATCCAGGAAGGAATTTAAGTGTCTCTTTGTGTGTCTCTAGCTCCACTGGCACTTAAAGCATGTACATAAGGACTTTGCTAAATGGAAGTGGGCCTTAATGCACACTTAATCACCTTGTAGTCTGGGCCCAAATGTTTGCCTATACTGCAGTGATCAAGCTCTGTCTCTTGATTTCCTGTCTGCAGTACAGGGATAAAGAGAACAGATGATGATGTGTGTTGGAAACTCCACTGGTCTGACCTTAGGTTTGCTGAATAACTCATGACTGGCAAAATCATGGATTGATTTCAGTTGGATTTTATGAGGCATGGAGCTGGAAAGACTGATTTTTTTTTTCTCCCTCCTCATTACATGGCAATGACTAGCCTAGCCATGGCTCCTCGTCTTCCATTCAGTATTTCCCAGGTCTGACGGATGCCAAGTGCTTTCTTTTGTTCCCAGTGCCCTGGGGTTTAGCCTTTTTTAATTTGCAGACCCCGAACATCTTCCAAGGTAGAAGTAACCGCCTTCAGAAACTCAGAAGCCACGGGGCTACCTTACAGGTCCGTGGAGAGTGGACTGCCCAGCACTGCCCCTGGCTCCTACAAAGGCTTTGCCTGCTCCCAGTTTCAAGTGACACTAATGACCACCAGCATGTGAAAAGCATTGTTTGAATTTAGTCTGGGCAAAGTCCCAGTAAACCTGAACTCCCTATCATTTTGTCTTCTCCCTTCAAGTGGACCTACTCTCTGCTCTCGGTAAATTCAAATTTTAATGCCACAGATTTTCTGCAACAGAGCGCTGTCTTGATAACCATTTAGTATGTAGACTAGGAAGCCATTAATAGCAAGCAACAAAGAGGAAAGAAGATTACCGCCTTTTAATCTTTCATTTATTCTGTGGGTAGCTAATAATTACTTAGGCGTTAGGGCCAGTTACTATTACTTGCTAAGTTTCACAAAGCCCCATTTCTATAGCTGTCTTTAAAAACAGTAGAGAAAACGATGTATCTAGAAGAAAGAAGCAGTTTCTGAGGGTATAGTCACAGAAATCCTAGACCTGATAGTAAAGGGTTTTAGGCACCTGCTGCTCACTAAAAACAATGAAAAGTAGACACTGTCAATGCCCTTCCAAATCTAGATCCTCATGACTACAACACTTGCTGTCGGGTGTTATGATTGTAGAAACCTGAGATGAAATTAAAGCTTAAGTCTACTCACACGGGGAACAAAATGTTTCTCTCCAGTTGTTTTTATTTTTAAATCAGAGCTTCAGGACAAGCCTTTTCTTCCCTTTGCCACAGTGTTAATTGAAGACGTATTTTCAGTTCCCATAACAGTTTAAAAAAAAAAAAAAAAAAAGTGTGGCAAACCTCTTGTGATTTATTCACTTCGTATCAAAAGCCACGGAATAAAACATGGAACATCTGTGTCTTCAGCTGCCATTTCTGGGAGCACTCCTCTCCTTCCACCAGCCAGCAAGAGGGGCCACAACAGCCAGCTGGTGTGTACAGAGTTGGGGAGAGCCCACGGAGCAGAGGTGAGAGCCGGGTGCTGTGCCCCATCAGCCCAGGCTATTTCTGGCTCTGCCACCGGCTGGGTGAGCACGAGAGAGCTGCTCACAGCAGCGAGGCCGAAAGTCTTTTCTGGCACAGATCACCTGCTTTACATTCTGTGAGGGGTTTGCTGTGGCTTCGCAGAGGGTTTTCACTGCGGGTGGTGCCTGATCCTCCTCTGTGCTCTGCCAGGTTTAGCTGGAGCAGCTTGGGCATGCAGGTCAGTCCAGAAGAGCTCAGACCTGCTGGTCTTTCAGGTAAGCCACAAAATCTGCCCCTTATCCTTGGGTTTCAGCAAGGGAGGGGAAAATACATGAGCAGTGATTGGCAGGAGGGAAACTGCTGCTGGGTGAGAGCTTTATGTCATTGTCTCTTTTAATTTCACCATCACTAGCTATGTCAGAGAGTTTAAATATGAGCAATGGTGTTGCTCAGTATTGTCAAGGGCATGCGGAGCCCCAGCCCAGTATCTAAATGAAATCCTCTGAAAAATGACTAAACAGGATTAGCACAACCAGAGTGCAGATACAGCACACGTGCATGCTCATGAATCATCCTACACTTATGTGCAGAGGTGTAATGACCCCCATCAGAGACGGCAGAAGAAACTGGTGTTGGCGTAGCAGGATCAAGCCCTTTCTCCAGGCGGGGCATCGACTGTAGCCCCTGGAAGGGCAAACACAACCCTGTAAGGGTGCTCCCATCCCAGGCAGCTGCTCTCAGGCAACTGAGCAGCCTGTTGAGTGGCAGGGCTGCTGTGGTGTGGTGCAGGGGGCTGACCCTCCGTCCACTCACCCCTGCTGCAGCTGCTTTGCTGGGGTTGGCTGCAAAGGCTCTGGGGCTCCTGCACCTCAAAGCAATCATGCACTGTGGGTGAAATTCCTCTCTGTGGCAAGACCTGGAAGCCAAGGACAAGGAAGGAAACTCTCACAAGCTCAGGGTCCTGCTGCAGGCAGGTGCCTGGGTTGTGGTCCCCTCAGTCTGCAGGCAGAGGGCTGGCGTCGCAGGCAGAGCCACTCATGCAAGAGCAAGGCCTCCTTGGGGGAGGGCCCCAAACTCTGCCATTTGTTTCCCTTTTCAATCTGACAGGGCAGAGACAGATTCTATTGAGCTGCTGAGCAACTCGTGAGGCCTGTCTACTCACCGAGGCTTTTCTGAGAACGTGGGTTGAGAGGTTTATTGGATCAGGGGATAATTTAGGATCCATTTTTCACAGCGTGTCCATTCATATTAATCTGCCCTTGCAGTCTGTTTCCCTCCTTGCCACCCCTGGGTACTGGAGGGACACAAGCAGAGGGAAGTGCCTTGTCTCCTGCTGTTCATCTGCAGTGGGACCCCTGGGTCCCTGGGAGCACGGTGCTCCTGGGGCATGGGCAGGAGTGTGGGGCTGGATCACCTTATGGCACCACAGCTGCCTCTTTTCAGGGTGGGAGGAAAGAGGCTCCAGGTCCGTCAGCCCACACCCCAAATTCTGCTCTGCTGCCTTGCGCCAAATCCTCCCAGCAGATGAGAGAGGGTATTTCTAGAGAACACATTAACTGTGAGAGAACCAATGTCTCCCAGAACTTGTCCACCCCACCAGTCAGGGGGCACGAGAAAATGACTCTCCCGCTGCCTGACTGCTGAGGACAACCCACTGGGAGACAGGCAGGTCCCCGGCACAGTTGCTCCAAGCTCTGGGTGCACCAAACTTCCCTACAGGAAAGCTTTTTACCACTGCACCCCTGCTGCTTTAGAGAATGGTGCAAGTTCTCCCCAGGGGTCACTTGAAGCAGCACCCTACTGCACCAACCCACCTCAGCCCAGCTCTTTGAATGTGGTGGGCTGGTTGCCTTTTGGAGGGTCCCCCATAGCTACCTTTGATCCAAAGCTCACCCAGAGTTGTCATTTGGAGGGAACATGAAGGATGACAAAAAGAGCTTCTGCCACTGCATTAGCAGTAAAGGCTAAACAGAGAAATGTAGGCCTGTTGCTGAACAGGGAAAGTGATTTATGGCACAGGGCACAGAGAAGGCTGAGGTACTCAACGCCTTCTCTATCTCAGCCTTCATCAATGAGGTCTCCCAGAACTCTGGACTCAGAGGAAAACTACCAGCTAGAGAGGTATTGACTCAGGGATTGCCTGAGAGATCTCGGTCTCTGGAAGTCCATGAAACTCAACAGTTGCATCCAAGATTGCCAAGAGAGTGGGCCCATGTCCTTGCAGAGTCACTTTCTAACATTTTCAAAAGTCTGTGGAGGTCCAGGTGTTTCCCTGACAACTGAAGACAAATGTGGGGCCTGTCCATACCTATAAGGAAGTCATCAACAGAAGGGAACTGGGAACTTCACTGGTGTATGTGGCAGGAAAACTGGAGACAACAGGCATAAATTGAAACAAGAGAGATTCAGACTACATGCAAGGGGAAAAATTCCCCATGAGGACAGTCTAGCAGTGGAGCAGGCAGCCCAGGAGGCTGCACAGGCTCCATCCTGGGAGGTTTCAAGCCCCAACCAGGCACAGCCCTCAGCAACCTGGCTGGTCTGGTCTGGAGGTCACCCTGCTCTGAGCCTCTCAGGGTCCTGTCCAGCCTGAATTATGCCATGATCCCAGGCTGAGTTGAATTGGACAGCAACAGCAGGAAATTAAAAATACAGAAATATAATCCTACTGTTGACATAAATAGCCCCAATAGCTTTTGCTCTGTTCTGACTTACACAGGAAGCCAGACTAGCTCTCAGCCGGGGCAGCAGTACAGATCTGTCCTCACTACTCTTTTACCCGTCTGGAGGCTTGAGGCTGCTACTGCTGAGAAAAGAGTCAGATGTGCACAAAGCAAGTGCAGAGGCTGGCTGTTTTTGTGAGGTCCCAGTCATCATCACCTCCACTGCATTTCCCAGCCACCTTTCTCTCCCTTCCCTCTCTCATTGCTCCTTCAGTAAATACCCAAACAAGAAAGCAAACCCCCAGGACTCATCTTACAGGCTCTGTATCCCCATCCACTCTCCACTTCTGCCACAGTCCCTCTCCTGGGGGGTAACATCAGTGCCCTTCAGCAACTGCAAGATGCCTCCTGATATTAAAGCTCCTTCCACCCTCCTCTCTGGCTGCAGCTGAGGCTAAGCACAGCTCAGCGAGCCATCAGAAACAGGAACCTCATCATGAGCAGCCCTGGCCAGAAAGATGATTTTGAGGGAAGGCTACAGCAACCTCAGTCTTAGAAAAGATGCTTGAACTCCCCTCTTAAGTGGTCACGGAAGCTATTTTCATCTTCAGCTGCTGCAGATTTGTTCCCGGGATGGTGACTGCACCAAGTGGCTGACATAGACCTGAGAATCAATCAAAAGTAATTGAAACAGAAGAGGCTCAGCAATCAACCTATTAGGTTACTGGAGCCAGAAAAATGCTGCTATGAGGAGCCAGAGAAAGGAGAACAGACTTCCCTTCTGAAAACTTAATGCGAGGAAGAAGTCTTGGCTGTGCCGTCTCTTCTTAAAAGAAGAATAAAAATCTGTGGAATCCTCTCTCCGTGTACTTTTGTCCTGTTTAATGGTAAGGGGGAAAAGGGAAGAAACCATTAAACCCTTAGCAGTAAAAAATGCCATCTCATTCTCTTTTCCTTCCCTCATTCCCCCACTCCGTATGCAATAAAATGATTCTTTGCTCTCAGTTGTTGTCTGCTGTGGCAGCAGTTGGAGTGAGCTTTGTTTTTCTTCACTTCACTGCTCCTCACCGGAGGACTTCGCTGGCTGCAGCAACCTATTAAACTGGTTGCTGGCTGTCATGGTCTCTTCTGTCAGGGTGGGAGTTGCTGCCAGAGTCCGGTTATTTCCAAATGCCTGCATGAATCAGCTCCTGCAAAGCCAGACCCCAGAGCCGTCAACAAGAGCGTGAGCTGAAGTGTTAGGGGGTTGCCAACCTCCACTAATTAACATCATACACCCCTCCACCATCCCTCACCCAGGTTTCACAACCTTCTGGCAGGTGCCCCAAGGGGATTTGCAGCAGTGAGCTTAAATATTTCATCTAAATCATTAGAGCAAAAAAAGGAAAATTAAATGTGATCTTTAAAAGGGAGGAGGAAATCTTAACCACTTGCATTCATGATAAGACATATGCAAAGAGAAAATGTAGCACCGAGAATTCAGATTTGGAAAGGATTGCTGTGTGTGCCAGGAAGCAATACCTTACCAGCCTTCTCAGAGAGCTGAAGTCTGAAAGGCCACCCAGCCCTCTCTCCCACACAGGTATCGTTCTGAGGTGAATTACTTCGGTTACAGAGGATGTACTGACTTGACCCTGATACCAGAGACTCTTGTTGACTCTGAACTCCGCACAACACATCCTTGGTTAGATGCAGTTATGAAACACAATAACCCCTGTTACTGTCTGGATGAGTTCTCTCCTCACATCAATCTCTGATTACTTTGAAGGGAAAGAAAACAAAGTTTCTCCTTTCCTCCTCACCTAGAAAGTACAGCAGGGCAGAGACAGGGGGTAGATTTAATATTATTATTGAGGCTTGAGTGAGAGTAAACTAGCTGACCAAGAGGGTTTGGCTTCGGTTCTGGGGTGGTTAGAGCACTTGTTCTCACCAAGAAGAGGCTGGGTGCTCAGTGTTGCTCATACTTCAGGCAGTTCCCCTACTCCAGGGCCTCTTCCACAGCTGGGCAGGCTGTGGAGAGGGCACTTACGACAGAGAGGTTTACTCGGGGCAGTTCTACCTGTCAGGCGTTCTGTAGAGTCGAAGGGAAATATGTCCTGGGCTTTACGGAGCAGCTCTCCAAGTTCTACCAGTACTTACTGCATTTTGAGGATACCATTAAAAATGTCTGGGCAAACTGCAGGTTTGGGGACCTTAGCAACTCACACTCGCAGCTAGAAAGTGCCTGTGCAACAGTACAAGCGCTGTCCAGGTTCACCATCAACCACAATTTATGTGAGGGGTGGATGTGGTGTCCCTGTGGGCTCAAGCAAAAACGCTCCAAACAGACCTTCGGAAAGACTATTGCTTTCATGAGGGGTTTACATGAAATAGAGGGGCAAGGGAACGGGGTTTGGGAAATTAGAGGTTGAAATTGTGTCCTAACGCTGCTAAGAGAAATAAATCAATTTTTTTCCTACTAGCCCCTTATCAAGCAGTACTTGATCCAGTACTACCCTCGTCCTAGGGATCAAAGATGATGATGCCATGCAGGAACAACGCTGGGGTAATACAGGAGCTTATAATTGCAGAAGAGCTATGTCCTAAAGCAAGCCTCCCCTGCAGGCGCTGAGTCATCAGAAATGCGATGCCCTTCTGCCATCAGCTAAGAACAGCATCTGAAAGAGAGAGGTATGATTAGACCACAGTTTGGAGCTGGGACTACCCAAATTCTGATGCTGGTTCTGGTATGTCCTTCACATGCACCTGGGAAATAGTTAATAGGGCTCAGATGTTCTTAACATCCATCACTAAAAGACCCTCAAATGCACCGTGGGTCCTTAAATCCTCTGAAAAACTGATATTTAACCTTCTGAAAGCAGGCAGAAGAGAAATTATGGTTAGTATTTGTAATGTGTTTTCAGAAGAAAACTGAGTATTACTTTTAGTTCTACATTACTTCATGCAGTAGAAAGCAGGAGGACTCGAAGATGAACAGCAGGATAGAACTAATACAAGTATTGGGAGTGTTGTGGGGGAGGGTCATTTCTGGGGGTTTTATGGGTACTTCTATCAGATGAATGGATGGATTATATGCACTGTGAAGGAATAATTCTGGACAGGTGATGTTTGTTCCATCAAAGGGACACTCTCAGAGGACATGCAAAGTCCCCTAAACTTTCCAGGATTAGCAATGAGTGACCTAATATCTCCTCCCACAACTGGTGCCTAACACTTTAGAGAAATTTATGCACAGAATGTGACAACTTGTCATGAAATGCTCAACTTCATCTATCCCATTTTCCTGTAGAGTTCTCTGCATAATATATAAACAGAGGGGGGTGGGGGAAATCTCTCTGAAAGCTCCTGCCAACTCACATCTATTTCATTCTTTTCTTTTGAAAAGAAACCTATTCCAGATGGTTCATCATCAGAACTTTTTTAATCTCTGACAATACGAGAAAAAAAACAGGAAAAAAAAATACGTAAGGTCAATTCTAGCACAGCCTGGATGCTCCTGAAAGCTTTGCATACTGAACCTGGGTCTATGGATGCGTGCCCACTGCAGGAACCAGGGGACTGCCCCAGGTAAATAGAACGAGCTGTCGGATAGTGCTGACAAGGCAGGATTTGGGCCAGCCTGTGACTGGGCAATCTGTTTTCCTGTCCTCAAAGATCTTACTCTTCTCAGGGCTTGGGCACCCTCTGACCACATAAGCAAATATGCTCAGGCCGTCGCCAGCAAGGTCACTGCTGCTGTGACCTGGGCAGGCCGTCCGTGTTTGTACCAAGGCTCCCCCCACACCCCACAAACAATACAGTGAACAGGAGCTGCAGTATCTCCCCCGGAACTGCCTGCCCTCCTGGGTGTCAGCACTGCAGCCGGGCAGACAGCCAGCGTGCTGAGGGATGTTTTAAGCAAGGCCTCTGAGACAAACCTCTGCTTTCAATAAAGTGCCACAGGATTTTTAATGCCCATGCAGAGCAGGCAGCTGTTACCCAAAGGACATTCTCCACCCTAAAATTACATGGAAATTATTTGCCTCTGAAGCTATGTTTAGCCTACAGAGATTCAAACATATAATTCTGGGATATCTAGTTATTTGATTAAAATGCTAATATAGCCACCTAACTGCTAATGCTGCCAACCAACCGGACTCCCCAAGGCACTGCTGTGTGTTTGCTTTTCGTGTCTCACTCTAAGCCAGAGTCTCACCCCAAATCAGGGGATCGTGATCACTGCTGTAAGCCCAGGGGTTCAATCTTCTCAGAACAGTGACTCAGAAGAGCAGCCAGCTCAGAGCTAGGGAGGATGAACAGAGATTTGCTCACTGCTTCATTCCAGGCAGTTTCCCTCTCCCGCTATGAGCTCCCAGGCAGTTGTGGTGGTTTCCTGAGGAAGGTGTGCATGCTTGGGAGGCACCCCTTCCACTGAGAAGCTGTGATGTTTTTAAAGGAGCAGCTAAATATGTGAATGGGTGCCATGAGTGTTACCCCAGAACTTTCCTTAATTGCTTTTTGGTCACTGTCACAAGGACTGGCAATTGTGCCATCAATATTTTCGCTGTGAAGAACAGCTCCCATTTTATCTAAAATTACCTCTGTCCAACTTGATTTTAAATTTGCAGTTTGTCATAGTTAATTATTTCCACTGAGAATCCAGGTACCAACATGCTCAAAGCCAATACTAACTATGAAGGAGCTCAGTGCACATCATTTTAAGCTCCTGCTATGAACAAACATCCTTTCATCCTACATCCTTTTTTTTACCTCAGGCTCTCAGCAAAGAACTATGCCCCAGCAATACTGCCTGGTTTTATGACAAATAGACCTAGGCTCTTCTCCTAACAATTCCTAGCGTTTGTTAAAGCTGCTATTCATTTTACTGAGAGGGCACAGAAATGATGACCATCCTGATGGTGCCAGTCCTAATGATCTAGCCTGACTGTAGGGGCTGACCACGAGGCCAGCGATGCTCTGTGCTTCACTGTCCACGTCCCTATAAGCTGCCTCATCTCTGGCTCCTCAGGAATCAGGAAAGAGAGTCTGAGAGGGTGCTTTTTCAGAAGAACAAGGAGGGGAAGGATGAGTGTACATGCCTGATTAGTTACAGGCAATTAAACACGTCCAGCTTCCCCTTGCCTCTCATCCCTAACCTCCAGCCACTGGAACAGAAATCCAGAACAGCCATCTCCCGGTGCATGAACCCTATATCCCTTTGCCTTTATAACATGATGCCTGAACTCTGTCAGCCCCTAGGCATCAAAACATTTGCACCCACTGCACACAGGCAAGTGTGTTTCGGAACTGTAAGGAAGGAGACCGCCCCTCCCCTGCAGACTGATCCTGCCTCCGATCCTAGGGCAACACCCTCTGACCTGCTTCCTGGAGCTGCCCTTGCTCATCTTGAACAGGAGCACAGGCAGCTTGCAGAGATACAGGGTTGCAAGAAACTTCTGTCACCCTCTGGTTTGAAGGCCCTTGGGCTTCCCTGGCTTCCCACTGATCTGACCCAGGGTACTTACCTTACAGAAACATTCTGTCTCCATCTAATTTTAAAACTTCTTTTGCTCCAGCGTGAGTCCTCCCTGAAAATCTCTTTGACCAAGTGCAGCACAGTCTCAGGGATTCTCCCATAAGATCACTGCTGTCCTAGGTAGGGAAGGATCAGGCTACTTGTCCCCTTCCTCCTGTCCTCCTCCAGGGACTGCCATGTAGCCTCCTAGGACCCTGTCATCCCCTCCCTCACAGGGTTTCTACTACTGTGGCCGAGCTCTCCAACAAACGTCTCACCAGGCCTGGGTATCATCCTTACCCACGCTCCCCATCCTGCTTCTTCTGCCACTTCCACCTCCGGGGAACAGGCTCTAGACTGCTCCTGCCAGCAAGGAACACAGCCTCTTGCTGTTTAAGGAAAGAGGTGGGTGGGGAGAGAATCCCTCGAGCTAAGTGGAAAGGCACAATCTGCAGCCAGAACTCCGAAAGCCAGCGCTTATTTCATTACAGCCTGTACCTCCTCTGGACAGGGGACAGGCACATGGGTGGAAAATACAGAAGAAAAAAGTCCATAGTATTTTTCTTACTACATGATATGACTGTGTTTAAACATGACCACAAACGAAAAATCAGCACAGCTGAACAAATCTTGGCTTTAAGTGCAGGCAAGAGCAAATCAGGATCAATTTTAACCAGTGTTGCCAAGTCTCATAATTTTACGAAATATCTTGTGATACCAAAGACTCTTTAAAGCCTGTGTTCCAAGATTTGGGTACACAAGAATGTCACCTCAACCTCTTTTCCAGATATATGTCTTTGTGTCTTCTTCTTGCCTCCCTCATACAGCTTCCTGAGTTTGTGAACCTTAATGCTTCAAAAAATAGGGAAAGACTCTTCTTCACTGGGATTTTTTATCTCGTGACCCAGGGAGAAACTGGGCTTCTGAGTTTGCACTAGTTGGACTCGGCGGTATTATAAGCACAGTGACTCAAATACAGACAACAGGTAAACTTCCAGAATACTCTTTCCTTGCTGACTCTGACCCAAAAGCGATGTCAAATGTTGTGTCAAATAACACAGTGAACACAGTTGTCTTCAGATCTGACAAAATATCAAACTGAAGGCAGACCCTAGCACACAGAACAGTTAAGAAGCTGAAAGCATCCTTACCTTTCTCTGAGGTCTCTCTTCACGCCCAGCACCTCACATCATGGCCCAGGTCTTCCTCAGGTAGCCCAAACCTTCTGTCCTGCTCTCCCTCCATGTATTTTTACCATCTGCTGTAAGTTACTTTTACTCAGAATAAAACTGACTTTAACTCCAAGGTATGTGCTGTCAATCCAAAGCATCAGCTCACTCTGTTTAACCACTGGCATGGGGAACATTAGGAATTATTTCCACAGAAGTGTACTAGGCTGGTATTTGATACAGGGGTCAGAGTAGAGGACATGGTCTAGATTTTACCAAGACAGAGTTTAAAAGTGGTGTGGATAAATGGAGTTTCACCGTAGAATAGACAGGGTTAGAGGTCAGCCTTTGCAGAGAAAGAACAAAAGAGTACTGATCCAACTAGGTAATTTCTGCAAAAAGCAGACTTATTTATCAAAAACTGAATTGATCTAGCTTGCACAACATTAAAGCCAAAGAATAAATAATAAACAGCACCTTCATTTGTCACATAGTAAAAAGAACAAAAGTGCACAACTGGGAAAATGTAATTTGGAGAAAAGTCCAATATGGAAAAAAATAAGGCAGAGTTTCACTAGCAAAATAAAACTAACCTGTGATTTATTAGTGACCATTGTGTGCTCTGTGACATATTTCTTTATTCAAATAAAGCCCTGTTTAAATTCCTCTGAGGTGACTTCTCAGCAGCATTTAGCACATCACAGGGCAGGGCCGAGGGTCAGGAGTTCAAGGAAGGACTTGTGCTCCCCTGTCCTCCAGCCACCTGATCTGAGCTATAGACGTGACTTCTTCAGCTGTGGTGATGCTGCTGCTGGTGCTAGTCTGCCCTGTGCATTAGTGTCTCCTGTAAATTATCTTAGGAACAAGACTGATACAGCTACAGAATGAAGCAGCGTTTCATCTGTCCTACACTGGAGAAAAGCTACAGCTGACAACAAGAAAGGGAAAGAAGGAAGGAAGAGAGAAAAATTTAATTTTGGAGGGCTTGGTATGAAAATTTTGACTGCATTATTTGCACAGGTCAGACAGCAATAAAGCACAAATGTGTTGGAATAGCTTATTCTCCTCTGGCTTCAAGCAATGCAGGAAGATCAGCTGTTAGGTCTCCCAATGCCACTTTTTCCCCTCTGCTGTTTTATTATTAACCTCCTACATTTTCTCCGCCTTTAATGGCAAATTGCTTTCCAATCATCATGCCGTGACAAGGCTAACCAGAGGCAGCCACAGCCCGGGCAGTGCAGGGCCCAGTCAGGCCACGACAACTCCTTTTCACAGCAGTGACACCTCTGTGCTATTTTTCTTACCTCCCCTGACCCTCGGAGATCAGGGGACCCTGACCATAATGCTCAAGCAGTGAAAAAACACAAATCCTGCTGGACTTGCAGCTGGGGGAGAAACAACCTCAGGAACTGGGAAAGGAGCTGTCAGCCTTCATTATTAATATCCAGCTGTTAATATTTAATGTCATAAAACCGCGTCTCCCTCCGCAGCCTAGTCATCAGACATGCAGGGGTCACACCAGCCAAAATCCTTTAGACAGACAATTCAATGTCCCTGTGCTTTAGCTGCATGCGAGGACTGCTAAAGGTGTTCTAGATGTATTTGAGATGAAATGCTAGAAGCTTTAATAAAGCCCAAGATTAAAAAGAAAAAAAAAAAGGAAAAGGAATAAATAGTGGTTAAATTCCTGCCTTCCCAGCCGGCCATGCTCATCAGCACTGACCCAATCCACTAAGCCAAAGGGCACCTGCAGCTGGCAAAAAATAAACAGCGCTGGCCAAAGCAAGAGCGAGTGTTAGCATAACATGGACATCACCCACCACTGCAGCCGCATCTGCAGGGCCAAATCAGTGCTCCAGGCTTGGTGTCCAGACACAGAAGAAAGGTTTGAACACGAGGTAATGACAGGGCCAAGATTTAAATCCTTCAGGCTACTGAAGCCAGCTGATACTGCGTTAGGAAAAGACCATGCAGTCCACCCCACCCTGTGCTCCCAGGCAGCGTGGCACACGCTGAGGAGCACAAGGCAAAGCACGCTAGGAAATGCTGTTGAGTGTCTGATCTCACAGCAGATGAAGGGAGACACAGAGAGGGCCTCTATCACAGGGAGGGCAGGCAAGGGACGTTTTAGTGGTTATTTTCAGAGCCTTCATCCTTACAGCTTCACAGAAGGGTCAAACATCAGCGTTGCCGGCAGGCAGTTTTCCTCTCAACGGGTGTGAGAGTGTGTCACCTCTGCTGGCACCGAGCCACGGGTCCTGATCCCCACCACAGATCCCGGGCTCTCCCTGCTAGCGGTTCTGATTGTACTACCAACGCTGCCACTAACACTGCCTCGCAGTATTAATTTTTAAAGACTCCTTCCTCCTCCCAGGCATAGATTCCGAGACAGCTCCAGAAGCCCACACATATATACCAGCGCAGTGTAGCAGCCAAATGCGTCAAACGAGATTTTAAGGGAGAACGGGGGAATAAAAAAGCACAGCCAGAATGTTTTGGCACTCAGTGCAAAGAAAAGCGTGGCACCACATGCTGCATCTGCTACCCTTTGGCCTTCCCTGCCTCTCCTGTTTCCACCTGTAAGCTCAGGATTGATTTCTTTCTCTTTTTTTACTGAGTGGTGTAGTCAGAGGGGCTGGAGCACCCCAGGCAATGAAGAAACATAAGTAATGAGAATCCTCCGAATATGTTAGTCTGCATGACATGAAGACAGCTGAGATGGTCCACAAAGAATTGGTCAGATCCAGCAGAGCTCATTAGCTCTGGCTTGGGGCTACTTCTGGCAGACCTGGGTTAGCAGGAGCTCCCAGGTGTCTCTGAGCTGCGCTCTGGGCTCCAGGCTGCCACATCAGCCCAGCGCTGGCCTTTGCTGGCACCGTGGCTCAATACAGCACAGCCCCTCAGCGAGGTGAAGTGCTGCAGAGCACTGCAGAGCATGATGCAGAGATACCCAAGTGACTCTTCAGGAAACGACCCAGATGCAGCAGTGCCCATACTGAGATGAAGCTCTGAAACCTAGCTGAGTTTGAGCTGGCCTCATGCAGTGCCCTCCCTCAGGTGTCCCTGTCCTCCAGCCCCAACCTGTGCTTCTGGGAACGCAGTGCAGAGACACCCCAACAGCCCTGCCTTCAAAGCCACCTCGAGTTTGCAGAGATCAGTAGTACAGACTCAGCACTCTGGGCACACACAAGGTCTAGGTCTGTTTTGGTCTGGAAGCAGAAAGCTGCATCCTCGCAGCTCCGTGTCAGAGTCCAGCTCCGACTGTCACATACAATGGCAGTTCCAGCTTCCTACTCATTATGGATAATCCACAAACCAATCTGACTGACTATGGACAATGAGGAACTGACAGCAAGTGGATGCTAGAACAGGGTGATTGTGACTGTAGTGGTCAAGTGTGATGAGCAAGACAAGCCAAACCTCCCCTTCCAAAACACTTTGACACAGTAAGGTAAAAGTGGCTACTTACAGATAGCATCTCCCTGCCTATGGATAACAGTAACTTCAGACAACCCTTACAAACTAGGAACTAGTGAACTCCAGCAGTTAATTATAGTAAATATTTACATAACGCCTGGGCCCTTCAAATTTAGAAGGAATAGTCAATGCAAGGACATGCCCTTTAACCATCCCATTTTATTACACAAATCACCAGGGAGCCCAGCACACTAAGATTTGCAAATGAAGTGTTTGATATTGGCTGAGACATTAAACTACTTACCTAGTGCTATAAAATGCATAGGTACAGTACATCATTCTTTTTGCAGAAATTTCAACCCCATTTACTTTAGTTAACTCTTCCTCTGCCCTTAATACTTTGTGTGATACGAAGAACCACAGTACATGACCCTGAATAGGCCTAGTGCCACCGCTTAGCAGAGTCTGACTTAAAATAAAACTGTTTTCCCCATTGCTGTTACTAAATTTGGCATCACTTATGTAGATTCTATTGATGTACTTAACATCCTCAATGTTCTCCTGCTTAGCTGGTTGCTTGGGAATTTGAGTTACACGAAAGATTCTGCTTCTGTGTCCCACCCCGTGCTTTCTCCACACATGCATTGTGTAATTAAACCAGGTTCTGTTAAGTGGGGTAGTAAGTTATCGTCCAAAATTACTTGGCACTTTAGCGAGTCCCGTGACCGCAAAAGCTGCGGATGCTGGGACTGAAGGTGCTGCATGATTTCCAGCCAGAGCACAGTTTCAAAAGGATTATGGTCTAACTTTGGGAATCCAAGTCAGTTACAAACCCTCTTGACTGGCAGGGGTCAGATGTGCCTTGGGTAAGGTGTAATCTATACCAGGAGTGAGATGAGCAGCTCTCAGGAACCCCCAGCTGTGGCCAGTGGCTGGAGTAACTCCAGAAACACCTGGAGACCAAGCGTGATGAGCTGATCGTCTTTAGGAGCTCAGTGTGAAAGAAAAAGGAAAGGAATGAAGCACAAAAAAATCCCAGAAGGCATTTCCTTTTCACCACGACAAAAAATTCCATTCCCAGCTGCACAAATCAAATATGGGAAACGTTTGACCATAGTTGCATTAGACATGGTTTTAGGTGGTCCATAAAAGAGCTCTTCTTACTGAAATGTTATCCCAGGTAGCATTTACTGCTCTATGACTTCCTTTCTAGAGGATTTTTGTGTTACTCTGGGGAGGAAAATGCTGAAAGGTATCATAAGTCAAGGTGCCAAAAGTGTACGGTGTAAAATTAGCTGAGAAGTGAGGATGAAGCAGCCCAAGAAATGGTCAAGTTTAGCCAAGGGACAACTGCTGCAAAATCAGGAACCCAAAGGACTTAATGAATGGGGGTTTTGAATGCATCAGAAACGTTCTGCCAGACTGGTTGATTTATGTGACTGAGAAGTCTCAGATGAACCCTCCCTCCTGAGCTTGCTCATAACATTATGGGGTAGGCTAAGAGGGTTACTCAATGTTATTACTGCTGTTGCTGTTGTTTATTTATTAATGCGTCTGTATCAGAGACCATGGCTGATCCTGGGAGTCTCGCTGTGCTACGTGCACAGGATGCAGAGCAAGAAGGAGCAGCCCCTGTCTGAGAGCACTCTGAGTGCTCCCTTTCCCCAGAACCAGAGCAAGCTCCCAAAGCTGTCCCCAGGGACACAGATCCCCCTTTTCACTGCCATGTTAGCCACTTATTATTTCCCAGCATAAATATGTTTTATAGAGAAATAAAGTCTGCAATTCTGAAAAGGGAGTGCTTTCACACACCGGCGTCTCATCTATAAAGGCCCATGATTTGGCATCTCAGGTTAGAGTATGAAATTATGGCACCAGAATTGACTTTAGAGTTTCTGATGCTTCCTTGGATGATTGCTTCTATAACTTATAGAGACAGGGGAGCGTTTGTATTCCACTGAACACATAAATTAATATCCATACATGAAAATTATGTGGAGACAGCAGGACCAGGGAAGGGATGAGTTTTCTATAGTGTGTAACACCACAGGAGGACTTGTCATTGTATTTGGAGTGTTGTGATGAGAGTCTGAAAGTGTAATGAAGTAAAATAAAAGGGTTTTGTACTTGACTTGTTAAAGCAGCTAAAAAATTTATGGTCTTTTTCATCATCACACCATTTCAGGGGGAGGGATTCCTACTGAAAATAAATACACATTTTTATTTTTGCTGGTAAATATAAACCAGATTTTCATATTTTCATCTTCTCTGTGTATTTTACACCATGAGCAGGGCAGGTTATTTTGTGGACTAAAGAACAGATGTAAAGATATTGGAATCTGGTCCTATAATGCGTAAGAGATAAGGTTCTACTTCTCATACTTGATAAAAGCTTTATTTTAGCCCATCATGGCGGAGACAAAATTATTTGGTTTTGCTTCTTCCCTACATTTCCAACAACAGCAATGTTGTATCTGCTGAAGGGAAATAAGAGCAAAATAAAAAACAGAATACCCTGTCCCCTGCACAACCCATGGATCTCAAAGCCTGTTAAATTCATGTCAGCAAAGCTTTAAGAGCAGAGGGGACGAAAACCCAAGCCCAAATGAGGACTGGAAAGCTCTCAGCGAGGGACAGGAAACGGGAGCTGGATTTCACCACATCCCCTGACACTGCCTCACATTAGAAACAGCAACCAGGATGTTTCTGTTTCTCACACCTCTGACCCAAACGCTTTTAAAAATTAAAAATAAAATGTTATAGGTGCAACATCGAAGAGCTGGAGACACAGAGGAAACCTTGGCTTGCTCCCAGCCCTGCTCAGTAGCAAAACTGTGACTCTGGATGAGCAGAGGCAGCAGGTAGGACACTCCCAGCGGCACAGCTCGCTGCCTGTCGGATGCAGGTGCCATCAGGAGTAAGAGAAGGGCTGCATGACACACACCAGTGACTGGACCAGATGGAGTCTTTGCACTGCACTGCAACGCTCGAGTCCTCCCCAGGCCTCATGGCAAAGTCATGTGCCAGTTTGTTAGTCTGGAGGGCTCAAAGCGATCCTGGGAGAAACCCATATCCCACATAAATCGTCTGGAGTTGATGGATGGCAGGAGCCCCAACTATAAAAATCTCAGCCAGAAACATGATAAATAGTTGCATCCTGTTAAAAATAGGCAGCGGAGCAGCAGGCAGATACATTGGCTGAGGAGGAATGCCAGTCAATGACTGAACTGCCAAGGCATTTTGGCTTTCAGCTTCAGAACAGGCTTTCAGGCTATTCTTGCAAGTGAACAACCTCCGTAGTAACCTGGTTTTCAGTACACATTGAATTTCCTCTGGATACCTCAGGAGTTGGTAGAAGCAAGCCCAGAAGAATGTTTTGGTTGACTTTGGATTTTGTATACATCAGGTACTGCAGCCAGCTTCTCTTGGCCAAAATCAAGTCTTTCCCTATGGGCATCATTTGAATTTGTTTGCTTTACCACCAAATCCTTATTTTGTATAAAGTACTCAGGGGAAGAAGTTCCCTCCCTGCCTCCTCCATCAGTGTTTCTGCGTTTACTGTAACAGTAGCGTATTTGCATGGCGCCTGCTGCACTTGGAGGTTCAGACTCCCATAGTGCAGGTAATAAACAAATATTACTGTGAGTTTTCTGGAGTAACTCTCTCCCTCATAAGAACTTCTGTAAAACAGTCGTTAGATTGCAGACAGAACAGCAAACCCTTCAAAATAATTCTCTCAACACTTAAAACTGCAAACAAAGTACATCTGTCTTGTGTGGTTTGCTCTCTATGCAGGAGAACTTCATTTGTAGACCCCTAAGCTTCCTCCCTATGACACTTAAGACTTTATCTTACTATGAAATTTTCACTGTAACATCCCAAATCCTTTCCAAGTCCCTAGACTCCAGACTGTTCTAGCTTCAGGTCTCTTCCACGTTCCTCAAACACCCAAACCTAGTCATCTTTTCATCTCTGCAGGGCCCTCCTCCTGCCCTGTGTGACTCCTACCATGCCCACGTTATGACCTCACACCACTTTTCCAGCCTTTCAGCTTGGCAAGAGACAGCACAAGCTGTGACTCAACCAAAAACACGTAGATTTGGACTGGAGAGCTGTCAGATGCCAGGCAGCATGGGTAGCATCTTCTCTCCAGCTTTTCTTGGGTGGGAGTACTAATTGGTGTCTCTCTTCCCCAAACACTACCATTGCTCTGGCCCTCTGCCAAATTTGATTCCACGCTGACCAGTGGAGCCCAAAAGCTCATAGCTGGGGACTAACAGACAAACAGTGTGTTTGTGTAACTTCTGCGTCCCTAGGAAACGAGGCTGAAAACAGGAATATGAACTATGTCCTGTTAGTATGTTTACTGATGTCTTTCTTGCTAATGTTTCTGTTGAACTTGCCCCTGAGACTTTGAGCAACTCAATGCTAAACACTGTATAAACGATTGTAAGGCATGGTCTCTACTCCAATTAAAGAAGGCAAAGTAAAGTATGAAAATCTACACTGTTCAGCTATTAAAAACAATGGCTCCTCTAATAAGCAGTGAGGAATAAATTGCACACAAACATGGCACACAAACAGAGGTACAGCTTCAGGCTGGGGTCATCCATACCTGATCAGCAGAAAAGAGAGATACAAACCAGTCCTATCTGAACCCAACTTTAAAAACATACATGGCCAGAAAAAGACATTCACAGTAGCTCAAATATTAAATACAAAGCCCCATCTACTCTCAGGAGGGAATGCTAACGAAAGGGGTAAGACCTAAACCAGCATCAACCTCCCAACTTCAGACTGGCAGCAGAAGCTTATCCTCTCTAGAGACACACCACTCCACTGCCTTGTCATTAACCATCCATCACATTTTCCTCAATATCCATGGGTTCAGGACACTCACTGGTGGAGGGGTCACTTGTCTTAAAACTCCACTTGGCAGAGACTTGAATCTCAATGGGTGCAGTCTCTCCTCATACTGCTCTTTCACTTCACTTTTCCTTGAAGCAGAAACTGGCATCTTGCTCAACTACAGCTCTGGGAGATGCCACAGAATTAACAATCATCTTAGCTCTAATAACAGTCTATACAGCCCTGAGCTTGATGGTCAGGCCACTTTACTAGGAGAAGCACTCAGATCTGCCCGAATTAGGCAGGGTGAGGCTCTGAAAACAGGTTTTCCATCTGTTAAGAGATTTCTCTAACCAGTGGATGGTGGGTGGAACTTGCCCACAAGCTCAGGAAGTAGCTAAGTGGGGCACATGGGCCTCTCAGCTTACCTAACTAGATGCTTGAATGCCTCGGTTTATTTGGGTCTTATCTTAAAAATTTGGTACATACATGAACCAAATCAGACCACAGTTGTTCTCCATCAAGACTCCACAGACAAGCAGAACACTCAACCACCACTTTTCCTTTTCTTTGCTCCTTCAAGGAGGAGTTATGAAATTTAAAACTGTGCTGATCCACAGAGGATACCAAACAGACTGAACCCTTCCCACCAAGAGTCCCTTTGCCATCCCAGGAAGCTCTAGCATGCAGGATTGGCTCAGTGTAAAGCCTCAGAAAGAGCTCCCGTTGGTTACCAACATCAGAAGAGCATGACTTGAGAACTAGGACCCCTCATTTGCAAAATACTTGCCATCCAGCAAGTAATTAGAAGTTAACTGCACACATTGCAATGAAAATGGACTTGTAGAGGTCCCCCTCACTGTTTAGCATGGTTTGGGTTTAGGGTTTGGGTTTGGGTGTTTGGGGTTTTTTTGAAAGAGGAGAGGGTTTGGGTGGGTGTAGAACACTTGGCAGTGAAGCATCAGACGAGCAAGTTAAATAGACAAGAAATAAGTACTTTCATTTTTACATCTCTTGTCTTTAATCCCAGCTTTCCTGCAACTAAATTTATGGGGAGAGATGTAGGGAGGGAAATCTACACTTATTTATTTCTGGAAGTTAAGATGAAGTCATTATGGCTTGCACAGTATGTTTGCTATTATGAAGCTGCAAATGGAGCTACAGAAAGGGCGTTTAGAGGGAAATATTGTCAGCTGGCAGTCTCGGGCACTTGAGTACCCTCCATAACATGCATAACGGAATCAATTTAAACCCAGTGAAAGGGACATTGTCTGATAAAGTAATTCCTCTTTGAACACAAGATGGCAGCCTTAAATAAATGCAACCCCGCACAGCTTTTAATCTTACACATCATTAAATTCCTAATTTACACATTATGTTTTCATGGGCCAACCCATAACTCATTAGTGTTGAACTCATGAGTTGTAAAGACCAACACACTAGGCAAATGTGGGTTTCTTTATCTGCTTTTCTTTGGGTGGCAGTTCTCTTTTAATTTACCACAGAAACAGACTTCGAATTCAACACTAGGAAAGCTTTCTGATCTTGTGGGCTTTGTGCACTTTCTACCCCCCCAAAAAAAACCCCTCTCTGATTATTGCTCTGTGCCCGCAGATTTTACAGACAGAGGGTAGAACAGGGAATGGGGAATACCAAGTGTTTTCCCCTTGTTCAAGATACTGGAGTTCCTTGAAAGATGTATCTTTCTGCGGGAGAATTGCAAGCAGGCCTTGAAGTCAAAACCAAAACACACTGCAAATAGCACAGGGTTTGGAGCTTGTCTTCCCGCTTTTCCACAAAACTTAAAACACCAAATCATGTTTTGCTCTCTTGACTTTCCGTTCCCTTGTCCAGGTGTTGTCTGAAAAAAGACAAGTCACGAACACCATCTGAGGAGGGGGAGGGGCTCCATAGGGCTGCTCCAGTACCATGAAATAACTATAGAAATAACTGTACCAGAATGGATGGAAATGGCAAGAGAAGAGCTACGATCACTTTCTCTGCTTTGGGAACAACTGTGGGTCAAAAAATGTCAAGTGTAGAAACAGTCTTTGCAGAGACCTGGTGCCTCTGGTTTAGCATTGCATGTAAGGACACAAATGATTATCGGAACAGGTCAGGCCAAGGACCGATTCGAGCCAGCCCCTGGTCTCAGATTCCCCATACAGACAGTGGCGGTGGGAAACTTGGCTCACTGTGTGGGATCAGGGAAAGTAGAGCAACAAGGCAAGGCTTGAGGTTAGGTTTGTTCTTCCTGGGTTGGGCTGCAGTTTATCATGGCCACAGGGCCACCAATCTGCCAGAGCTGCGACTTTGAGAAAGACAAGCTCCAGCAGCCCAGGACCATGTGTGCCCTGCTGGAACTGGACTGAGGTTCACAGATGGCTGGAAAGGCTGTTCATGATAAGGAGAAGTTTGGGATCTTTCCTTTCCACCACAGTTAAGCAAGCTGCTAGAGAAAGTCAGTACTCCTCAGGGGGATGTTCTGTTGAGCTACTGCCCAAGAAAGCCACAAGCCAAAGGACAGGGGAGGAATATTCACACCTCAAGTGTAAAACATTCCAGGATCTCGTCCCTATCCTCCACTAAGCCAAGTGGAGGCCAACCACAACACCAGCAGAAGAAATCTGGATGAAAGTCCCCATCTATTCTCCTCCTAGTCATGTTTCCAGCATCTCACAGCGATTGCACCACTTGGCACTTTCAACTATTTTAGAGAATGACAGTGTGACATAAGCCATCTGCTTGGCATCCCCATCTAGGTAACTTCTTCCTCCTACAGGATGGATGTCTTCACCCTCACCCAGTCCCTTTTACCATTTGATTTATTATACAGGTATTCATTTTTCTCCAGTTTTCTTCATCCCTCCTTTCTCCTTTTGGCGGAGGAGAACATACAATTTTGTTCATGATGAATTAATATCCACTTAAAGAGGGACAGTCAGTAGAGAAAGACATAGCAACCAATCAAAGTATCTTTCTAGTGACACCACTTTCCAAGGGGAACCTTCCAGTGAGTTTGTGGATGGCAAGGGACATGGTGTAGCAGTGGGGGACATTTACCTGTGTGGCAGGTAAAGAGACTTTGTCTCCTTCCAGAAACTAAACTACCTGGGGAAGAAGGAGGGCTTGTGATGTGAACTGAAAGTTCATCAGTAGGTTTAGCTTCAATTTCTGGAAAAGATTTTCAGTATGATTTAAAATCATACTGGGCTTCTCTATGCCTTGGTTTACTCCTAGAGGAGAAGGGTCCAGCACTCAGAGCATTTTTATGATGATTCCACTTCATGCACCTGCAAATACATTGAGATGTGGAGACCCAAGTCTGCATTCTGTCCTTCCTCCACAACTTCCCCATCAGAGATCACTCTAGGGGTCTAATGCAACCCCCAGCAACATCTGTGCAGCCTCATGAGGACATAATTTTAAAACAATGCATTGCACAAGCACACCAGTAAAGGATGGATTCTTTTCATGGTTAAAACATGGCAGGAGGCCCTCGAAGATTTAGGTTCCATTCTCAGCTCTGCCCAATAGTTTGAACAAATCATACAGTCTTTTCAATCTTCCAGTTTCCCTTCATGAGAGGAGAATAGTTCTTGATGGGAATGGCCATGAGGATTAATGCAAGCAACATTAAGAGGTGAGGGCTGTACTGCTCCATGCATGACAGTGAGTCCTCTCCTTGGGCTTGCCAAGTCTCCTATATTCCTGCCAGAGATGGGACACACAGACTCCAGAGGTGGCAATTAGAGCACTGCCAAGTATTACAGTGATGCGTGGCACACGGCACGGCCACCCCTCCTTGGCAGGGCGCCTTTCCAAACAGGGCTGAGCCACACAACAGCTCCGGGGCAGGGCAGTGCCCCTGCAGGCAGCCCAGCCCTGCCCACGCAGCTCCGGGTGTCTGCAGAGCCAGGGCGGCCGGCAGGCTCCGTGCCCACTGCCGAGCTGCCACCTCTGCTGCCGTGAGCACGGCCGTGGGCTCAGTGGCCCTGGGGCTGGATCACGTCCTCCCTGCACTGCCCTGCTGCTCGGCCTGCCTGCACCCTGCCTCTGCCGCCCACTCTCTGCCTGCCCTGCCTCTGCCGCGCTGCTGTCTGTGCTGCCCCACTGCCCACCCTGCTCAGGCTGCCCACACCCCACCCACACCACTCTGCTCCCCATGTCTTGACTCCCCAGGGGCTCACAGACACTACCACACAGCCTTCTGTTCCCCACATCCTCAAGCCCTGCACAGACCCTCTCCATCTGCCCTCCTTCCTTTGCACACAGGCCTCTCTCACGCACAGGGCTCAGACAACTCTTTACACGAGGACCAGTGCCTGCAAATCCCTCCAGAACACAGACGAGACACACCCTTCTGCTACACCCTGCCAAAGACAGCACCTCACACCACGCAGAGAGTTCCCTCTCTTTTGGCCTCCTCTGCATTCCAGGCTTACTCCACACCCTACACCGACAGAGCCATTCGCTCCCGAGTCAGCCCAGACACCTGAAGCATTGCACACACCTGTGGATCCAGAACAACGGAGGTACATATAATCGACCTTGTACAGGCAGGAGACTGAGAGGGAAGACAGCAAGGAGGTGTGATCAGACCGTTAGTGGAGAGAGACCTTAAAACCCAGTCACCCAGTGTGCTCCCTCTTAGGAAATGTTGTTACCACATTTGCAACTGTATTTACCTCAGTCACAAAACCAGCTCCATTAAACACAATGTCGCAAAGTTTTCACCCGCACTCACCACTTGCCTGTACCCCACTGACATTTATCATCCGGGCTGTTCTCTAGCACTGCTATAGTGGACAAACCCTGTTGCAGAAGCAAATATTCTGAATCACATATATCTCTGCACCAGCCTGGTTCCCCATGGGCGAATACACAAGCCCTGGCTCCAGGGCTGTGCTGCATATCTCCCAAGAGCTCCCCACCTAGCCCCATACCTGTACACTTTACAAACTGCATATTCTTCTGTGAACATCCCAAATATAACCCCTAGACTTCCACAGGAGTGACTTCCCAAGCCCTCTGTGCAACACAGGCACTGCAAGTACATCCACACTTCCACATGGATTTTCATGCTATCCAAGTCAACTGGCAGGGCAAGTTCCATTGTGGTTGCCAAACCAAGAAACAGATCCCTCAGATCTTCATTAGAGGTAGATGCAGTTTGCCTGGAATGGAGATTCAGACTGCTTAGGGCTGTATTCAGCTTATTAATTTGTCCACTTGTGTTTAACAAATTATTTTTAAAAAGGTAATATTGATTTCTATTTTTGCAGCATTGTGTCCCATGTTGTATGAACACAGATCATGGGCTGACCCTTGCACCAGGCAGAATATATCCTAAATAAGTGACAAGACACAACAACTTGTAAGGACTAGAGATTATGGCATTATGTAGAGTTGTTCTGTTGTCTCCTCCTGCTTTACCACATGAATTTCCATTCTTCACACTGCAGTGGGCTGCTTTATGCATTCCTGCACTTTGGACAGTAGGGGAAAAAAAAAAACAAACCCCACAACATTTTTTTCTTTCTCTCCTACTGGTGGCATAATCGGCTCTGCTTTGGTTTTCCCTGGCTTCCATCACCAGTTTCTGGTCATGGTAGTGCCTTTGGTAAGATTGCACCCCATTTTATGCCTTTTCCATTGTCACAAGGTCGGTCACTACCTTAGAAGCAACCTGCTGTGCTCAAGGTTGTTCCCTTGACCTGGTTTATTGCCTTTTAAATGTTTTAGTGTTTTGACTGTTTCTCGGGTTGAGCACAGAATGTTTGTTGCACTGGTAAGAGGTTAGTACTGCGAAGCCTAGGGAGTGATATATGGATGGTTCATGCTTTCTTTTGGATTTAATTTTTCATCCTCTAGTGCTCTGTGGTGAAAGGAATATTTGCTGCTTGCCTAGGGAGACACCTGACATTTAGACTTTATCTTCTGTAAAGGCTTGGGCCAAAATTCTCTTCTCTGACTTTGGGAACGGCAGAAAAGGGCACACAGTTGAAGTGAAGCAGGGGGACAAAGAGGGATTTGTGTCCTTCTGATCCCAGGCCACAGTAACAAGCTGCGCAGCCCTCTGACAAAAATCAGTTCCTCCCATATGAAGGGGGTTTACATCCCCAGGTGCCTTGCAGAAACTCCTCAGTTTCCACAGAAGAGCAACTTGGGCCACAGTGTCCTGCTATAATGTCCTAACGGGGGGAGGGCTCAATTTCTGGGTTTGGAGCTTTTACAACCCCTGAACACCCAAGTAGAATACAAAGGTTGAAGAAAATAGACAAAATCTTTCCCTAGAATACTTAGTGCTCAACCTCAAAGCACTGAAATGCATGGGGGGTTCCTTTCTTTTTTTTTACGAGTCCTAATTTTGCATTGTCCTAACCTAATTTCACTGCCCCTGCCTCTGGCTCTGTCTAATGTCCTGAGCCAGTAATGTTGATTTAACAGAGACAGATCTGACAGGAGCAGAAAGAACAGTGTAAGGACACCTTTCTGGAGACAACCCTCCAGTGTAAAATAGATAGGTGTGTGAATCTTCCCATCTCCAGGGCATCAGGAGCAATGAACGTTCTCTCCAAAGCATTCACGCTCCAAGAGGCTTCCAGAAACTCTCCCCTTGGGTGCTTACATCTGGTATCCTACTTGGGGTAGATAACACTATATGGTAACCATGTCATAACTACGCTGGTTTTCCCATAGCTCTTCATTCCTGACTTTCCCTACCCCAACCAGTCACAGCAGCAGAGGACAGCTCTGAAGGGGAGGGCAATTCTGTGGGAATGGGAACGGTTGATCGTGGGTCAAAGATGGTTTCTTCCGTGAAGGAAAGCCTGAAAGTTCATGTTCTCCATTCCTAACACATGAGCATCAGGTTAGTCTGTACTGCCTGTACCCACACCTGCTGCTCCCAGTCATTCAGATATCTGAGCTGCAATGAGAGGTGGTCCCTTAATAGCTAAAAAGTCCCCTTGGCACAACTGCTAAAATAGGTATGAACTTTCTCTAAATTGCACTGTTTTATAGTTGTTGGAAGAAATGCTACTTAGCTCCAGCTTTAGATAAGGATTTTGTGTCTTCCTTGGTGTGCTCAGTGTGAGAAAGGATCGGTATCGGTTGCACTTCATGGTTACCACTGCTGGCCTTCCTGTGGATGAGTAGTGACTGCTTGCAGAAATGTAGGTAAAGATCTTCTGAATAATTCTTTTATTTCATCAAGTATGACAGGCTGTAAAAGATAGACCTGCAGCTTTTACTCCTATGGAAGAAGGACACTGTTATGCTCTGTCCAGTTGGGTTTTTTTTTAATCAGAAATTTCACTGGCAGGTTGGGTCTATCAGGCGGATTCTCCATAGTACAGAAAGGCTGGGGAGCTTTCCATGTCGTGCTTTGAAGGGAGGCCTGAATGTCCTTGGTCTGATAGAATTCAGAGTGTGTTTAATTTCCATGTCGCTGAAATAAAATAGTATTTGTTTTAGAGATTTTGTGAAATACTGTTGTTGTTTTCTGGGCTGACCTTTAGAGGCTCTGTATTGCCGTGGCAGTATGTTGCTATGGGGATCACCTCACATGGGTGAGAGCACGAACTAGTACATAAAGATATAGTGGGTGCTTTATGCTGCACCTATTCAGTGGTGCTGTACAATTGGAAATTGCTCCCAGAAATCTGGTAGGCTGACTCATAAACACAGAGGGAGAGTGAGCTTCAACTTACATCCGTTTCTTTCCTGTGTTTTCCTGTATTGTTTGGTGAGGGTAACTTTTTTTTTTTAGTTACTTATTTTCAATGGTGCAATACATTTCATTTTCTATTAGCAAATATAACTTCCAGCAAATTGAGGATTAGTCCTGGAGAGGTCAGGTTAAGCCAAGGGTTTAAGCTGTACATATTTATGATGTAATTAAGTACTTCCTTTTTTTGGGGGGGTTTTTTTTTTTGGTCTTGTTTTCTATATTTTTACATCACCTGTAAGGTAAAAGTGTGTCAGTGGTTAATTCCTCCTGGAGAAATCCAATACAAACTCAGAAATACCTTGCTGTTGGACAGACGGCTGAAAGGAAATGATTAATCTACTAACCTTGGATTTAGGAGATATGGATTTGAGTCCCTGCTTGCTGCAGATTTTCCATGTGACACTGATGCGTGAATATCCTCGAATATGGTCACTATCCTCTGTGCTTGAGTCCGCAGACTGCAAAATAGCATCACCTTGTCTCTCAGGGCAAGGTGAGAAGAATGAAGGCACGTGGCCTCAGCTGGGTAATCCTGGCTTCTTTACAAGGGAGGCTGCTGGCCCACAGCCACAGGGTAGGCAGAAGATGACTGGGACAGTATGTGAAGAGAGTGTGGAAGAGAAGGGGATGGCAAAACATTTTGTTACGGTTCTGGGGTGGTGTAGACACGTACTACAACCTGAGGCTGTTGGATGCTGTGGGGATGGGTACCACAGAAGTGCCTGGTAAGGGCAAGGCTATTTTCAGGAATCTGGACTATAATTTGCAACTGCTCATGCTGACACAGATTTTCCTATAGTCTCATGTCTCAAGCACACTTCTGTTCTGCATGGACATAATTGGTGTCACTGACCGTCTCCCGAGGGAGTGTCTGAACTGGAACTCAGCCATCCGGAAGACACAATAAGAAAATTATCCAAGAAAGGAGGGACATCCTCCCAGTCACCCTAACTGGTCTCTTTCTCCATCATCCTCGTCCCCTAATCCTTTATACAGACCCAAGTAATTATTAGTTCCTCAACTATTATGAAGGATAGACCCATTATTTTCCACCCTACATGCAACATGAAGCACACCATAAGCAATGTAAGCACCATATCCCGTCTTCCAAAACCACCACACAAGTCAAATGCACAAGTCCCACAGAAGGAGTGTTTACCTGTGGAATGTACTTGTTAAATAGGTGTGATGGCCCCTTTAGTGACTAATCTACAAGGGAGAATAGTTTGTGTTTGTTGTTACACACTCTGTCTTCAGAACATCCTAAAAAGCAGAGATGAGGGCACAAACCCAGTGTTCCACACAGCCCCTCACACATCTTCCACAAAGGTACTCTCTCCCCTCCCCCTTCCAAAACAGGTCCTCTCTATGCCTTTTTGATGAAAAATCCATCCTTGAAAGTATTTGTTTGTTGTAAGCGAATCCAGAAACCAAGTCTTCGAACTGCTGTCTTTTGCAATTTCCTGAGCCAACCCCACTTCTCTACACAATTCATCACTGCTTGCTTTGTGCTCTGCCTGCTCTACCCCCAAGAAACATTCAAAGACATTGAGTACAGGCCTTAAAAGTACACAAACCTGCACACGGCCGTGTCTACACATCCTCCTGAGGCTGTATAGGCTGAATTCTCTGGGATTTGGAGCTTGGGGGAGGAATGCATCCTGCAGACATGTCACAGGCAGCGGCCAGAAGAGGTATTGCCAGACTTAAGTGTAAAAGTTGTTATGTTGGAGAGAAAAATCACAAACACTCCCCAGCAACTGGCTTCATGGTCCATCTCCAGGAAGGGCTTCACATCTGGGGAGAAACTGCCTGCGGGTAATTGGGTTTGCTAGAGTTGCCTCTCTAATTAATAAGTGATTTGACTTGGAGATTGGAAATAATAGTTGAAATGATGGCATAAGCACAGGGGCACTGGGGCTGCTGCTGCTGTTCTATTAAGAAAGGACTTTCCTGCACAATCTAATGACACTGTATGGCAGTTTGAGGAATGTGAAGTTGTTTGCCCAGGAGACCAACAATGTGATAATATTGGCATATAACCTTCTAGTATTTGAGTAATTAGTTGCTTAGCTACTTTGGATAGGTCATTATTTTGCAAACTGGAAACATTTGCAAGTGGTGATATTTTCCTCGGTATGGTGAAAGAGCTAAACCTACTCTGGCAGTGTACAACTCCTAGAAATATATATGCATAAATTGTTTCTAATGAGACCATCTGCCTTTTATAGCCCCTTTGGAACTAAATAGTACCCAAAGACCACTCTGTCTTTTAGATATCTGTGGTCAGAAAGGCTGCTCCTGGCAATAACAGTATGCAGTTTTCTGCAGATAGAGAAGCTTTTTGATTCCTACATTGCAGGACATGTTTGTGTGTGCACGTGTGTGCCTGCGTGTATGATACTGCTTCTATTTGTTAAAGTTGTTAGAAATCACTGTCCCAAATCTCTTAAGAGATAGCACCTGGTAACTCATCTGTTAAGTCAGTATTTTCAAGGATAACAGAAAGTTCGATCTTTCACATACAGGGCTGGGTGCAGCTCAACAAAGATTCTTCACCATGTCAGTATCTTCCTGTATTTGCAAATGAATGGCACTATTTTAAGGGAATACCCTCAATTTAAAATCACAGCTGAGTTGCTCAGACTGAACACCTCACTTTGAGGAGCTCACATTTTGACACTGGTGAAGGAACCGTGTGACTTGCAGGGTGTTGTGCACACACATTGCTGAGCAAAACACATTAAGGACACAGAGGAGCTCAGCACCCCTCAGTCCCCAAGCAGCTGTTGTCCTGGTGCTCCCATCAGGCCTAGGGAATGAGTTTCTTCTTTTACTTGTATTTATAACCTCACACCAACCACTACGAAAATAATATGATAACCTGTAATTCAGCACTTGCTTACTCCTTGCCTTCACAGGGCTAGAGCAGACAGAGTGAGAATAGTGGAGTCAGGTGCTTTCCTTCACGTCAAGTTTTCAGTCAAATCCCCTTTGCAATCCTTCTGTAACAACACAGAGCTTTAAAAAGCCTCCATTGACTGCTTGTTTGTTTGTTGCTTTACTCTGCAACCACGTGGATGTATTGGCATTAGTCCGAGGCTTTGTAAAGCCATGCTCTGTGTGGTTTCTCTTTAAATGCTCCCTGCAGTTTCTGTCCGAGGAGACTTCAGGCATGTGCTGGAGGGACAGCCTGTCTCAGAGGGACGACCTGCATTGGTCAGGCCCTGTGCTCAGGGTCACGTCCCTTGGCAGCTCGTGAGGCCAGATGGAGTCCTGACCTCTGGCTCCGAGCTGGCTGCGTCTGGGCACACTGGGTGCACTGGGCACACTGGTGAGCTACAGCGATCACTTGGTGAAACACCTGATAAAGGACAAGGAGTCCTGGGCTTGTGAGCAGGGAGAGGAGGAGGCCAGGCACACAGGTGGTGGAGCAGGGACACCAGGGGACTGACTTGAGGCAGCTCCATAAACATCTCCTCCCTGAGGAATCTCTCAGCGTGCAGCTCCAGACCCTCCAGATCCCCCAGAAAACCCAATGTAGGCAGAGCCTTTAACCTCTTGCTGGATGAGCTCCTCTAAAAGCCGTGGTTGCCCCTGGGACAGCGCACAGGAGGGTTTTTCAGGGCATACCTGGTAGGTGACCAGCCCTGAGGCAGTCAGATGTTTCCATGATACTCTGCCTTGAATTAAATATTCTCTGCCAGGTCATGTTAATTAACATTCCATCTGTCATAACACAGCAGGGTAGTGAGCTGAGGTGGGGGGGGAGGATAAACGCTTTCCTATTCACTACCTGCTATTAATTAGAAGAGAAATTAAATAATAAAAAATAATAATAAAAAAAAGGCTGCACTCTTTTTAAGGGCTGGTGAATCAGTGCTTTGTGGTAACTCAGCCGCTTTGGGTAAATCCAAGGTCTCAGCTATAGCCAAGATTAATCCAGAACTTTAGTCAATGAGCGTAGTGCATATTCTCATCTTAATTACAGCCTGACAGTAACCATGTTATGTTCAGCTCAGGACAAATGCACATTCAGGAGGCTCAGGGTTGGAGGTTTTTTCAGTCGTCATCTCAGATGTCTCCCTTTGAAATCTCACTTGCCCTATTTCCTCTCAGAGGAAAGTTTTGCTGGGAAGTTTGATAAAACTCCTTTGGTGTTTTTAGAGCTGTAGTGCTTTGAAATGTACCTGAACTTTCCTTTAGAGAACTTTTTTTTTTTTTTCCCCTTTCTTCTTTCTCATCTCAAACACACTCCACAATTGCTTGGCCTTGTTGTGTACTTGTGTGAGGAAGGCTAACTAGCCTAATGAGAATATCGACAAGTTGGTACCTTGTCCTATTTTTTTTAGTGCAGAAAAATCCCATTTTCTCTTCTCACATCAAGTGTGAAGTAGCCACCACAGGGCTTGTTATTTTAACTTACTTTACAGATAAGTATTTGTACACACCATTGCAAGGAACAATACAACACATGAGAGTTCTTATGGTAGCTGGCTCTGCACCAAGTGTGTCCACCACAGCCAGTTGTGAGCGAGTGTTGGTGTGATCCTGCCTCATGCAGGTACGCTCACATCAAGCTAACCAGTCCCAGTTAGCTTGACAGCTACTGAAGCTACTTGCTTTGCTCTTTGTCAGGGCTGGTTTTGTAGTTTTATCTAGCCAGCTTTGTTGCTACATCTGCATCCACAGCAGAAGCACTTTGCCAGTACAGACCGGTGGCATTCCCCCACCTACAAAGCACCCCGATGATCACTGTGTGACTTTGCTCTAGAGGACAGCTCTGACAAAGAGCTTGGTGCCTGACAGACTTTGTTCCTGAGATAATGGGATTTCCAAGATATGGGGCTTGGGGAGAGAGTTTACTTGTCTTTTGAATATAATGGCTGGACTTGGTTTTGGTATTGTTTCCAGTGAAACACACTTTAAAGCAGAACTTCGTTTTTATCTCGACAAGTTTGTTTGTTTGCAAATACAGAGCCTCTATCAGCAGGCCAGGTCTTCTGCAAATAAGCGTCTTAGTGTGGTTAAAGGCCATCCATACATAAAAGTTACCATCTGGCTTGTAAACCACAGCTCAGGGATCAGCGGGTGACTTCCCTCGCAGCTTTTGTCAGAGCTCCAAAATGCTTTCCTCTGGACTGGGTCACAGCTCTGAGCTGTAGTAACATCATTAGGCATCTCTGTGTGCTCCAACAGGAACGAGCAAAGGTTCACATTTTAGTCAAAAAATGAAAGCAGCCCTTACAGTAAATCAACATGAGCAAACGGCTCCAGTTGCATTGAGAGGGGTGTGGTGAACGTCACTGTGATATGCATAAATTAAATGTTATGTGCATGGAAGGATGTTCAACCACAGACAGGAAAAATAAAAGTTCAAAAGAAAATGCATGGTGTAGGCAGAGCAGGGCCCACAGAAGTGGATGGCCAGAGATGGAGAGCAGGTGAAGAACAGGGATGGATCCGTGGGAAGTCCAAGAGCGTGCTGGGATTAGTTCCTTTCATTGTAATTGTAATTTGCTTATGTGACAGACCCCCTGGAGAAGAAGGGGAAGTGACAAGACAAATGCCTACGTTCATTTCCATAGGTTTGGGTACTAAAGAGCGGAATCAAAACTGGCAGAGTAGTTGCTGTCTTGTGGTATTTCACATGAGTAGGGGCACCAGTAGGAGTTTTTACTCCTTGCCATCTCCATCATGAGGTGGACTCACCAGAAAATACTTATGAGAGTACTACTAATATCAGAGTTGGACAAAGTGGTTACAGTTTGGAAAACATGTCTTTGTCCTGCCGAGTACTTTGCGAGTTATCAACCTGAGAGTTCGGGAGGGAGAGATGTACACGAATGCCCTTGACTAAGGTTGGCTCTGAACATCCACTGCTGGCCCACCACTCCACCTGGAAGCAAGCGCTGTGTGTGTCCTTGGCTGGTCAGTCTCACACCAAGGAACTGAGCACTGACAGGTGAGTTCTGGTCACAGGACAGGGCAAGATCCTAAACCACTAAACTGTCTTCAACACCTCTCCTAGCAAGACCCCCATTTCAGGCAGCAAAAGAAGCAAAGTGTTTTTACACGGAGTGCGCATACAGAGCTCAGCAATCACAGTCCCACTAACAGCATCAATGAGAGAATGTTCTTGCAATAGGGTTCCTGAAGGCTAGCTCCTGACTGATAAACTTCCGTCTTCTACCCAGCCATATGTAAGATGTGGGAGGGTTGGGGGTCTGTGTGTGCTGTGTGTACCTGTACACAGGAACAGGGTTTCCCTTTAGCCTTTCTGCCTCAAGTACCCCCCCGTGGACATGAAGAATGTAACTGGAAGCTGAAGTCATGAGGGGAAGTGTCTTCACCCACACCTGCCAGTGCGGACAACACTCACAGATTGCTAGAAATAGCAATCCCTCCAATAAGCCCTGGTGTTAAAATGTTGTATTTTGTGTTACAAAGTTACAAAATGCTACAATAGCGTTAAAAGGTTACCACCAGGATTGACCGGAACCTCTCTGTGTTCCCTTCCTGCCTTTTCTTCCCGGTCTTCAGCTTCAGCTCTACCTCTTTAGTGCTGCTCCAGCCCTTTCTCATTTTATTTTATCCTCTTTGCACAAAGACTCTTTTCTTTTAGGATTTGTCCCTGTTCCCTGAACTATTTTTATCAGTTCCACCTCAGTCTCTTTCCCCTCTGACTCACTGCTGGGAATCCTCCCTTGGATCATTCCTCCTTCCCTCGTACCCACAGCATCACTCCTTCTCTGCTAGAGGTCAGAGCAGGAATCGCTTCTCGATTCCTGGCTATAAAAAGAGTGGTATCTTGGAAATCTGGGGCCTGAGGGGGTGGATCAGAGATTGCTCCTTCCAAAAGGGGAGCAAACAGGTTTTTGTGCCTTTTGCAGGGGTTGGCCAAAGCACCCATCACTTTGTGATGTAAGGTTTGTACCATGAAGGGGCAAATGTCCTTACTGGTTCTGCTTGGTCCCTCTGCATTGACCTTTGGATGCTCAGCATCTGCCAGAAGGGACAGGGCACTGGGTGGGAGCTTTTGGCCCCTACGTGGTCAAAAACAGACTACCAGCTTCTCCCTGGAGATGACCACCCTCAAAGGCAAAACTCCGTTTCTTACTGCTGCCTCCCACCATTGCTCCTGCAGAAAGTTGTTCTCCTTGTCCTGTTAATAAATTTTTAAAGGCAATAAATCTTTGCTTCTTTTATAATTCATTTTCATCTGACCAGATTCCAGATGGGTGCTCAGGTTCCCACTTTCTCCTGGGACTTTGTGGATGGCAAGGAGCCTGTAAACCACATCATTTGAAAACAGGGGTGCTCACACACCTGCCCTCATCCTCCCTGGCTGCCTGGGAACTGCTCCTCTGGCTCTCTCTGGCTGCCTCTGTCAGCAGAGGCGCTCGGTGAACCTGTGTCTTTAAGAGCTGCGTCCCTTCCCAATGCCATGCCTTTGGGGCTGTGCTCTCCCTCCCTCAGACCTTAGATTCCCTCTCTGCAGGGCGTCTGCTGTCCTCCTTGTCTCCTCCCTTCAGTGGGATGGCTTCCTCTGCTCTTGCTGTGATAAGAGTTTGTTTTCTTCTCCAACATACCCTGGGCTAATACCACTCTCTGCATTTTTCTGCTTTGATACCTGCATTTATGTTCTGATTTGTTTCTCTCTCCTGGGGCCATACTGCTTTTCTTTTCTCACCGAAAGCAGCTCTGCTGTAAAGACAGGTATAACTAATAGCACTGGGCTTCGTCAATGAAGCAGAGTTCAATTTACCCTTTGCAGAGATTGTACAGGCAAGAAACATCGGGCTAAGATTTATGTGGAACTGTTTGTCTAAATGGGTTTCCTACTTCCGTACTTCCATAGAGCGAGGAAGCTGCCAACATCTGCTCTGTGCCTGATAGCACTTCCGATTCCACCAGTAGAAACTTTTCCCAAGAGGCAGGAGCAGGTAGTTTCCCAGGCTGGTGGGGGTTCTGCATCAGGGGCTCTGCTTCTTTCTACCAGAGAAATGAATAGGTGCAGGGTGCAGGTCTGCTCTGCAACTCCTGACTGTGCACAGTCTACATGAGCAGAGGAAATCCTTTTCTCCAGGCACCTCATACACCACTTGGCCTGTGAAGGAAAGGGGAGACACACAGCTTGAAGTCAGCCCCCTCACAGGCTGCCCACACTGGGCACGAGGGCAGAGGGGCTCTTGCTTTGCTCAGACACCATGCACTTCAGTACTCCCCATCCTCTCCAGAGAGAAACACCACTGTTGTTTCCATTGCTGATGTTGCGCAGGGCTGTGAGATCTGATGTTTCTCTTGCCCAAACTGTGGCAGTCCTGTCTCCTGTGGGACAACACGTGGCTACTGGAGAACAAGTAGCATGTCCAGAGCAAGCTGTATGCTGCTGGGCACTCTCTGGGTTTGGTGCTGAAGGAAGACTCCAGTGAGCCATAGACCCACAGAAACTCTTTTACACCCGGGCTGCAAACAGAGAAATTTGGTTCTCTGCCTGAAAGTTATGTGGTTTATGGCTTTTGGAATGTGTTCTAAAGCTCTTATGTGTCACATGTGGCCCCCTGCACTGCTGTGCAAGCATCCCGGGATTTTACTGTGCATATATTCCTGCCTTCAGATGGAAGAGGATGTAGAAACTAATGAAAAATAGGCTGACTTTATACTAGCCCTGTAACAAAATAAATTGAGGGGAATGTGTTAACTTTTGTTTTATTTAACTTTGCCAACTTTCAAGTCAGCTCTCAAGCACCCAGAAGGTTTTAGAAAATGTTTAATCTAACTCAGACAATTTCCTGAACTCCCTAACTGGACCACCCCATTTTCTGAAACGCTGCCAAAAGGCCTTAGTTACTCACAGGCTCCGGCGTGCTGCTCTTTCACAACTTCTTGCTGTCCTCTCACCCCACTCTCGAGCCGTTGTGTGTGCCTTAATATAGCCCAGAAAGAGGAACCTCCCAGGCCTCGCTGCCAGTGCCTGATGAAGCAAGTGCTGCCGATAGCGGAGATGTGCCTGGTGAACGACTGCCCCAGTGCGCTTCGAGGCTGTGCCCTGTGTGAGCACCAACATCCAGCCTGCCTGCCTTGGCCTGCCTGCTTCTGGTGTGCCCAGCCCACCCTCCCAGCTCCCCATGCCTTGCGGCATGAGCCTCTGAGCTCGGGGCCTGTCCCTGGAGAGCACGGGGACACTCCCTGTTGTGGGCGTACAGGACGATGGTGAAGTGTTTCTTCACCCTGGCTCACGTGCCAGGTGTGCTGTCCTGGTGCCTCTGATGCCCCATACAGCAGCCAGTGTCTGTGCTTGGCAAGAAGAAACAGGGGCTCTTTCTCAGGAACACAGGACAGAGATGATGGTGAGTATCACCTCTCTTCTCTCACCTCCCTCACCACTGCACGCTGAGTTTATATGGCTGTATAAGTAGGGGCACATACAGCACACAAGGATGCTGCGCTGATGCCAGAGCCTTAAAGACACAGCTTTCAGACTTTAAACAATTATTTATTTCTCCAACAGAGCCAGAGCACAGCACAGTTTTAACAGAGTTGCAGCAAACTGGGGATTTAGTCACTCTCTCACCGAGAGATGCTTGCTGTTTGGGGACTTATCATCATGTGATAAAAGTTGCCTCCTGAAACTTAGTTTCCTGCTCTTCTCCTGTGCTTTCCTCTCTTGTCCACCCACACTGCTGGCTCCAAATAAGGGCAGTGAGCCCCCTAGAGCTCTCCACCACCTACTCATCACCCTGCTGTCCTTCCTCCCCTGCCTACTTGCCCTGTCCCCTCCTGGTCACAGAGGAAGCAGGATGACATGACAGATTGGCTCAGCTTTTCCAGGGATTTCTGGAGCAATTTGCTCTCTCTCCATGGACCTGGACTTGGACCTGATTGACTCATCTTTAGGATTTTTACTGGAAGAGATGTTTTTCATCCACAAACCCAAACGAAATAAAAAGCTTGGAGGACGAGGGTAAAGACAGCAGTAAGAAAAGTGATGAATAAAGCTTCTAGGGTCTGAAGCTTCTTGCTGGCTGAAACTGTCACAGAACTCCTCATAAGCCATCCAAAGGGCCGAGGTCAGAGCTCCCCTGGCATCACAGCCCTGCCGCGGTATGCTCAGTCCCAGCATGTGCAGGAAGCGGGTGGTGTTCCCAGCTCCCCAGGCAGGGCTGGGGGAAGTGATGAAACCTCCGGAGTGCAGGGCTTTCCTCCCCTCTCCCACGGGAAGCAGCTTTGCCGCAGCGGGAACGCTGCCGGTAGGGAACAGCGACTTCGTCAAGGCAAAATATTGCCAAGGGCAAGGGCTTTCCTGGAGCCAGAGCCGTCTGAAACTGACGGGGCTGGGTTTCACATGCTCAAGATGGATGGCTTTCCTCGGGTCTGGAGCTCTTAGGAGGTTAAACCTCCTGCTTCTACTCACTGGAAGTCTCTGCTATGATCATGATGGCATGCAGGGTATTCCACAGCTTCAGAGTCAAGGAGTTATTGCTCAGATAAAATTTCCCTATCCTTCACAGAATTATTGCAGCAGGGAGAGGATTAACAGGTATGCAAATCACGGTGGAGGTGGGGGGAGAGCTGTGCTAAAAAATTAATAAATGCCACGGTGGTATTGCTGTTCAAGCTCTCCAGTGCCTTTTTAGGAAACCTGAAGTGTTTGCGGGGTGGCTGCAAGCCTGATGGGAAGAGGGAGCCAACCTTCCCCCTCCTGGCTCCTGCTCTGGGTCAGGTAATAGGATCTCCTGCACAGCTGGGGCTAGGACCAAGCAGCCAGCACCCCCTGCACACACACACAGGCAGACAGACAGACACACACACACACACACACGCACACACCGACACACACTGTGCAGAACTTCAGCGTGTCCCCCCTCAGATGCTCAGGGCTGCTGCATACGGCGGAGGGGAGGTGGCAAATGCTGGCAGAAGCACAGCAAAAGCTCCCCGTTAAGCCAAGTGAGTGAGGGGAGGGACTCACCAGAGCGTCTGTCTCTGCTGGGACCAACTGTGGTCCCTGACACACTGGGCTGCGTTGAGACTTCTTGTCATCCCGCAGCCACACTGCACGCCTGCTCCCGCCGTCTGGCTGTCATCTGTCTGTGGCCAGCGCTAGGCAGCAGCCCGGGGTGAGCAGGCAGCTGAGTCCCTCCTTCACCCTGGGTACCCGCCCAGTCGCCCTGTCCCAGCTCCCTGCCCGGGCCTGATTTAAACGGGAGGCAGCACATCTGCACCCCCACCTCACCTACCCCAGGGAAGTTATGCACTGTGGGGGGGAGTGGCTACTGGCAAGTCAGAGTGATTTGAATAAGTCCCTTAGTGCCCGATCTCAATCTCTAAATAAGTCTGCTTTAAATTACACTGATTTATGATTCACGTCTTTTTATTTGATCAGTCAGCAGTGCTGCAAAACCTTCAGGCGCTTAAGGTGTTTCTAATCTCCCCATCCTGCTGGATGGAGGCACCGCTTGCAAAAGGCTTGTTTTTAACCCCTGAGTCCACCAGCCACTCCGACGGGACCGGATGGAAGCCCGTCTCTGTTCCTCTAACTGCGGCTGTCTCTTTTCCTGGCCCTTGCACATCATGGTGTCCCGGTTTGATCATAGCAGAGATTATCCAGCTCTCTGGGGTCTCCTGCTGTCACACCAGGACACTTAACGAGAAGACGAGGTGAGGATATTTTGGACTCTGGTTGTGACAGTACACATCTCTGGGAGTTTACATTTTAATGTTTGTACCAGGAAATCGGCTCTCTCAGTGTCACGGGGTTAGACAAATACCTGATAAAGAAATAAACCCGTCAGTCAAATACATTTACTTTACAAAAAGACCAAGCCCTGCAGAAGTCTCCGTTGTGCGTTTTAAAAAATGCCCCACGCCTTCACAAACATTCTGCCTGGGATTCTGCATTCCTCCGTGCTGGGGAGCCACCGGCGGCAGAAGAGGGACCGTCCTTGGGGTTGTTTTGCTGTGAGTCGGCACCAGCTGCCGAGCAGACCCACTCTGCTCCTCCTCCTCCACATCCTCATGCTCCTCCACCAGCGCTGGCTGGGTGAAGGATGGAGCTGACTCACCTTGTTCTGCCTCTAAAGCAAAGCCTAGAGCCCCATAGCACCGAGAGTCGCTGCAGGTGAAGTTTAAGCAAACACCGAGCAGTAAAGACTATAATATTGTAAGAAACTTGTGGGACGTTTGGAGCCCTGGCAAGTCAGACGAGGGCTGAGCATGAGGCTGTGCTTTTTAAAGTGCTCTGCAGCTGTAGAAATAAGCCTGGGAAGGGGCTTTCTGGATTTCTCCAGCCTGCACAGCTCATGCCACGTCTCCTGCTGTGCTCACAAGATAGCCCCAGCCTGAGTGCTTGGGAGGCAGAGGGTTCTTTCCCTCCTGACAGTGACTGTTTACTATTAAATAACCTTGAAGACAGAGACGCTGCTTTGTGTCCGCAGAGCCGTGCGCTGCTCTGAGCCACTGGTTTCTCCGAAATAACACACCCTCCCTTCTCT
Source organism: Oxyruncus cristatus (assembly GCA_013399855.1). Classification (NCBI taxonomy): domain Eukaryota; kingdom Metazoa; phylum Chordata; class Aves; order Passeriformes; family Cotingidae; genus Oxyruncus; species Oxyruncus cristatus. Next base: position 676,956 of record VXAY01003244.1, on the reverse strand, counting down.
AATGTTTCCCAACAGACAGAGCTGCTGCTTCACGCTACCCGGGGCCTTGATTCCCAGAGTTACAGAACACCTTTTTGCCGCAGCATATTTGCATCTCTTTGTTGACTTTGCTAATCAAGCTCACTCCTGAGCTTTTGAAAACGGTAGTACTCAAAGGTACTCTGCTTCTTCGGGCATGGCAGCCATTTCAGGAGAGGTAACCCCTTGGGGACCAGGCACTGTTTGGTCACTAGACCATTAGGGGCTGTGTTGGGAGTAGCAGCTGGTGGATGGGCAGAGCATTCAGGAGGCACAAGCTCACCCATCTTTCTGAGCCAAGGTAATGCCACACTACCACCAAAAGGGGCAACACTTCCTTGCCTGTCCCTGACCCCTTGCCCTGCTCCCAGGCCCAGGCAGGACTCTCTCCTCCCCTTGCAGGGAGCTGGGGTGATTTCCCACCCTGAGGGTCTTCTGGGTCTGGCTTCTTCTGGTTTAGTCAGTGCAACCAGCCCATGTGGGGACATCCCCAGAGGGGCCCACCCCACCCAGCATCAGTAATTCCTGAGATGGGCAGGGCTCTATCGTGTAGCTGTTGCAATCACTGCCCTGTGCTGAGCTGGCCCTGCAGGGAGGTGCCCCAAATCCCCAGCTGCTCACAGCAGCCGGTGGGTAGCACAGGTAGGATCCCTGGGCTGGAGAAGCCAAGGGACAAAGCTACCCTGGTGACATGGGGCTAGGGGACAGAAGGATGAACTCCACTCTGCACCCAACTCCATCCCCTGCTTAACTCTGCCCGTGGGTTGGCCCAGTGCAGAAAGGAGAATAATTTTTGTGCAGACTGGCGTGTCACACAGACACTTGTATTTACCCTAACATGTTATGGAGTAGGGAGATAAGACACCTGGCTTCAAACTCTTTGTTTCGGTTCCCTCAGTGCTCTGTGCCACCAGTTCCAGCACCTCAGCAAGGGAGCCCGAGACTGGCCCCACTGACTGGTCAGGCACTGAACGCCCATTAGATTCCTGTGGTGGTGGAGGAACTTCTCCTAAACAAGCACCCACAGACCACTGACACAACACGTGGCAGTGGCATCCCGGGTCTCCCCACTCCCAGTGCTGGGCTCTGTGATTAACAGCAGCGGTTTGAGAGCAGCCAGGCCAGGCTGTCAGAGAAGAGTCCCTTCAGCACATGTTGGCTCCAGCGTTGAATTTGCATACTGTATTTGCCAAGGGTTATTAGTGTTGATCAGCTGTTAAATAATCTGCCCTTTTCATTTCAGGAGGCCTGTCAGGACTTGCCTTCACACAGGCTCTACTTAAACAGGAGTTTCATGGCATATTGGAAAAGGGTTTTCATCAGGTAGCCTTTTCCTTGAGATTTCGACAGCTACAAATACTAAACACTGTCTCTGACATCACGAGTGTCTGCCACATGTGTTGCCTAACCCTCTACATCCTCAGTGTGTGGAAAAGGCTGCAGCCACAGAGCAGTGGAAATCGGGCTATGGTCCCACTGGCACCCTTCATTGTGCCGGGGAAAGACCTGAGCAAGGAGAAGAAGACAAAGACAGATCCCACATCAGAAAATTAAATTATCTCCTGATGGAGAAGGGTACTGAGAGGTTGTTGTTTACAGGTTTTAAAAACAGCCTCATCCTGCTCTGCACTTGCAGGGATACAGTCTTTGGGGTGACTTACGTTTGCGTTTCTCCACCCTTGGTTTTAGCTGCGTCTCCTCAGGGCCATTCAACCTTTGCAATTAGCCAGAAACAGGAGCTCCAGAGACTGGCGAGGCCGGGAGCACAGGCCAGTGGTTCAAAGGGGGTGGCTTGTGACTCACAGAGAAACAGCAGGATGGAGTAAAGAACCACATTTGTCCCCGTGGTCAGGCAACACCGTCAAAGGCCTCTGGAAAGTCAAGATCAGGAAAAAACCCACCTTGAGGACTGAGGGGAACTGCAATAACCAGCTGGTTCCCACACCTGTAATTATGCCCAGTACCCTACAAATTGTTAGAAGAGTTATAAAGGAAATGTGGTAGTAGTGATCTGAAGAGGGGTTTGCTATGAATGCTGGCTGGTCTTGAACAGCCCAACAGAAAAAAGTTGCGCTGCTTTGCAGGCAAAGGACCTTCACTGTTACCAGCAAGTGAAATAGTACAGCTGCCTGCTGGATGGCCCCACGTCTCCCATTCCTCCCACCTGTGGATTTTGAGTGGCTGTTGAACTCCAAAGGCTTTTCCACCATGGTTTCTTCAACACGGGGGAAGAAATCCCCTGTGCCAGGGGAGCATGCTACTCACTGCCCACCCGTCATGCTGGGGGCCAGGGCATTGCCCTCCTCCTCCTCAGGGCTGAGCCACAGCTGGTGTCCAGGCAGGACCTGTGGGAAGTGCCTGCTGGCAGAGAAAAGAGGGAACAGGGGGGTCCCTGTGGAGCTGAGATGGCCACGTTTTCCTCAGCCATGAAGCGGGTATCACACCAAGCTCAGTCTTCACTTTCTCTCCCACCACTCCTCTGGGGCAAAGAAACAAAAGCAACTATGAAAACCAAACAATTTGGCTGTAACGAACCATAAAACACGGGATCAGCTCCTCGCCTCCGGGTCACCTCGCTGGTACAGTGAGTTGGTTGTGCCTTGCTGGTGCTGCCTGTGTTACGGTCATCAGGCGACAAAGCAGCATTTAGAATTGATTAATTGATTCGTACATTAAATAGGTATTTGTGCTCAATTATTGGCAGGTTCGTTAATGGATTACTATTTAAACAATTGTGATATTTTAAATTACACGCTATTTTATAGATGCACATTTACTTGAAAAAAGAGCACCCCTTGCATCTATTAACATATTAAAAAGAAAATAAAACATTCAGGCTGTTATAATGCACAATGTGGCATTACTCTGGGTGCTTCCTAAGCTAGGGAAATCTTATTTGTTTAATAATAAGTTACCATGAATATGCAAATCTGCATCAGTGCAGTACCTCACTGCTGTCACTATTAATGAGTTGCAAATTAATGTGACAACAAAAGGAAAATCTATTTAGTGACAGATTTGTGGTTCATACCTGGCTCAAGAGAGCAACCGTCTACAGTCACGTCAGTCTGCTGGAGGAAAATGTGCACATGGTGTGGACAAGGTTTGCTCCAGGACTGGCAAACCAGAAACAAGCAATGTGCTGCCTTCACCCCAAGGGCAGAAGGCAGTGTTGCTTCTCATGATCCATCACCCTTAAACTGCAGGAAAATAGTCCCTTCACTCTGCAGTCACGGTGAACCCATGAAAAGCACACTAAGGGGTGAAATGCAGAACTAGCAAGGCTGATGTGGGTGGACATCATGGTGCAGATGGAATTTCACCTACTTCAGATGTGTTTGGGGACTTTCGCCCCTGACGTTGCTTCAAGCTCAGGAAGTAAAACTTCTTGGATTCCAGTCACTTTCTTCTCCTGCTCCTCCTTTTAGCAGAAATGAAATGGTGAATGAGCACATTAAGAAAACATCTAATACGTGTCTTCACAATTAAGGCATTCAACTCTTCTGTCTTGTGTAATGGTGCCAAGACCTCTCCTACAAATACTGGACTCCTACCGAAATTAATATATGATGTTCTACAAACAATTTTAAGTAGATAATATACTATTTTTCCTGTTACCTTGCATCTGCACAAGTTTAAAGTAGTAATGTGTGCCTTTTTCCTGTGTGAACTACAGAAATTATGCTGAATGTTTACCAGCAGCCCCACAGAGCCCGGGAATGGCAGCTGCCTGCAGTTACCACTCCCTGACACCTTGTTCATATTAATGCACAAATGATGGGCCTCATCTATAGTTTTATTATTTAGCCCAGAAATGAAGGGAGGAGTCAACTTCAAACTCTTTTTGTTCACGGAGTGAGCTTGGCCCTTGGGAGCAGTTTTTTAAACAATTTCCATTCTGCTCCTGTGATCCTGCAAACCAGAATCATAGAATCGTTAAGGTTGGAAAAGATGGCTAAGATCATTAAGTCCAACTGTTAACCCAGCACTGACAAGTCCACCACCACGCCATGTGCCTAAGTGCCACATCTACATATCTTTTTGAACACTTGTCTGGCCCTTGCTTGTCACTCACTGCATCAGTGTCTTTGGCACAAGACTCCAGCTATGCCACCAGAGCAAAGAAGAAATGAGAAAAGTGGCTGAAGGGACAAATAACCCAAAGGGGAAACTCCCAGGGCTGACCCCACTCTGCAGAACCCAGTCCTCTTGGGTAAGGCAAAGGAGGAGTTTAATATTTTGTGGTCCTCAGTGGCCCCGTTTATCTCAGGGGAAACCTCACAGCACTACCCATGCTATGGCTTCCCCTTGTCCCCTGCCAGGCAGCCAGCCTGGAGGTGGGTATTTCCTGGGGTTTCCCAGCTAGCAACAAATAAAAGTTTGACAAAGGAAGCTCCCTTCAGTGAGACTCACCTGCCTGCTCTAGCTGGAGATGGGGTTTTCCCTATAGCACCCGTGGTTCTCCCAACACCTCCACGAGGCAGCACAAACTCACAGTCAGGCAAATCCAAGTGATAAGCATGGGAAATTCAAGGAAACACCTTGGCTTTGGCCCCTACAGCATCAACACTGCACTTCCACCTTGCAGAAGGCAAGAAACAGGATCAGCAGGGTTTTACCATCCCCAAAGGCTGCGTTTCTGTTTCCTGAAGTTTTATTAACCTGGAGCAATGCCAGTAGTGCGAAGCAAGCATCCATGGCCCAAGGAGGATGCACAGGAAAGCACTTTAAAGGAGAGCAGCATGAATTCAGAAACTGAAACGCTGAACACAGCCCCCTCCCAGCCCTGCTCAGCCATGCTGGTTGGAGCTAGCCCAGTCCTGGCTTTCCACTGTGCAGGATCTAGACAATCCTAGTGCTGGCAAGGCAGCCAGCATTCCAGCTTCCCCGCCCACACTTGCTGTCACCAAGTTCAGTCCGTGCCAGCATGCTGCCACCTCTCCTCTCCCCAAGGCAACTATCCCCCAGGCTTGCCTCCTGCAAAACTACTCGTGCATCCCGCCTCTCCCATGACAGTCTCTCCCAAACCACCCAGCACAGCGTCAGCCAAGCCAGCCTTGTGCACCCAGCAGCATGGGTTGCTGCCCTCCTGCTTCGCTGAACCCTCCATGCTCCCTCCAGCACCCTCACACAGCAAATCTCTTTTAAAAAGGTACATCCTAGAAGATAAAATGGTTACAGTTATGCCAAGGGACAGCACTGGGATCAGGTGTTCCCCGCCACGACCCTATTTTTGGAGCACAGACAGCCCCGGGGCAGGCACACACTTGCATTACAACAGCATGAGGCTGTGACTGTATCTGAGCACGGAGGCGAACGCCAGCATGGAGAAGGCCCAACTGTACTCGGTGGAGATAGTGCAGAGCTGACTAAGCAGAGACGCTTGGGGAGCACGTGCTCAGGATTATTTGAGGAGGAGCTGGGCAAAAGAGGAAGCCATGTCAATCTTATGTTTGCCTGAGGGGCTCAGGGAGGTGTCTGCCACCTACCTCTGGAAGTAGCAGGAAGCTGATTTATACTCAGCTCAAGCCATCCGAGCATTACACAGCTGATCAGATAGACGGTCTGTAACAATTGCTTTTAACATTCTCCCTTGCCTTAATTTTCTGGCCCACCTCTTCTTTCTGGGTAAATCAGGGGGTAAAAACAGCCAGCACTAGGGAGTAGAGATGTCTGTGATTCCATTCTTTGCAAAGCTAGAGTCTGTACTCAAAGGAAATCCAGTGTGCCCATATAGTCTGTGCACGAGCGATCATCATCCTCCTTATCTAAAGTCTGAAGCAAGATGTCGGTAGTTGTATACGGACTAAAAATTCCCTGTCCTATGCAGAAATGGAACTTCAGCTGCCAGCAGCAGACAGATTTTGGAGCCCCCTCTCACCTCTTGGCTTGGCTACAAAACCACAGAAACAGCCCCAACTGTAAGACACACGGTACAAATGTTTGGCAAAAGACTCTACGGCAACACACCACGAGAGGCACCAGCTCTGAGTCTCTCCCTCCAGTGCACCTTCAGAAATGAGATGTCATTCACCCGGACCTTGAGGGCAGCGGAGAAACTTTTTCCCAGATGCATCTCTCAGACTGACCAGGTGCTCTGGTCGAGACCCTTTTGGTGAGGGTCCTGGCCCTCATCAGAAGAGCAGCACGATTTAAAACACCTCAGAGGTGACCGGCTATCACAAGACAGCCCCAAAGTAAAACACAGGAGTTTGGGTTCACAGCAAGAACTTCTTTCCACAAGGGAAAGGGCAGATCCAGATCCTGAAGAGAAGGTCTGCCCAAGCCCAGGGTGCCCAGACTCTGATGCAAGTTCCTGAGCTGTGCAAAAGTGACATTTGGGTCACTGTCCCTTTAGATTCCCCCAAAGTGTGCTCATAGCTTTAATGCTCCACATTAAAACTAAAGCATTTACCCTGATACTGTTTTCCTCCCCTCTGCAGACTCCCCTGAAAGGAGAACTCAGCCAATTTAAATAAAAGCAATAACAAAGGAGGGAAAATAATTGAACCTACTCAAAATTCTTTAACTAAAAGGTGATGCAGAAAGTATTGTGAACACCATTTTTAAACTTCTGTCCCACCAAGTGCACCCGCCTGATGTTTTCTTGCAGCTTTTTCTTGTAAGTGAATTTAGAAAACTTATGTAGATTCTACCTCAGATTTCATCAGCACCTCACCAGCACCTGTGCCAGCCTTGTTCCACTTTGGAAACTACTCCCAGAACCTCTTTGCATAAACATTAACGAGGCAAAGCTCATGTCACAGCCAGGCATGGAAGTAATGGGAGTCACTTTAGCCTCTTCATTTCTCAACAGTTTTATTGCCTTTAAGAAAATTTTTGTAAAATATAAATACAAAGGCAGAAGATTTACTTACAAAGTTAAAACACAGATCTCAAACATAAACACACAATTCAGAAAATTTAGTTTATGTACAGTTTCAAGCAACTTCAACATATGTTAGTTTTTCAATATTTTACAAGGTACAGAAAAAATAGTTCAAAGTCTTCTTTAAATAAAGAGCATAAAATGTTTAAACATATATAAACAATCCGGTTTGATGTGTGAAAACTAAATTTCACAGCTTTTAAATTAGGATATAAAAGTTCTTACAATTAGTTGATGCGTATGGATATGGTTTAATTTATATTAAAAACTATTGAATTATATTCAATAGTGCTTACCTGGCCAAAGCAGGTAATTCTGTAAACAAAAAAACCAAAAATAATATAACCAAGTGCCTTACCAAATTCTATCTCCCAAACAAGCCACACGACTTTGATCACATCACCTAGAAAAAGTATGTTCTGTGTAATCAGTGCTTTGTATGAAACAAAGTCAATGTGTGGGTGTGTTCTTTAAAAAAAAAGTGTGTTCCGAGTAATAACAAACTTATCCCAAAGCCTGTGTGCATTTAAAGAAACATTATATAACAATTTTGTAAAAACTGATTGAAGTTAAAAAAAAATTCTTCCAAAATCCATCCAACTGGAATTCAGATCTCTTATATAAAGGAAAAGATATTTTCATATTTAATAGTGTCCTTTCTTTACAGAAACAATTTAATTTGAACACATATACATAATAAAGAAGTAACTGTATAGAGCACTGTACATTAAATGGCCTGATGGTTCACCAGAGGATGTCAAAGGGAGGGTCCTCGTGCGGATGCAACCAGTGAAGCGAGGAGCCGAGCAAAGTCTTGAGTTCACTTGTGAACTCCACCAAGTCCAACAGCTCTTTGCTCTCTGGGTTAAACGCTTCAAGGTCCGTAGCACAAGAGAACAACTGGCTGAGGGAAGTCTGTTTGTAAAACTCTGCCTCCGTGATGGTGACGACTTCCAGATTGGGGAAGTTGCAGCGGAAGATGCGAGACGACATTTTTAGCCTCTTCACCACGTCCGAGAGCAAAAGCCAGTTTCGTGGTCTGTGGAAGCGAAAGACAAAGAGGTTCCAGTAACTGACATTAAGCCACGGGCTTCTTGACTCGTCACTGTGTCACTGTGTGACAAACCCTCCCTGGCCACACTCTCCCAAACAACCCCCCTGACATCAAGGCTGTCGCCCGGAGGGTCGAACAGAACAGATGTGCAAGAGCGTATGTATTTATTTGGGGTCCTGCTGCCCACAGCTTTGGGGAAGGAGAGGTCCAGGCATGCAGGGGCACTGGAGCCTATAAAACCTGGGCTCTTGAGTGCACGTGGGCCAGCAGCCATCCCAACAGCTGCTCGTACAGCTGCTTCACCTGGCCGAGCCCAACCCCCATTTAGCAAGTTAGGAGATGGTTTATAAGTTATAACCACAAAATTCAGCACCTCTGACTTCCAGAGATGCTGATATTAAATAGAAGTAAACAGTGAGTTGTTTTTTTCTCAGGTGTTTCAAATTTAATCTTGTCGACTTTGGGGAACTTAAGTTACATCCATCACCCGAATAATAAAAACCACGGTAAAACCCGCACTCCTTTGTGATCAATATTTAAAACTATTTTTCTCACAGCTGTCATCAAAATTGGTGCAAATGGTAAACAGTAGCTGTTTACAAAGCTAATTTGTATCTTGAACATAATAGATAATACAACTTTCCAGGTCTTTGCTTATTATTAAATATCATAGAATCTTCTCTAAGATGCTTATTTGTTTGTTCCAATTCAGAGCTTTAAGCCAGTTTTGCTACGAAGTCCAGAAAAGCGTAATGGTGTCATTTTGTCATCCACAGAAGCGTGTCCACTCAGCAGAACAGGAAAGCCCATAAAATACAATTAACAATACCTTACAAATGAAAAACTATATATCCAAAATTAAGTGCTAGAAGCACTTGTATTTTGGGATGTTTTAACAAGGTGTCTGTCTGGGATGAGAGAAGGAACTTGTGTTCAAACGTCACTTTGAGTATGGCACTCAAAACTCAGCCCTGACAAATCAGCCTTTTCCCCTCTCACCTCCCATCAGTTTATTTCCCAAAAAAACCCCAGCAATCACGGCATTGATCTTTCATTCACACTGCATAAATGCAAATGCTTTTCCCTACAGACACAAACTGCCACCAGCCCAAGCTTGATCGCCTCAGCTGTTTTTACCCCGAAACCTGCATTTGTTCTTACCCCTGAGAGAGACACACTTGAATGTTGTAACACGGCAAGGGAGGCTCATCCGAAAATTCAAATTCAAACACATCGCTAAAGCCATCTTCATCTTCATCACCTGGGCCAGGAGGATTTGCCAAGACGTCAAATCCAGATTCATCTTTCGGATCTGAATAAAATTGAATAAAAGGTGCCAAGTCAGCATTGAAAACACTGTTGCAGGCCTTGCTTTTTCTTCCAATAACGTGATCTGTAAATAAAATCAGTTTGCTTCCTTCCTAGCTTCCTCCACCGTGAAAGCTAAACAGCCCCCACCCCCACGTGCCGCATGTTTTTAAAGTCTCCGCATACAAAGAAATAAAGGGCAACATTTGCTCACCGCACACAGAGCTGCCATAGAAATCCCAGTACAAACCAGGGTCATCAACACTTCGACCTTGCAGGTCAGTTAAATACTCTGGAGAGGAAAAAACAACAACAAAAACATACTGATGAGAACAAAAAGCTGGCAAGTTTAGCAGACCGCGTGTCATACAGACTCAATATGCATCCTCCATACCTTCCGTCAAAAAATCCCACACTATATTCCTGGTGCACATGCTACACACCATTCTCTCACATCAAATAATGAACCAGCACATCAAACAATCACCCAAGGTCTAACAGGGACAGATACAACCCTAAGCTTCAGAAACTGAGAGCAGCATTTTATTTTTGTGATGTATCACACCTTTTGGCCTTCACAATTATTCTGGACATCAGCCTGGGGGCGAAACTGTGGCCCCAAATAAACTGATGAAAAAGGGTTTTCCACACATATATGTTCAGAAGATGTAATTCTTTTCTACAGACATAATTTGGGTGATTTACTAACTGAGTGGATGAAAAGATACTGCGATTCAAGATGCTAAGAAGTCCAAGATGCTGAACTTTACTGGAGTCCTGATACACTATGGGATTTCTACACTGCACCATTTGAACAGGTAAGTTCAAAGGTAAGGATGAGTTCTCAAACTCATTGACTGTGAACACTGCAAACACTTTCAGAAGTAACTTATTAGGGAATGCAACTGTCTTCATCCAAAACTAAGAGGAAAAAAACCCTAAATCCCTGTTACAACATGGATATGTTTAAAGACAAGAGCCTTTAATGTAGTTTTACAGCATTTCAGATATAAAACAAGGCAGAACTTGCAAAACCGAAAACACTTTAAGATAAAAAGCAAGACCATGGGAAAATATGTTTAACAAACAACTATTTGATTTGGCAAGTTTCTTATTTTCATTTCAAGCAGAACACCAAAGGCACCGAAACAGCCCGCTGACCTCCCACCTACCTATCAAATCTGACAGTGGAATAATCCTTATGACTTATTAAGAGTTTCAATTAGAAGGAGCCCCCATGCATGGCCGTGCTTCCCACCTGCAGCTGCTGGGGTTTTGCAGGCAGAGAGGGAGCTACTGCTCACCCCAAGGCTTCTTGGCGCGGAGCCATCCCTGCCAGGCAGGAGGGACTTTGGGAGGCCAGGGAACAAAACCCCCCATTTGCCACGACCAGCAAAGCCCCCAGGCCACGTGGGCACTGACCTGTGAGGAAGGTCTCCATGAGCTCACTGTGGGTCATTTTCACGATGGTCCTCCCGGAGTAGGTCGCGAGCGTTGGATCAGCACCATAAGACAGTAACAGGCGGACGATTTCCAAGTGGTCGTTTTCGACGGCGTCATGGATTGGTCTGGAGGGAGAAATGGGGAAAAAAAAGAAATAAAATCACGGCGTTACATTTTGACTCAACAGTATTATGCAAATGTGTTTGACAAGAAACTTCTGACTGTAGATCAAAGTTATTTATAGAAAGTAACACTATTAATACAGCTGCCAATCATCTTACTGTCGGTTTTACTTGCACATCACCCCCTCCCCTCGTCTTCACAGTCAAGACTGCTCAGGGCAGATATTTCTGTTACGTCTATTCATTGCTGCACACATTTTGAGGGCCAGTAAAATAATTACACCGCTGTAACAGAAAGCAGGAGTTTGTGTGAAGCCTCACAAACATAATTTTGCTGCAAGTCACTCTACCGTTCCAAATCTCTGCCAATTTAACAGCGTGTTGCGGAGTAAGGCTCGCTCAGGCTGCCTCTGGGCAAGCACGGAAATCAGTTACCCAAAGCTCCTAAATTATGTACACAGAAATAAGTTATGAAAATTTGCTAGGAATTAAACTTCCGCGCAGAATATCCTCTTTAAACAGTACTTGTGAATATATTTGCAGCACAATTCAACCCTCCTAATCAGAGAATAGAAAAACATGTTATTTTAAGTGTAGTCCACCCAGAAATTAACACATTTAACGTGGCATGAGCAATCTATACAAGCTCAGACATAGATTTTGTGAGCCTACAGAAGGATTATTCATTAATACACATGCCTGCAATTCCAGGTTTAGAATTCCTTATCGCCAATTATAAATCGCATTAACTCTTGCCTTTAAAATTGATTACACGTAACGGGGAGTTGTCTGGGAGCAGAACACATTACCCTTCAGACTACTGAAGATGTGTAAAAATCCCATCCTTTCCTTAGACAGCAAGAGCAGGGAACTGAAAGGGGAGACAAATGCATGGACAGTGCTCATGGCAGTTCAACTCAGCTCAGCACTCCTCCTTTAGGCCGTCAACACCACTGCCCCCCAACAAGGCTTTCAAGCTCTCAGAGAGCTTGTATTAAAAGGCAAGGAAGGACTTTAACTAGGATCACATACTGCCTTCCTGGAAAGCTTTCAGAATGATGTTACAAGGGGAAGTCATCTGGAAGCACAGCCAAGCAAACCTCTCCGCTCTGTCTACTGATCTGCCAAGCAACGCTCAGCTAACAACCAGGGCTTAAACTCCCTCCTGAGAAGAGGTCGCATCCAACCACTCCTTCTGCCTCACGTGGCAATGTTCCCTCTATGTCACCACTCTTTTGGCATGAACTCGCATCCATATGAGCTCAGGACAGAGGAGGGGAGGATCAAATCAGTCAGAAGAGGATGGCACACCACCGTTTTCCCATCTATCACATAGCACTGCTGGGAAGAGGGGGAGGAGGGGGACTCTGACACATCTCAAAAAGATGCTCCAGATGTGTTTACTCCAAGTACTTTTCAGTAGAGCATGACTTAGGGTGATTAACGGCTGTCACACGTGAAGGACTCTTGCCTGCCCCCATCTTGCTGGAAAGCTGCATGCCATTTTGGTTCTACATATGCACAATATATTGACATGAGGAGGTGCACTTGGGGGCTTTGTGGCTCGTTCCCTACGGAGAAAAGTCTTATCCCATGCTGCCTGCCTCCTGCACATCCCATGCCATCAGTGAAGAAGCAGGTGATCCTTGAGCTGCTGAACGCAGTCCTCAATTCAGCTTGTGCCAACCCTCAGAGCCCTGGCAGCAGAGAGCTCAAGATGTGGACGCCTTCAAAGCCCAACATCCTGTTCTCTGGAAAGCCACTTTATCATTTTAAGACTGGAGAGGTCCATGAGGATCACTTGCAAAGGGGTCAGGACTCCCCTTCTCAGTTTCTGAGGGAACATCTCTAAAATAACACTGAAGCTATATGATGCCTTTGAGACAGAACAGTGCTGGAGAAGCCAGCATTCCCGGGATCCCCCACAAGCCTCACCCTCCCACCTCCACCTCCTGACTCAGTGCTTCCGCACAGGGACTGCCGCAGCACCGCGCGCCCACGCGGCAGCCGGAGCATCCAGGATCGGTGCTGAACATCCCAGGCGACACAAAGCAGGAGGGAGCAAATAACAGAGGTGCCGACACGGAGGCTGAAGGAGTATCGGGTGTTTCTGGCTGTCAGCAGGCGTCTGAGGCCGGAGCTGCCGGGTCACGGCACTCTGAGCATCTACAGCGGGAAAGGTCGGCCTTGCTGCAAACCCTCCCGTCCCCCACTGGGCATGAAGCATCCCTGGCTGCAAGTCTGGCAACAGACACCGGGAACAGACGAGAGTTACGGCTGCTGCCAAATCATGCTTTTCTTCCTCCCCCCAACTCCTTCACTTCAGTGGAGTCTTTAATTTTGCAGAGTTTTAAATTTTGTTTCAGATTACGATTTTCTGGTTTGGGAAGGGGGGTTGAAGAGTGTTGAGGGATTATTGGTATGTGGGTTTTCTTGTTTGTGTTGTTTGGGGTTTTCTTCTTTTTAAACTGACTTACCTAAGTGGCTTTTGAAGCAGTAATGAATTCAAGATGATCCCATGACTTATTAAAAACAGCATCTAAATCACCACTCAGTGTTTCACCTGATTTAACGACACTCAAACGAGTTTATTAAAGGGTGCCTGGGCATTCCCCGGGAAGGAAAAATTGCAGCACATGGGCTGTAACCGTGTGATGGAACCACCCTCTCCCTTTCTACAGGCCACCAAGCCCGGTGTGGTGGTGCAGATGGACAGAGGCAGCAGGGCAGGCAGACCCACCTTTGTTGTCTAAGAGTGCACAAGGAGGCTGCCCAGGCATGAGAGGGGACTTCACAGAGGCATGGGGAAGGAAAGGCGTAGTAAAGCCGTGCGGAAGAAGGAAGAACAATAAATAGAAGGAAGGAAAGCAAACACCGGCAGGGAGGGGGGAGAAAAAGAGATTCCCCATAGATAAGTCAGGGGGAAAAAAAGGCAAAAACAGAGCACTGACAGACTCTTTCACTGGCTAGAACAGCTTCTTGGCAAGCTCACGAGCAGGGACCATGCAAAGGCACAGCTATTCGTTCGCTTCTCCCAGCAGGGCCAGCAGAGGAGGGAGTATTTTTCAGTCTTGGCAGAGTTTAACCATCCTCTTTGTAGGATGCAAAAGCGACCATTGGAATAGGCAACTTTTTCAGATGTCAAAAATATAGATCCCTGGGAGTCCTCTCCCGGGCTGCTTTGCCCATACAATCTTTTCCACCCTGAGCATCGTGGAAATAAACACTCTCTATCCCTAATGGTACAGTTAACGTAGTGCAGCTCGTTTCTAAAACAAACCCTTCAAAAGGCCCCAGAAGGATCTGGGGACATTCGAGAGCTGCAATATCCTACGGAAGACACACATCTCAACCCTCTCTTGTGTACTGTCGAATTCTTCCTACTATTTTTACCACCACTACAGTTAGGAAAACATTTCACTGGGGGTTTATCATTCCACTACCAAAATTATAAACTATTTAGACCAGTCAGGGTTTGCTCCCAGCCTTTCAGGCACCACCAGAATTTTCCTCACTGCAGTAAGAGGTCTTGTAACTCGCCGAGCAATACCATATTCTGGCGTTTCATTTTTATTTCCATCCACTCCGTTACACAACGCTGCCCCTCGGAAGAGGCAAGGGCACAAGTTGCAAGAGGGCAGCTACGCAGGCTGACTCTTCTTTAACGCAATTAGCTGCTGGAAGGTATGGCTCTGCCAAGACCAGATGAAAGGACACAGGAAGAGAGCCATCTTGGCATGGTCCTCCCAGGGAGAAAATAAAAAAAGGCTGAGCTCGTCAGCTGCCAGCAAGGAGGATACAGCAAAACTAGCTTCGGAGAGCAAATCCAGGGAACTAACTCTGGAGCAAAGCAGAGCCCTCGCTAACAGGCAGGGGATGCCTGTATTTTTGGCATGTGGCTTTGTTTCTGTACTGGCACTGGTTCAGCTAGGGCACGCTGCAGAGGTAAGAGGAGAACTAGGAGATAAGGCCAAAGACACTCGGCAAACATCCTTGCTAATGTCTGGCACCGGTCGTCGAACACCCCTTGATGAGCTACTGCGCTTACTGGGGTCCTGTCAGGGAAGGGAAGCGCTCAACTCTTAAGCACGGTCTATTATTATTTATAGGTAAGACGATTAAGAGCCCTTAGTGACTGCGGCACCTCGGAGACAGGTCTTAAAGATCTCCGGGTTCTACAATAATCTTTGATTAGGCACTAATTGAGCAGCAGAGTGCTTGTGTATTCAGGGTCTGCAGGCGCTGCATGTGGTCTATCAGCAGAGTTTAAGGGGAAAAACATCGAAGACCTACCACATTTAGCCTGGCCAGATGTGCCGTGAATAGGGCAGGGAGGGACATCCTGCGCTGCAGGCAGAGCCCCGGCGCCGAGCCGAGGGTGAAGGGAAGGACTGCACACCTACAGCCCCAAGCACTGTCACCTCCTTGCACTGCCACTACAGTCTGGTGCTTTGTTTGTTTTTAGCTTCACCAAGATTTCTGATGGTTTTAGGAACCAGAGGCTGAGAGCCTGCCTTACCTACTGAACTTAAGGCGGACTGGCTGTGTGGCTACATAAAAGTCAACACCAAAGCAAGGGGCTCAGGTGTTTGCTTCGCTCCCAGAACACACACGTGAAAAACCAGCACCTGCTACACTTCAGGCAGGACCGTAAGGAGAGATGCACTGACTGCAGAACTTTACTACATCCTTCACATTCACACGGACATTTTTTTGTACAGACTAAAAACACATCCTCGCTTGTCACAACTTTTCAGAGTGTCCTCCAAAAAGCTGACCGCAGAGGCAGCAAGTAACACAGACCAAAGCTTCAGGCAGCTGAGATCCAAGTGACACCCCAGGCTGCCACATTAACCAGCAAACACATGCAGTTACATCACTCCTCTGTGCTGTTTTATGTTAACTGGCTGAACAGAACTACACACATCCACTGTTACTGTCTGCAGACTTGAAGGCTTCCAGGTGAGGTGACAGAGGGGGCAATAAAAAGCGTATTTATTCAGTGTCATTAAAAAAGCAGGGGAGGGGGACAAGTCTGTGATGATGGGTTTGTTTAGGGTGGGTTTTTTTGTTTGTTTTGAAGATTTTAGTATTTTTCTAAGGGTTGAACATGTTGTGGAATTTGAATTTTAAAAGCAGCACAGTTGAGGAAGACTTTTCCTTCCTAAAAGTTAAAGGAGAAAAACTTCTAAAAAGAAATGGCATTTGTCTTACTAATGTCCTGATTTAGTCTACAGAGACAGAGAAGTCTGGTCCTGCCGAAAGGAAATGGATACCACCAATCCAAAGTTCCTTACAGAAGCCTCTGCCCTCTGTCCTGCCCAACTCGAGGCATCCAGACCACCTTTCATCTGTATATTAGATGTGTTTTGAATTCACGCTGTCTGTTGGGCAGCTTTCCAAATGAAAACTAAGTCTGTCCTCAGAAAAGAGAGGTAACAGCAGGCTGAGTTTTGACATTACCGCCTATGATCAGATCATCATTATGTTCATTTCTAAAGTGCATTTTCCCCAAAACAACTTCTCAGGGTACACTACCCAATTTTCTTTCTTGGAAATCAGCTCCATCTGTGAATAGAAATCAAAGGTGGACTCCGAACTGGCGGGTGATTAAGACTGATCAGAAACTTCCCAGGGATAATTTTCTATATGGGTTATTCCAGCAAGTGAGACAAAAATAATTTAGGTTCCTTTTTATGGCAACTCGCCGCTGCTGCATGGGTCATGTGTTAAAGCTGAAGGCAGCAGAAAATGCGAGGCTGTTTGGCAGCCTACAGAACCCAGAATTCTTACAAAGAAGTGAGCGACAGAGGAGGGATCCAGTCGGGGTATCAACGTTTCTACAGAAAGGCTTCCTTTGGGCCGTGATGGGCCGGTGATGGGCCGGTAACAATGGACCATCATGAACTTTTAATGGACCATCCTAACCAGCCCTCTTTTTGTTTTCCTGACTCCTCCCTTCTCGAGTTAATAAATAAAGAGCTTAAAAACAAAAAAAGCAGGCTCTTAGTTACGCTAATTTTACCTCCCTGGCTATTTGGATGGTGATAGGGAATGTGATAAACCATTTAAGATAACAAGCTGCAGGAGATTCAGAGAATACAAAGCGACCTCTCTCCAAAATGCATAGACTGAAGAACGTTCTGCATATGCTGAGGACGAGTTACCCCAAGGTCATCCCCGCAGAGGTGGTCAAAGAGGTACTTTAGGAGATACACAAGAAGCTTAAAAAAAGGTGGGAGCAGCATTTTTATCTCCACAATGCAAAAAAGAAAAGCTTGCTATCTATTCTGCCAGCACAGGAACTAAGCACCCCTACCATTCTGTGAAGGAAACTAAAAAGGGCTAATTCGGGATTTAAAAAAAAAGTAAATCCGAAATATCAAATGAGCAGATAGTTTAACAGTTCAGCAAAACAACATTTTTATACTGCATATATAGGACTTGCACACCCGATCGCCACAAAAGCCTGCAGGGCTCTTTAAAGTAACCCTGCTAACAAGGCAAAACCCACTCTTTCGGCACAACTCAAAGGAACTGGAGCAGGGCTGCTGCTCAAGCACCCCTCCTTCCTGCCCTGCAGCTGGCAATTTCACTGACTCTAAAAAAAAAAAAAAAAACACACCAAAAACCAACCAAGGCACGACATATTAGAATTCCCAGAAGGAAAAAAAAAAACAAACACCGAACTCGAGTCACGCCAGAAGCGCTCCCCCGCTGCTTTATCAACTGCGCGCTCCTGCCCAGCGACCAGCAACAAGGAGGACCTTGGTGGCTTCGAGGGTTTCATGCAGGGTGGGGAGGGCGGGAGCAGGGGAGGATAGTGGAGGAGGCACAGAGGGAAGGGGCCCGGTGGTGGTGAGCACCCGATGCTGCGGCCAGGGGTGCTGCTCACCTGGTTCCATCCTGAGCACTGCAGTTGACGTCGGCGCCGTACTCGAGGAGATGCCGCACGATGCTCAGCCAGCCTCTGGCACAGGCCTCGTGCAGGGCACAGTAACCCGCGTTGTCACGATGATTCACATCACACGCCTTGTTTTCCAAACAATACAGAACCACTTCCTGGAAACAGGAGGAAAAACAGATGCATCAGAGTTATTTCTTGCCTGTGGGAACACACAGGTTTCTCTGCTTGAAGGAAAAGGCGGGGAAAAAGAGGGCAAAATATAAAATCCCTGCGATATGCCCTCTTTGAGATGGGTCAGGCAAAAGGAAAATAGAAGAGGGAGCTGTTGACAGTCCTATTTATTCAGGAGACACAGCAGAGACCACAACTTCCCTGAGCAGAGTAGTTTGGGCAAAGCGACACCGAGAGCTCTGCACCCCGCAGGGACCTTCCCAAAACGCACAACCTCAGGAATCACAGAGGGGGAACACGCAAATTTCGCAGAAAAAAAACCCATAACCTTCCACTTCTCAAAACTTCCACACGTAAAGCTAAGCTGGAAGGTTTTTACTCTTACCTCTGCATTTTTTAGCAGAAAATTCTGCAAGCGCAACAGCAGCACAGCCGACACAGTCCGTTTGATTTTAAAAAGAAGAAGTGCGTGACCCGAAACAAAAACACATTTAAGACACACAAAGGAGGGTTTGCTATCAGCAAACAAAAACCAGCCCGGCTCTATCAAGATCAGGGAAATCCCATTTTCATCCACCCCGGTTTTCTGCATGCAAAACTAAAGCCCGGCGCCAGGTTCCAGTAACGAGCCCGGCGCCGCAGGAAGCCATGTGAATTTAACACGATTCATCTTGCAGTCAAATATACCACGCTCGAGAGCCTAGGCCAGACTCAGCTCTACGCTGTCCTGCAGCCTTGAAACAATGACTGCTCCGTCACTCAACTAAAAATTCAGGATGGTGCGAGTCTTCCTCGACTTGTGTCAGACGCAAAAGAAAGCAAAACAAAACACATTTCTGAGAGATGCTCAGGGTATAAAATATCCCCCACATTCCCAGATTAGTGGTAAACTATTAATTTTGCATTTGCTCCTCTGGAAGGCTGAGTGACACCCTTGCAAAGCCAGGTACAGCATGGAGGGGGTGAGTGTTTGCTTTGCCAAAACAAGAGAACAAAACAACACCGGGTGCAATGCATTTATTCCTCCCGTTTCAGAATCTAACGGAAAGCCCACAATAATCTGTGCTCTGGGTATACCTGACTCGAGAGCTGGTATCCAGGATACAGCATGAAGTTGCTCTTTTAGCAGGCCCTCACTAACCAGGCTAAAGCCAGGAGCTAATGAGCTGCCTGTCCCAGGCACCAGAGCATCCCCTGCACCTGCCACCAGTGATGCACCCACCTACACCTGATTCACCCACCGGTTTAACCTGGGACCCCCACAGTCCCCCCTCTCATCAAACAGCACAGGGGTTTTTAAGGTTCCTGCTAACCAGCCCAAAGGCCAAAAATTCGTCCAGAACGGATGTTCTTTACCCTGCACATGCTCAAGCTCGCAAGAAAGGGCTGTGCAAAATTATACTCTGGAGGTATGAATTTTCCTTCAAAACCAGACCACCCTGCCAGGCAAATTAGCAGATGGATATAGGTAGCAGAAGCAGCTGCCGTATTCAGCTCTGCTTTTAGAACGCAGTTACCATTTAAAATAGATTCTGCAACTCAAAATAAAAGACCTTTCATCTATTTTTGTAAAAATCAAAGGCTCGTCCTAGGGTGGAATACCTACCACTGGACAAAAAGGCTAATTTTGTAGGGCAATTCTGTGTTAAGAGGCTATAAGAAGAATGTCATTAACCACAAAATGTAACCATAAAGACCATAAAACTCTACATTGTTAATTAATTAAATGCCTCATTAACTTTTTTTAACATGATTTATTCAATTTACAAAAAAATTAGCCATCGTTGCCGAATACAGGAACATGTGGTGCCACAAACACACTTTTGGTTTCACGAGCATTTCTCGCTAACATTCACGGAAGGCTGTGAGAGTGCCACAGGGCAATTTAATGCCTGCTCAGGTGCTCTATTTAAACCAGCAATCTGAAAATCACTCGCAGTTAATCCGAAGAGTCAAACTAGCACCTCACCAGCCAAGGTATGTGCCACAGCCACTGCCTGCAGGTTGTTAGCCAAATTGCAAACAGCAGCGTTAAAATATGCAAATATGCATGCTCCATCCTCATCTACAAAGAGGTGCCCTTTGCATCAGTCTCTCCCACCCAACTTGTACTCCGCAGGGAAGAGGTCAGCATCCCCCTGCACATCCCCCATGCCCCAGGCACGCACGTTGCCACCAAGATGCACTATTCCCCTCCATCCAACCTCAAAACACTGCCCTTGGGTGAGGCATTCTATGCTGAGCCTTAACACTTCCCCACACCACCACACCAAACCCCAGGAGTGATGCCCATTCCCACGCAAGGTGCAGGAGAGCCCTAGGGGAGCAGTGCAAGGGCAGGATGATGCTCAGGAGCTCCTGTGGCAGTGACATAGCAGATCCAGGACAGACTCTTTCATGAGGCATATTCCCAGGGCAAACCCTCTCCCCACGCCCAGATAAGCCCTACCTTCATGTGTGTTTAAACCCCCTGGAAACAAATATCATCTCTCCCCCACCATCATACACCCCACGTTCCTCTAATTTCACTGCCTTCACGGGAAGGATTTAATACCAAACTGGCCAGAGAACTTCGCGAGTCCACTGCCGTGGTTTAACCCCAGCCAAGCACCACGCAGCTGCTCACTCACCCCCCCACCAGCGGGATCAGGGAGAGAATCAGAAGGGTAGAAGTTGGAAAACTCATGGGTTGAGATAAAGACAGTCTAACAGGGAAAGCAAAAGCAGTGCACGCAAGTGAAGCGAAACAAGGAATTAATTCACTGCTTCCCATGGGCAGGTTCAGCCATCTCCAGGACAGCAGGGACCCTGCCACTCGTAATGGTGACTTGGGAAGACAAATGCCATGACTCCAAAACATCCCCTGCCTCCTTCCTCCCCCCACTTTATATACTGAGCATGATGTCATATGGTATGGTCTATCCCTTTGGTCAGTTGGGGTCAGATGTCCCAACTGTGTCTCCTCCCAGTTTCCCATGCACCCCAGTCTCCTCACACCAGCATGGCAGTATGAAAAGCTGAAAAGGCCTTGGCTCTGTGTAAGCACTGCTCAGCAATAACAAAAACATCTCTACATTATCATCACTGTGTTCAGCACAAATCCAAAACACAGTCCCATACCAGCCACTGTGAAGAAAATTAACTCTACCCCAGCCAACACCACCACATCCAGACACACACCAAAAAGCACCACAATGACAGCCAGTGTCTCCTCTCACATCAAATTCATTACACAAGCCTTTTTGTAATTTCTTTCCCCCAAAAAAGACTCTATGCTCCCTGTAATTCCCTCTTCACAAAAAGTAAATTACAGTTTTAAGACTACCATTATCTCAAGTCATTTGTTTCAAATGGGGAAAACAGAATGGATTGGAGAGTGCCCATACACTGGGATGGGTTGCTAACAGCCTGCCAAAGCAAGGCCTGGAGCAGAAGCCTAGTGAAGAAAAGGCAAAGCTTCAGCAGGGATCTCCAGAGCTGAAGACCATTTGCTGCACTGTCTTTAAGAAGCCTTGTTGGCTGCAGCCCTGCAATTTATCTGACCAGACACAAGCCGCATCTGTCCTTCGACATTTCACTCTCGCGTCAGCTTTCACACGCAAAACTGTAACCGCTTGTGTCGTGCTCCCTGCAATGATCTGGGGCACATCTGTGCTGTGGGACTGAGAGCAGGGCACGCGACCTGGCAGCATTTGGGCTCCCCACGGGTCCAGGAGCGGCATTTACAGCTTGCCAGTACCTCTGCGTGCTGAAGGTGCCAGCACCTCCTCTGGGTTTGGAGTGGGATCCCTGCACGGCCTCAGGGCATCCCTGCTGCACAGGCAGGCGGGCAGGCTGCCAAGGGCAGGCACGAGCTCATCCGGTCTCAGGGCAACACGGCATTCCTGCCGCTGCCAGGGCTCGGTGGTGCCCTGCGGTGCCAGCCACTTCCAGCTCCGAGTCCTGAATCAGCACCCGGTGTGGCCCTGATGATGCAAACTCTGCCTCCCCTGCCACCGAGCTGGCACGTGGCCACGGGGCTGCCTGCTGCCTTCGCAGCAGCTTCGGGAAGCCCTCACGTGCCCACCACAGGTTGCTGCCTGGGATGGCAGGGATGGCAGAAAACAGACACGTGCAGCTGCCACAGCTCACAGACCAGCATATTACCTTGACTCAACCAGATTTCTCTTCTTTATTTTTAATAGAGGAATCTGTAACTTCTTGACCACTCTCATATGTTCTGGAGACAGAGGAGATTCAGCTCTACTGACTGCTGTAGTCTCGTCATTAGCAAGAAAAACTACTCACTTAGAGAGTTTCCACAGCTGATAACCAAATCAGCTAGGTTGGAAAAGACCTCTGAGATCATTGAGTCCAACCTCTGACCTAACACCACCTTGTCAACTAGACCATAGCACTGTCACATCCAGTCTTTTCTTAAACAGCTCCAGGGACAGTGACTCCACTACCTCTTTGGGCAGCCCTTTCCAATGCGCAGTCACTCTTTCTGTGAAGAAATTCTTCCTAATGCCCAACCTAAACCTCCTCTTAAGGGGAGGCAACTTAAGACTGTGTCCTCTTGTACTATTGCTGGTTGCCTGGGAGAAGAGAACAACCCCCACCTGGCTATAACCTCCTTTCAGGCAGTTGTAGAGAGCAATAAGGTCTCCCCTGAGCCTCCTCTTCTCCAGGCTAAACACCCCCAGCTCCCTCAGCTGCTCCTCATCGGACTTGTGCTCAAGACTCTTCACCAGCCTCATTGCCCTAAAAACCATCATAGCTCCCCATAGGCCAAATGAAGTCCCAACAGGATGGAACAGCCACCCACCACTCTGAGTTTTGAAAGACACAGACAATGTCAGATCCCAGATCTCAGGTGCACAGACCAGGCTCTTTCCCTGCCCCCTTCAGCTCTTCTGCCCCTCTCTCCACCAACACCAGAAACCGACTGCTGCCAACACCGGCTGAGCAACCAAATCAAACGACCTGAATATTTAAGCCTATTAAAAAATTGTGTGTTCACTTGAGCTTTTGGATGAATTCAAGTCAGAAAATCAGAATCCCTAACCAGCTGATCATGGGAAGGCATGGGTGGCACACAAGGTTACCCCGACCTTGGTGATCCTGGGCTTCCCCCCCTTTCTGCAACCAGCCAATGCTGCAGAGAGCTCCTGCTATCAAAGGAATGGAGAGTCCTGGGCCCCTGCTCGAGCAGGACATCACCCCATCACTAAGTTTCGGAGCTGCTCCCACTAAGCTGTGCCCAGTGGAGTGTGCTGGGCACAGAAAGTGAAGTGCCCAAGCATATGCACCCTGACAGACCCCACGCAGGAAGAAAATACACAGCGATAGCTCGGAGCACATCCTACAACACATTTTGAATTTGGATCCACAGAAAATTAAACCATTTAAATTATGGAGAATACCACAGCAATGCTGTAACAACTGTTTCTCCTCCCAGCTAGAGCTGAAGTGCCCTGGGTTAGAAAAAGCCTTTGTCTAGGGTAAACAAAACCTTTCCAACAAACCCAGCTTTCCAGAGCTGGACAAGGCCTCTCCACACAAAGCTCTCCAGCTATACAAAGGGCATTTCAAGGTTTCAGCAAACTCCCAAGGCTGGGACGGCCCCACCTGGACCTGGGCTGATGCCCCCTTCCCACGTGGGGCTCAAGCCCCGCTCTGAGGTCCAGGCAGCCCCCTTACCACCACGGCAAACCCCGCAGCTCTGTCGCAGGCAGCAGTCGCTCTGTGCAATGAAACACCTCTGTGCAAGACGCGACGTCGAGCAACAACAGCGCTCATACCTACATGCCCGTATTTCCCCAATAAAAGCGAGCTTCAAAACGGCAGAGCTGAGGGATTCATCGGTTTCTGATTTTTGAAGCAACAGGGGGCCCGTTTCATTAGACAACATTGTTCCAGCTACGCCAAGCAGCTCCAGACTCCAAGTATAAAGCATGCAGAGTGCTCCTACGATGCGTCTGATCATGCAAGAGGACACTCCAAGCGCTACATCCTGTGTCACATACCAGATACTCCTTGGAGAAAAGAACAAAAAATAAACCCTTTCTCCTAAACTGCACGCTCTTCACTAACAACAAAAGCAGAAGACACACAGCTCATTAAAGATCACCATAAAGATTACTTGGGAAAAAAAAAAAAAAAAAAAAAAAGCATTTGTTCTATTTGCAGATGTTTTATATTTAAAGGGAAGTGAGGGTTACCAATAAAACTTTTAACATTTGCTCACTCCCACAGGATGCTGCTCACCCTGTGTCCCTGCCAGCTGACCCAACAGCGGTGGGGACTCACTCCAGCAGCAACCTGCCTCCTAACCCCGCACACCAGGAAAGGGAACGCAGCAGGGGAAGCTGGGGTGGGGGCAGCAGATTCAACGACCACACTGAAAGCTGCTACTTCGCAGAATTTCCACCGATAAAACTGGAAAGAGGGGTTTAACTTTTGAAATAAAAGAAAAACCCAAACCACCATCATCCCGCAGGGCGCCGAGGGAGCCTTACCTCGTACCCCAGGCGCGCCGCCCGCTGCAGCAGCGTCTCCCCTGCGTTCTTGTTGACAATGAGCCTCCGCGCTTCGGGCGGCATCGGCCGGCTCGGGGTGGTCTCCTGAGGGGGGCTGGCGATCGGCAGCTGCGAGGGCTGTGACACGGGCAGTAATGAGGGAGTCTGCTGCAGGCGATCGTACGGCTTCTGCTCGTACGGCTTGGCTGGCGAGGAGTCGCAGTCTGAAGCCGGCTCCGGTCGCTTCCTGACTTTCCTCGTTACCGTTACCTGTCAAAACCATTACGGTGTTGGGGAGTTTCTTTTATCCTTGTTTTTACAGCACAGCAGTGGGACTGTATTTTGTCAGCAAAGGACTACGCTCTTCCACTCATATTTAATATTTTAAGAAAGACCCGCTAGAGCTTTTAAACACAAGATGCCTCACCCCCTGCAATAGTCACCCCCTGCCTTTAGGTTAAGAAAAACAAATACAAAATGTGCAAAGCATCCACAGACGAAGCTGAATGCAACCCCTGCTACCCTGTATGCATGACAGCGCATTAGTTTTAAGCAGGCTGGCTCTGCCTTTTCAGAGGCCGGTGGACAATTAAGTCTAAATAAAGATACCTTATCTTCAGCATTTTCGATATCTGTGGTGTCATCCCCTGTCAGAGATGACCTCCTTCTCCTCTCCTGCAGTGCCAAGTGTTTTGTTTTACACTGACGTTTCCCTGATGGCTTCTCACACTCGCTGTATTTCTGCAGCAGAGATGCATGTTGGAAATCCTCCTCTTCGTCTGTGTACAGCCCATCTGTCTTCCGGCTTTCTTTAATTTTCTGCTGTTTGGCAGCCAACCTCGAGGCTGGAGTACAGCTTGGCTGAGCCTGCCTTTTGCTGTTTGCATTGGTGGATGAAAGGCTCTTCATGTGCGGAGACACCGGGAATACGGGCAAGCCTAAATGGGAAGGAAAGGCATTACACGTCGCATGGTGCGTTAAAAGGAAAACGCATTGCTAGCACTTAACACAAGCTCCTCGACTGCTTAAGAGATCTACAATTACATTTTCAAATCATTAATATTTTAAGCGTTCCACATCCCAACTGTAAATAGCGTCTCACCAGTTGACAGTTACGTTAACAGTTTATCAGGCCCTAATAAAAATCCCTGAATGAAACGCCCCGCGCCAGGTGCCGGGGCACTGCCGGGGCCGTGCCAGCTCGGCGGTGCCGCAGCCCGGCCACCACGGGCAGAGCGGAACGCCGCCGGAGAAAAACTCGCCTCCTTACCTTGGGAACTGCTTTATCTGAAGGGGAACCAACTCCTCCGGCAGCCTGGGCCCAGCTGGGCTTGTCTGCCCTTGGCTCGGTGGGGTGTAAGGGTAGATACAAGGATGGCAAGGGAAGAGGGGAAAGGAAGAGAGGTGGGAGCGTGGATCAGGTCTGAATGGGACAGCACAGGTGGGAATGCTGAGCTTAGCCCCAAGATGGCCATAAGACAGGGAACATCTCCTCAGCAGCATTTTGACGGCAAAAACAAGCCAAGAGAAGAAAGACTACTCAAGGAGCCACCCCTACAGAAGCTCTGTGCAAGCCCTATCAGAAAGTGCAGGGATTTCGCAGGAAAACCAATTGGATGTGTTTTCCCGAGAACTCCATCCAGAACTGACTCTTTCTGGGACATTAGGGCAGTGAGTCCAGTGTTCTGCTGCCTGTGGCAGGATACTGGCAGGGATGGGTTTTCTCCAGGGGTTATAGCTCCAAAAAGCTGGATCCCACTATCTGGGCCACACGCAAAAACCATGGTTAAGTTTGGGGTTTTTTTCAGAGTGCAAGCAGGTTTACAACAAAAGAAGGACAGGAAAGTTGACTTTTTATAGTCTGACTTTCCCTTGGGAAGAGAATTGAGGTGACCTCAGAACAAACTCCTCTGCAGAAAAATTAAGGGTTGCTGGAAAGGAAGGGACACTTCAGCCAAACAATACCACACCACTGAGGGGAAGGTGCAGAAAAAACCCTGAGCACTTGAAAGAGGCTCCTTTGCTCCAAAAAGTCTCTGAAGTGATGCTACTTTCAGAACAGAAGAGATGGCAGGAGCAAATAAGCAGGTGCTCAGAGAAGAGACACCTTTATTTAAAGAGATCCAGAGCCAGTTGGTAAAAAAGAAAATAAAATCAAGAATCGTCTTGGTGGGCAGTTTCACACTTTTGTCTTCCTTTAAATAGATCTGTGAAAGCAACTCACAGAAGGCTTTCTAGATTAGAGATGAAAACAGAAATCCCTCAGTTCTTTCAAGACACTTTCTAGAAAAAGACGCATACTGTGGCTTGCCAAGCAGATGTCAGGGAATTTATGGGACACATGATGTGCAGATTGTTCAGCAAAAATCTTGTAAATTTTTCAGCCTTTGCAATCCTGAAGGAAGGCGCCCAGTCGTAGGCTGAGCCTATGGATGCAAGGTTGTCTTCCCAACTCAGTAGACAGCATGAAGTAAGGAGTGTTTAATTCTCCTGTTTAATCCCAACTAACCGAACTGAAGTAGCATGCAAAAAGCCCGATTCCAATATAGAAGTATCACCATTACCTGCTTAATGACTTACTGAAAAAAAAAAAATTTAAAAAGATGGAAAGCAGCAGTGATGAACTCTGGTGAGTGCAAATGGAACAAACTGTTGCACATAGAAAAACTGGAAGAGAACAAAAAACTCCCAGGTCTGGAGAAGGACAGAAATACTGAAAAGGCGGAGGTAAAAAACACAGGAAGGGAAGCCTATCTCAAAGAACTGCAGGCTTTCCCACGCAGAGATGCCGAGGCATTGAAAGCAGAAGTCTAATCATCACAAGAAAATGTGTATTCCCACATGCAAGCTTCACGTAAACTGTGCCCCACTCTGACCTTCCACTGTGGTGGTGACAGCAGGCACGAGGCTAAACGCGCGCCAGAGCTGAGAGATGGAGAGTAGCTACGCTATGCCCAGGAGCTTCAGGATCAATAACATTGCAAGAGGCCAGCACCACACAGCACAAGCCAAGCATCAGCCTGGGAAATGCAAGACAACACTGGCAGGAAAGAGGCAAGCGATTAAACCTGGAATCTCACCCCATTGTTCTGACCACGTGAAGGGAGAAGAAAAACAAGGGTGAGCAGGAATATCCCCAAATATCCATGGGGAAAAAAAAAAAAAAAGCCAAACCAAAAACCCCCAAAAACCCAGACCTCTGACTTATGTGGGTTGTGGCAAGTCTGACTCAGAGCAGGACCTGTCTCCCTTCCCACAGGAGCGGGATGCAGAGAGGTCCACATGGAAAAGCAGCTGCTGCCGCGTCACCTGAATGCTCGCTTGTTCAACTCCCACCCCAGCAGCTGCCTCCTCCTGCTTGCCAAGCCAGCGGCTCTCACGCTGCCTGAAACCCGAGGAAGCTCTGAGGGGCTGGCAGAGGCTTCCTGGTGGGCAAGATCCTCCTGGCTCCTCTCCTCAGGGTTTTTCGTTCCATGCTGCTTGGGTATTCTCCTCACACCGGGTGAGCAGCTGCGGCTCCCTGGGGGACCATCCGAAGAGCTGACTACTGCACCACCAGCAGCACGAGGTTACAGCTCAGCAGAGACTGGCTTTTACCTTGGTTATGGCTCTGGGTAAGGAGCATGATGCCCTGAGGTTGCAGGCATCCCCATGCACACGGTCCTGCCACATCCCAGAGACTCAGTGTGGCAATGTCACTTTGCAGGCAGGATCACAGAACCGTAAAATGATTTGGGTTGGAAGACAGCTTAAAGATCAGCTAGTTCCAACCTTCCTGCCATGGGCAGGGACAGCTTCCACTAGGTCAGCTTGCTCACAGTTCCATCCAACCTGGCCCTGAACACTTCAGACATGAGGCATCCACAACTTCTCCTGGCAACCTGTTCCAGCACCTCCACCCTCACAGTCAAGAATTTCTTCCTAATACCTAATCTAAGCCTGCCCTCCATCAGCTTAAATCCATTACCCCCTTGTCCTACCACTACATGCCCTTGTTAAAAGCCCCTCACCAGCTTTTCTGTAAGTCCCCTTCAGGTACCAGAAGGTGCTATAAGGTCTCCCCAGAACTTTCTTTTCTCCAGGATGAGTAACCCCTGAACTTTTACAGCCTGTCCTCATTGAAGAGGTGATCCAGCCTTCTGACCATCTTTGTGGCCTCCTCTGGACTTGCTCCAACAGGTCCATGTCCTTCCTATGCTGGTGGCCCAAGAGCTGGATGCAGCACTCCAAGTGTGGTCTCAGGAGAGCAAAGTGAATTCCACCCCCCCCGACCTGCTGCCCACACTGCTTTGGATGCAGCCCAGGACACATTTGGCTTTCTGGGCTGCCAGTGCATATTACCAGGTCATGTTGAGCTTCTCTTCCCCAAACATCCCCAAGTCCTTCTCTGCAGGGCTGCTTCTCAATCCATCCTCCCCTGAAATTATTTCGGGCAAGTCACATGCCAGCTCCCATGGTTCTGGCACTGACCGGGGAACAAAGGGGTGACAGCACGGTGGCAGCTTACAGTCCAACACATGACTCCTCCCTCATTAAAATCCCAGGCTGAACACGACTAAAGCAACAAGCACAGAAGTCAGAACCCTCCATGTTCCCAGAGATTTGCAGGCACAGGTAGCAAATCATCCTGCTGTTAGACTAAGGCTTCACAGGCATAGAGGCAGACCTCAATGTCGTGCTACGGCTCACTGCTTGAAATACAACCAGCTTCCCACAAGCAGTGACTACCACATCTGCATGCAGTGCTTGGACACAGGGAACACATGTTCCCAGCTCCAGATTAAAAAAAGAAAGCTGCAAACGACAGCACATATTCTCACATTGAAAATATCTGCTCGTTTAAGAAAAGTTTAAGGACTTGTCCCAAGCAAGACAGACAAGCTGGAAGTCTCTATCCTGATGCAACTGTCACACAAAGGATTCTCTGTCACACAACACGGAAAAATGTCCTCATCCTAGTGAACTAAGAACATGGAGATTCAAAGGTTTGCACTTCAACAGGGCTGAAGGAGCATCAGCAAAATGATCTGAACGATCTCCAGTGCCCGTACAGTGACTAGTAAGCCATAATTTAGTCGAGTTTATGGTTTTACAGCAGCTTCCAAAACCAAGAGGTTTTTCATAGCCATAGGGCGACTGAACCTGAATGCCCTTGGGAATGGTGCATAATTCGGGAGCCACCTCTTTTTCTTCCCTTAGGTCATGCGCTGGAGAAAGCCTGTCATTGCCACGGGAGGCATTGCAGGGGAAAGTGAGAGCGTCCTTACACAATGCAGCTTCTTGTTAGTGACCCTCGTTTAATCTCTACAAGGTATCTCTCTCTGAAAGTACAAAGAGGGGCAGGTGATGGGCAGGGGTGTGTCAGCCGATACCACGCTCGCCAAGGCAGCACATAAAGCAAGGAAGTGAGAGTCAAAGCTTCTTTTAAACCAAGTTTTGATCTCCCGCTCCACAAATCCTTTTGGAGAACCTTCCCCATCAATAAGCATCAAAGTTCAAGGTTTTCTGCCCTCAGATAATCCTACCGAGGGGAAGGACATATGAGGAGCCTTAGGGCCGAAGACAATCTAATACTTTTGCCTGTGATTGTTTCGGATACAGTACCCAGGAAAACCCTCACTGGCACAGGATCATCTGGACTCAGTCCTTCCCATGATATGGTGTAAGAAGATCCACTCTCTTCATGCTTCCCTCTTTTAGGAGAATCTCGGCTAAACTACAGGTTAGGTCAACTGGAGTGTGAATGTCTTCTGGTTTGATGAAGGTCCCAGGTTTGTCAAGGAGGAGGGAGCCCAAACATCCAACTCAGAGCTCCCCTTCCCAGAAACAGCCTCTCCTCAAAAACAAGCAGAGGACTTAAAGAGGTAAGAGGAGGAAGGAAAGAAGAGTATTTGCAACCTTTCACCTGACAAGTCAAAAGAGGAGACAAAGGCTTGCTGCTGTGCCCAGAGGAGACAGGGATTCCCAATCAGGTACAGGGGATGCACAAGGGGATTTGCCATGTGGGCTGCCTGATGCTGTTCCCTACCCATTCTCCAACTAAGCAGCAAAATGTAACAGGGAAGGAGAAAAGCATCAGAGCACAAAAGGTGCTTAGGGGCTGAGGACAGTAGGGACAGGAGAGTGATCTGTCAATCCCAATGAAAATTTGGCAGATCATCTCCACAATTTCCACTCCCCCAGGACAGGGAACTGGGAGAAATGAGAGAGAGGATGGGAAAAAGGAAAAAGTGGAGTTAGTGGGAAAGAAGCAGCCAGAAACAAATCAAGGAAAGCTGATGTGCTTTGAGGAAACGACCCTTTAGGAGAGAGCTGCTGGGAAGATCTCTGCCGAGGGGCCGGGAAGTGGGGTGACAGGGGTTTACGGAACATGCTCAGGATGAACCAGCAAGGCATCCTCGTAGGGAGGAGGACGAGCTCTGCTCTTGAGCATATGGCCTGGGAAAGGCAGGGAAAGCCAGCAGAGCTGAGGGTGCTGGAGGTGTTGGGTTCCCAAGATCAAAAACTGCTGTCTGTGCTGACGCTGTTTCAGGGGCTCACAGCCCCTCAAATCCTACTTGTGCTTAAACACCCTTGCATGAACTAGCAGCCTGTTTGCTCCCTCCCTCCCTCACCCAGAAGCACTACTGCATTTTATGCCCCCCCCAGCTCTCCTCTAGAAACATAAACTTCATCTTTGCATCATCTATTAAAGTATTTAAAGCCAAAACACACACACACACACACACACACACACGCACAAACACATAGTTACACACACAAACACATTTTCTTGTCTGACAAATATCAGCTACAGTGCAATTCTTAGAGAGGAGGTGTCAGCCCTTAAACAAATGGACATCTACAGAAATATATACAGAACTTAAAAAGAAAAGAAACAAAAAAAAAAAGCTCTCGACAATTCCTTAACATCGGTGGCAGCATGCGTCACTGTAAAGGCTCAAGCCGGCTGGTTTCCCTAGTAGTCTCTGCATACCTTGTTCATTGTCACTTGTTTTGAGGGACTCTTCAGACCAACTTCTATTGCTTTTGGCCTCTGACCTTTTCTTGGTGTGCCTTTCTTCTGTGAAGTCTTTGACCTTTGCAGTGGCCTCTGGCTGAACAGCCTCAGCTAAATCTTTCCTGCTTTGCCGGCCCAACTTGCCGGACGGGGATCTCTCTGGTGACACCTGCTGCTCCCATAGTTCCCTAAGATGCTGCAGGTGACGCTGCTTTTTGGGATGGAGCCCTGTTAATTCAATGCACACCTTCAGGTTGGTCACCTCATTACAATTGGGCTCTTCTAAGTGGTTAGAGGAATTGTTTGTCATTTCCCTCTCAGGCCAGTCATCTAATGGAAAAATAACTAAAAATTAATCAAAAAGCCCCCTCAACTTAAAACAAAAGCTACATTTCACTTTCGGGGCATATAGTCTCAGCTTTACCACCACACTATGCATTTTAAAGGTTTGCTCATTAAGGGTTACATGCACTACAGTAACTTGCACTGCTGTGGCTACAGTGTCCAATGACTCGTGCTTTATCCTTACATACCAAGCTTTTTATATATACATATATATATACACATATATATATACATACATATATATACATATATATAATTTAAAGTGAAATGACAGTGCTCACATTAGTAACTAGCAAGTTCAAAAATGGAAACACATTAAGCCAAAGGGACATTCCTTTCACAAGACATTCCTTGAAGAGAGACCAAAGCAAAATGCTGTCTTACCTTTGGAGTTCTTCTTCTTTTTTGCTTTTGATATAACTTCATCCTGCAGTTCATCCACAAAGCTTTCATTTTGGCTGCCATCATTTTGCACTCTCTCACCAGAGTGTTTACGCTTCCTGTCCAGACGTGGACATGAATGTTGGCCAATATCTTCTGTTGGCTGGTCTTCCGCTTTTTCATATATAGAATGTCTCTCTAAATAACATTTCTCATTTGAGAGATCTTTTTCCTCTGGAGTTTCAAGAAAATGACCCCGGGTGTTTTCTGCACTAGTAAAGTTACCTAAAAATACAAAAATAAAAACAAACACCACAAGACCTAATAAATACAACACAATTCATTGTGAGAAAGCTTTGCTCTCTTATCTCTTCAATGTCATCTCCACCATGGCTTATGGTTCATGAGACATGCAAATAAACACAAAACTGTACTTTGGAACAAGTCTCCTCTGGTCAGCCTAAGGCAACAGTTTTCTCAACAGTTAAGCACAAAAGCCCCAGAAGCATACTCCTTTGTGTTGTTTTTACATTAATTTAAGAAGCACAATTTTCACAATACTTGTATCCATAGAAACATCACAATATGCTTTTTTAAATAAAGAAACATCTTTAGATACTGAAAGGACAGATCCTTTTCAGAAAGCATCCTCACCCCCCAAAACCAAAACCGTGGCAAGTAACAATCCAAGCCCCACTTTGTAACTTTGTTTTCAAAAATACCTTCTGATGATAATCCTTATCTTTTGCTAACTTCTCCCATTGAATTGCATAGTCTGACTTAAAAGCATTCGTCCCTTCTTCTGGAGATATAAATTGGATAAGGAACACACACACACACAGAGGAATACCACTAAGAATAGCTGTGATATTTTGCAAAAAGCGCTACTCGAATCCAAGGTTATAAAAAGGCTTCCTCACTCCAAGTAACCAGCCAGTCACTGTACCTCACATGATCTTTGTCACCTCCTTTTAAAATAGACCTCACTTTTTTTCAGGGAATATTTCCAGCAACAGCAAGCGGGTGAGCTCTGAAAAGCTTACTAGAAACTAGTCTGACAAATTAGCCACAAAAACACCCATGTTGCCTTGCCTGCCTGAACTTCAGCTTCTCTCCAATACTGTTCACCCGAATTCAAAGACAGCTTAAGCAATTTAAAATGGATGCTTGATTTAAGATTACACTTAATCATCATCTTGAATAAGGTGTTTTTTCTTGGGTTTAACCAGACTAGACGAGGCATGGTTAGGCAGACATGCAGTACAGACTGCAACAGAGATAATCAGCTTTCTATTCACAATTCTCACAAACAAGTTGGTTTTCCCATGTGTTTTAGCCCTCCTGGCTGACCAATACTCTTTCTGCATCTCTGCTGCTGCTTGGCAAACTATGCTCCATCCTACTCCCCCACGGTTCACTGTCCCTTCTCCTATTCCTCCTTCTTGCCCTTTCTCCTTCTCTCATTTGCCTTCCTGCAAACACATCTGCTGGTTTCCTACCTGGACTCCTGACAGTTCTGTTGTCCTTCCCTCCTCCGATTCTCCCTGTCCTTACTCAGTCTCTTTCCCCTACAGCCTGGCCTTCAACTTCTGCTCTTCCCCCTCACCAGGGCAAACACCACTTCCTTGCAGCCCCACCACAGCACCATCCAGGCACTGGCAGCCTCTGGATGCAGCCCAACTCTATCCCACCTTATCTTGAGAGCACCCTCCTACAGCTCTGACAACACCTTCTGATTTCGTGACTGTCCTTGAAATACCTGTTGTCAGCAATGGAAGGCTGAGGGGGGAGGGGGGAAAAAAAACCTCCTCTGATGAAATTTCTCTTCACCACAATTTGGAAATGGCTCCAAGTAGCACCAAGGCCTCTGGAGATGTTTGCAGGCACCAGAAGACACCCCACATCATTTTTATGCCGCTTGGGAAGCTGCCTGCAGGGCTGCTTATAAAATAGCAGAAGATATTGGCCAAGGAAAATCAAAACACAAGTTGACTTCTTTGCAGGCGAGCTGGATGCTTGGGCTGTTCTGCTATTTGGTGATGCTCCTCTCCACGAGGTTGTCTGGCCAACACATGCTCCCCTTCAAGATTTTAAAACACACTTTGTCACACTTTTTCCAGCCAACAATGCTGACACGTTCCAGAAAACAGGTATCTCAGCTTACTACAACTGTGCCTCTAAGTCGCCATGTCCCCCCAAACCAGGATGAATCTGGAAACACCCTGTGCTTGCACATCTGGCATGAAGATGCTGCCACACAGCTGTACCCTATAACCACACCACCAGCACCAGCAGTCCTGTTTCACACAGCATAAAAGAAGCTGGACCGGCCACGTTTTAAGTATCCCTTTAGAAATAAACACTTCTATCGGATTTCATTTTACATTTTTAATGCAATGTGCTATTTTCCTCCTTTCATAAGGAAACATTATACTTCTGTGGTCAGTTTCCCTGAACAGATCAGGTAAGGGCACTCTCAGACACACTCCTGCTGTTTAGAGCCTTCTTGTCTCCAGCAGTACCAACAGCTACACGCCACAGTTCATGCTGAGAGTCTCTACGTCGGGATAACTTTCCAGCTCCTAACACTGTCTGGCCTGAGAAAAGGCAGGCACATCCTGACCAATTCCCAGAGAAGCTCTTGCAGGGTCAGAGGAAGTAGCAGGGTGTAGGGAAGGGGGGTGATGGTCTTAATCTTTACAGCTTGCAGGAAACAGCAAGCTAATTCCAGCCTGCCACCACCAAACGCGACCTGCTGCAGATTAATTCCCTCTCTATCTGCAAGAGGACTTGGCACAGCGATGCCGAGCACTGCTCGCTCAGACTGTGCTAAAAAAATAAAAAGGGGAGAGGCCTCACTAACAGCTTGCCACTGCCAGCATTTCTCCGGGGCTCCACATGCTGAGGAGAACACCACACGCCTACTGAGGTTCATCCCAAAGGCCGTCCCTGCCAGCCGCTCTGTGACACCTTGGCCTCCGCGCTCTGGTCACATCCGAGAGGGACCCCTCAGGGGACCAGAGCTACAACTCCTCGGCTGCCGAGCCAGAAATCCCTCTCCAGGACTGCCCGTGGCACACGCGCCTGTGAAATCCATCCCGCTAGATGCAGTTAAGACCATTAGAGAAGCGGCATCTCCGCACACTAATCCCGGTTGTGTAATCATCCTGCAGCAACGCAGGAGGACACCGGCAGCGCGGCCAGGAAGCCGCGCGGGACGTGCCCTTGCCTCTCTGCTCCGACGCCGATGCTCCCCGCCTCTCCTACAGCCGGATTTTCAATGCCAGAGGACAAAGGTCAGCCACTGTTCGGGACACAGCGTAACCCACAGGCTGTCAGGCTCTCTGCGCAGCCTGCATGGACACGTCGCATGCCCAGAGGTTCTTCCCTTTGGCACAGGAGCGACCGCCTCACAGAGCACAGGCCCTATTAATATTTTACCACTGGATTCCACTCTATCCTCAAACTGTTTTGCAAGCAACCTGGATCAGACACGATGTCTCCCCAAATTCAGATATAAATGTCAACATGAGGCACAGGAACATAAGCAAAACGTGCATGCCCAACAAGGATGAGGAGAATTTACGTGCTTTTGTTCCCACCAAGCTCTTCCCGCGCCATGTATCTACAACATCCTTTTCTCCACCCAAGGAAGAAAACAACAACAAAATACTCAGGAGTTTTCGTATCATCATTATTCAAACAGTGATGAGGTAGCCAGAAACACAGGATAAATGCTGAGTTCTCATAGCAACACACCTCTATGAGTAAGGAGATTAAACTCTTAAACTGTGTTCCTTCCTCAAGCTTCCAGCATTTGCCAGTCTCATACCAGCTGTGAGAACCAGCACCAACAACTCACACCATTTCTCACTGTCATACCAAACTAGAAACGAGGAAGAATGAATGCTTCTTCACATCTGGTTTCTGCGTGAAGCAGTACCTCCTTAGCACATGGGTTACAATCTAACGAGAAATGGTTACACACACGCACAAACACATTACCCAAAAAAAACTTTCTTTCATTTTTCCATCTTCCTGTTGCTGTCAGCTGCTTCAGACCAAGCCCTCCCATACAATGCAAACAAGGAAACGCATCTTAGTGTTTAAGCTGCGATTCTTTTGTTCAAATAACATGGCAGCTAAAAACAGCCTTTCCTCTTCCCAGGAGCAACCTCTCATTGCGCTCACTTATGCAAGGCACCCTTTATTCATCCAAGAATGGTAATGACTATCCAAATGCTAAAACCCAGTATTCAGCACAGACATCACAACAGCAAGAAATTCCCTAAGACATCTTCCGTATTCAATTTTGAGTATCTCATGGGGCAGAGGGAACCCAGCTGATCTCATTTTTTCCCTCAAAGTACCTCTGTCTGGGAGCTTTCAGCATTTGTTTCATTCTGCCCAAGACTACCACACTGCACAAACAAGCAACCACCAGTCTCAATGTACAGACTTTTCGGTTTCTTCTTTTTTTATTGCACTATGTCCCGTGGCAGGAAGGTAATAACTGACCAGAGCAAAGGACATGTTTACTGTCTCCATCTTTCATTTGTTCCAGTATACACACAGCCCAGCAAGAGAAAAGCAAAGCAGGGGATTACCATGCAAAGGGACACCAGCACCTCTCCAGTGCTGAAGATCAATAGTGTAATGTGCTTTGGCACATCACACCATTTACCTTCACACATAGAAAAACTGCTTTAACTTCTTCCTCATGATCTCATGCCTTAAGATCAGGCTTCTAACATATTTGGGTAATTTTTCCCAGCTAAGGCTTAAACAAGCAGCGCCTTCCTCCTAGAAAATTAAATGAACTGGCAAAATCATGCTCCCCAGTCAAGAAATTCACAGCTTGTAGAATTTATTCAATCTTTCACACTCGGGTATGATTTTCAATTCTAGGAGAGCTTTGTTACAAACTGACATGCGATCATCACATGCCCGTATTGATGCATGTGTCCGTGCCAATAGCTTAAATCACTTGATCTCTGAACAATCCTATGACTCATGACATATGCATCCCATAATTTATCATGTTTGTGCTATGAAAATGCACCAGAGCAGCATCGCCTCAGCAACATTTACAAGTCACCTTGGCAACAAAGCAGCTTCGCGGCTGCTCTCAGATGCCCGGTCTCAGATGCCCTGCAAAACCTAAACAAGATGGGAGAGAGCTGAAGCACTTCTACTTTACTGCTTGGCTTTAATTGCTCATTAATTAGCCAACACGGCTACCTCCCCTATACTGGGCCTTAAAAAAAAAAAAAAAAAAAAAAAAAAAGAAAAGGCAAAACAGAAAAAAAAAACCTAAACAAAACAAAAGCCCACCTCTTTCACCTTTCTCCAGAAGGCAGGATGAAGCTTGAGAAAAGTCCCAGTACAGCAAAGCCAAGCACTGCCAAGTCAGAAAAAAAGTTTAAGGCATCGGGTATTGCCCCTTCATTTGCTTCCAAGGAAGTCTGTACATGTGCAATACAGCTAGGGAAAAAAAAGCAGTTTCCATCCCATCCGATGCCTCTGTAAGCATCACCTGCCTGTGTTATTTAGCCCTTTGTGGCACTGGTAGATTTAGAAGAGCCAAGGGGCCGAGCAGCTGCCAGGGCCCCAGTCGGCTCCGGTGCTCCAAGCCAAGCACGGCTGCGACTGTGCCGAGGCGGCAGCGGGGGAGCCCTGTGAGCTGGCTCCGTGCCACAAGAACAGTTTTGGCTGCAGTTTCCTTATTTCCCGCCGGCACCGGGTAGATGAAGTGCTGGCACAGTGGGGGTCACACCCAACAGCTCACCGGTTTCACTCCTAAATTCTCTGCTCACACAGGCAAAGGCACACTGCTTCGCTTTAAGATAGCACCGGACAAACGCTACAGAAAACAAGGTGAAACAACTTCTCAAGCAGCAAGATCGCTTGCAGGAGGAGGCAGAAAGGAGAACAGATGAGGCTGCAACCCATCAGCTCGTTCCCGTTCAGGAGCTTTGAAGCCAAAGGCACCGCCAGTGTGGTTAGAAACCAAAGGCAAAGAGAAGGCAAGAGGTAAGCGGCCCGGGCCCTAGTTGGGGAAGAGCAGGCAGAACTCATCACCCCTTCGACAGTTGCTCAGTGAGAGATGCATTAAGACTGCTGGTGGCTCAAGCCCCAACAGAGAGCCAAAGCCACCACAGTAGAGGCATTCAAGAGGTGTGAAACTCAGCTTCCTGATTTATCAGCTGCTATCCCGAGGGGCAGGAGGTGAACCACCACGATAAAAAAAACTTTTACTGAGACCTGAATCTGTAATGGTAAGTATTTGCTGCTGCCCAGGCGAGTGTACAGGGAAGGAGCTCCCTCAGCAGAACAGATCTGTGCTTTTAGGAGTTCAGACATTCGGCCAAACTCTGAAATAGCCTGTTAAGTCAGGAGGAGAGGAATGAACTAACCTAAGACTGAACATACTTTCCCTGATTCTAACAGTTATTTAACAGTCTCAAACACATTTTGGCCAGCAGATTTAAGTGCTGGAGACCTCAATAAATTATGAATTTACAGACAAACTGTTATCATCAGCCTTTTGCAAGGATGCGGGGACAGTGTTCGGCACACAATGATGCTCTAATACTCTTCCTCTCCACAGCCCCCCACTGACCCCACCCCACCCCAAGCAGCACATCCCACGCCCCTGAGCAAACCTTCCCTCTCTCCGTTAGTCCCCTGTGTCCATCCCTCAATCCCCCATCCCACCATCCCCCTGTTTGCTGAACCCATCTTGCTCTGCAGACAGAACTAGCCAGTAAGACTGCTGCTGCTGCTGCTCTTCGAGCTTTCCAGCACACATAAGGTGGAATTTAACAGGGGACATCACCAGGGCAATCCCACGTCCTCTGAGGGGCAAGGAAGACTGCAGTGAGCAGGGGAGCTAGGGCAGCAGCCTGCCCAGCTCTCAGCTTTAGCACAGGGACTGCAAGGGCAGCTGTGCCTTCCTCCCTGAGGCTCCCTCAGTATAGCTTGGAGAAGGGAAAGGCCACTCAGCTTCTCCAGGGGCTCAGTCTGCCCCTCCCCACCCTGGCACCCTCTCCAGTTCCACAACAAAAACTTTCCCTTGCTATTTTGCCAGGCCGATTTCTGTTGAGGCCGTTATTCCAGAGACAGCAACACCACCGCAACTTGATTTAGGTGAGCAAGCGAGCAAGTACGACTGACCAGCATGCTCTCCGCCAAAAGCGTTAACCAAAGACCAGAACAATAATTCAAAGTCATTAAATTGCCCAAACAGAATTTTCTACTAGCCCTACTCATGAATCTCCACCGACGGAAGAGCACAGTTAACCACCGAGTTACACAGTGCGCGTACACACACACACGCATGGTGCAGTCCGCAGTGTGTTTCCTCTTGTTTTGCAATGCTTTCAGCGTAGATTTTTTTTTTCTTCCTGAGTTGTTCAGAACAAAGTAGCAACAGGAGGAACTAATCCATTCCTTAAATACATAGGTAAAGCAAAAAAAAATTGTGGAAACTGATGGAAGCCACATGCTTATCGAGAGTTCAAACAAAACCGAAGTTATTTTTCCTGCATACAGTAAAAAATCCCCTAATACCATTTATTTATTTATTTGAGTTTATCTTACTTTTAGGATGTTGCATTTTCCATAATCCTCTGACACCCTACCACAGCCTAGAGGGAACTGCCGGCCCCATGGGGAATTTCACAGACTCTGCCTGCCTGCAAGAACCTGTGCCACATGCACCACCCAAGCTGCTGCAGCAAGAAAACACCCAGGCAAACTAGCTTCTCATCATCTGGAGTTGTTACCACCAGCTTTCGTGGATAAGCCAGCCTAGCAAATCACATCCTTTCCCACTCCCCATCACTCTTCTGTCCTCCATCCTTGATTTGCCTGAAAGCTACAGTACTGGCACCTCCCAGTGTTGCTGCAACATCAGGAGCTGAACTCCTTCTTGCCTCCCTCTCTTCCCCCATCTCCTTTCCATATTTAAAATATAACCTTGGACCTTCACTTTCACTGGCTGATGTGTACCCCACTAATAAAAGGAAGTACACTTTAAGGCAGTAACTTAAGTTAACTATCTCCTGAAACACAGGTACAACAGTAACCAGTAACTTGCAAACCCCAAAACGAAGCATAGAAGGCACCACCCATGGCAGCTGTGAACCTGCTGAGGCCAAGGCCAGTGACTAACCAGCAACACCAAGAGAACACAAAGATTTGCTTGCTTTGCTGCAAGCTGCCACGGCACAGAGACACATACACGCTTCAGAAAGCCATCTAAATTCGCTTACATCTGTCATTGTCATTTTGGTCAGCAATGGCATCTTCCAGAGCGACAGACTTTGGCTTCTTTTCACTGTTTCCTTTCAAGTTTTCCCAGTCTGCCTGGCTGAATCTGCAGACCTCTGAGTCTTTGGTAGCTGTTTGGCCTTCTCTCTCTTTCATCTCCAACTCTGAGAAGCGCATCATTGCACGCTAGAAAGAGAATTGATATGAAAAAAAAAAGTCTTGCAATAAAAACTACTTCATTTACCTTACCTTACATGAAAGCATTTCCAAATTAAAACTGACTCAAAACCAAAGGTTTCAGATAGATAGCTAAGGGTAGGAGTTTAACACACCTGACTTGTAAAACAGTGTTCTAGCATCTTATAAGCAAATAGCCACACAATTCTATCATATATAAGTATATATATATATAAAAGATTATATATAAATGTATATTGTATATAAAACAAAAACATTCCATTTTGGAGGTAAAAAGAGACAAAACCAAAAAGAAATAAAATAAAATAATAATTAAAAAAAAAAAAGAAAACAAAAAACACAACAACAACACAAAACTGTACAATGAATAAAGACGACCATGGCCCACAAACTTCCCTTTGTGTATTTGGAAATGAAATTTAACTCAAAGGTTTATGTAAGAGTCTAGTAATAAAAATTTGAAGAACTGACCTCACAGTAAGCAGCAGGTAGACATAAAATACTGTCCTCTTGTAATCCTTCCATCTATGTAATTAAAATGGGCACTCAATGGATCATTTAGATAATTTCATCCATTTTTATAAGCATAAACCAATTCTTTTCTTAACAATGCAAAACAATTTGGCTTAACTCATCCCTTCATTAAAAGTAAAACACCCTAGGAATATTCCTACACAATATCTGTCTATCATCCCTCAGCATCAACCTCAGTACCGCTCCTACTCTTTCCTACGCGTTCGCTTGGCGCAAACGTTGCCTGAGACCCGCTAATACATGACTGCGACTCCTCTCCATCAAACGGCACATTTGGCATACTAATCACAACTTCTGGGTATGCTTTGCTAGCTGGCACTACAGGCCAGCTGAGAAATTACAGCCATCGCTAGCGCCAAGGTAACATGCATGCCTGTCCGACTCCCCTCGTAACTGCACAAACATTTCATTAACGTGCATTAACATTTTTATCAGATCTTAGTAAAAGCCCTTAAAAGCTTATTTAGCCCGTACATACCTAAAAGCCACACATACTATTCTTTACATCGCCTCGCTCTCATTAACAAACTTGCTTTGCTATTTAAAACCGTTTCTGGAGAGTATGCCCCTGAACAAAAAAAAAAAAAAAACTTCTGTTTTTCTCCCACCTGCGTTGCTTCTCTCAACTTAAAAACTCAACTGTGACTCGCAACAGAGAAATAACGACAAAAAGTGCGGCAGTTGTTGGACCGCGCGGACTCACCTGCAACGCCCGCTGCTCCCGGCTGAGCTGGCTGGAGTCGGCGTACAGTTCGGTCGTCACGCACTTGAATCGATCACCTACATAACCGGCAGAGTTTGCGATCCTCTTGGCCAACTTAGACGGCTTGGGCTTCAGTATTTTGCCATCGGCAGATTCCGCATCGTCGGCTCCGTCTTTGGTATAGGTCTGGTTGGCGTCGATGCTCGGCGGCGCGGTCCCCATGCAGAATGGCTTCGCGTCCTCCTGCACCTTGCCAAAAGCCAGAGCTGGAGCATCGCTCTCGTGAGCGCTTTCCAAGAAAACGGGTGAAGGCTGGACCGCCACTCTCTCTTTAGGCTGGCTCACAGACAAATCTTCTTTCCTTAAGCCGAACGCTGATGAACTCTGGGCCTGCTTGAAATTATAGGTTTCATGAAGATCATTATTTCTTCCAAACTCCTCTCTCATTACAATAAAATCTCTGTGCTGCGGCGCCTGCTCTACCTTGTGCTTTGTAGGGTCATTAGTCTGATTACTGCTTTCCGTGGCAAAGCTGGCTTTCGTTACGTTTGCTTCACTTTTAGCCTCTTGCTCGTCTCGGAGAAGATCCGGGAAGAGGTGTTTGTCGCTTTTTGCTGAGTTTTTATTATGGCCAGAGCTCTGGTGCAACTTCACGCTCTTGTCACCGGGCATTTCGAAATGCATCTTCCCACCACTCTCCAGGAGCTCTGGCAACCGGCCCCGCAGAGATGGGTCCTCATATCGAACCCTCTCGTGAGACCGTGACCTTCTTTCTGGCTTCTCCTCCTTATTGATCTCCAGAGCTGAATGCTGCAGCAGCATGGGGTGCACCATCCCCATTTCCAGTGCATTCTGGTAGGTCATGAACTCCCCCCGCCCTGCTGGCAGGCTGTAGGGGAGGCCAGGTTTGGGAGCAAGGTGGGTGGGGTAGAGGCTGCCATTGGGCAGCAAGACAGGATGTGGATACACATGTCCTTTCCCATGGAGGGTGAGAGGGCTGATGGCTATCCCCTCCGGCACCGGGTATGGGAGGTAACTCCTGGGGTAGGGCAGAGGCGGGGAGCGAAACGCCTCGTTGGGCGGCAGAAAGATGGGGCTGGAGGCCAAAGCAGTCTCGCTCGCCTTGAAGTTGGCTTCCTGGCCACAGGATTTGGCCACCTTATTGCTCTGTTTCGCAGGGGTGGCGACGGGCTGCCCGACGTGCTGTATAACCGAGGCGGTGCTCTCCGCAGAGCTCCGGGCCGTCTTGGGACAGTCCGCGTTGGCGTTGGGAGCTGGCGACGCCGACGCCGGCCGCCCTCCCGCCGACACCGCCCCCGAAACACTGCCCACGACTGCCTCCGTGCCACCCATCCTGGGGCAGGAGGAGCTCCGCTGCTGTGGGATAACCCAGTCCAGTGCCTTGTTTTTCAGTTGGACACTCTTCCCAGCCTCTTCGCTGGGGCTGGGTCCAGGAACGATCCAGGAGGATGGTGCCGTGCTGATAATTTCAGGCCTGTAGATGGGGCAGCTGTTCCCGGGAGAAATGGTTTCTTTCTGAATGATGTC
This sequence comes from Oxyruncus cristatus, assembly GCA_013399855.1. Lineage (NCBI taxonomy): Eukaryota > Metazoa > Chordata > Aves > Passeriformes > Cotingidae > Oxyruncus > Oxyruncus cristatus. The sequence continues at coordinate 633,561 of VXAY01003244.1, read as the reverse complement.
ACTGCCAGGCAAGTGCGTCCCCCCTCCTGCTCTTCCATGCACCAGCACTGTTGGCATAATTTTCTTACCGTGATCCAACTTGCCAGCAGTTTCTGCATCAACCACTTTTGCCGACAAGTCCAGGGGTTTGTCGGTGACATCTTTGGTGGGGGTCTGCTTTTCCAGGAGTGGAGGAGACCTGCCGTCTTTCCGGTCGTGGCCAGCTTTCCGTGCATGGGGAGCAGATGGTGGGGGCGCCTCACCAGCATCACTGCCTTTGGGAAGCTTCCCATTGGAGAGGCGAGAGGGTGGAAATTCACCACCAACGTTCACGTAGGGCTTTGGGAGGGTAACAGCGGAGGAGGGAGAGGTGGTGATCCTGGGGAAGTGTTTGTGGAAATCCGTGTAGGCATCCCCCACCTGGGCAGGCAGGGGGAGGCGGGGGGACGGCCGGGGCGAGTGGGGCAGCAGGAGCGCGGGATCTGCTGGCATGTTGGCAGGCGCCGGCTTGGCAGCGGCGACCCGGGGCTGCTTGCTGCTCTGGATGTGGGGGTAGGCGTGCGTGTCGACAGGGGTGCCTGGGCTCACACCCATCTTCCACGACAAGCTCTTATCCGGACAGTGCACCAGCGGTGGGATTGCCGGCGATGCCGAAGCAGTCGAGAGCCTCATGGGCGACGCCAGTGACGACGGGATGTGGGGGGCAACGTAGTGGGAGGGAGGCAGGTATAAAAAACGTTCACCGTTCGTACATACGGGTGAGTAAGCCAGGTGCTGTGGTAAGCTGTAGGTGGACTGCTGAGGTAGCAATGCCTTGTACATGTTCAACGAATACTTATTTGGTGAGTCAAGGAAAGGGTATATGGCAGGTGTTGCGCCCTCCATATAGGGGTTTACCCAGGGGAGCCTTAGGTAACTAGCACCATTGACACCGAGGGGACTCTGCCTGTCACCCGCAGCCCGGTCCAAACCCAGCGTCTCCCCCGTCGGGACAGAGTTTTTTTGTATTCCAGGTGGCGTTTTGTAAATAGCACTGAAGCCGTTCGGGGCTTTTCCAGAGACAGCTGCGCTTTCCACCGCTTCGGGGGGATTAGACTTAAACTGTATCTCTGGATTTCTTTCAGGAGTAAATCCGAGGCCGGCTATCGAACTCGTAGCATCCCGTGATTTTTCCGAGCCAAGTCCGCACAAGCTGGAATAGATACTGGGGACTCTGAGTCCTTCTCGCATGAGTCCAGACCTGTCCATACTCAGAGCTGCGAGACTGTCAATGCGATGTGCTGTAGTCGCATCCACCTTTACAGAACAAGAAGTATGTTACTTTCACATCTAGCTAACACGACTGCCACTCAAGCTACAGATAGATCAGCATTTTGGAAGATAAACAGCAACAACACAAGCATGGTGTTTGTTCTGAAAATGTACAGAGGCTGGTCACACGGGAAAATGGGAGAACAGGAACTTAGGGAGCAATATATATGACACTGCAAACGTCAGCACCAATCTCTTCATATCCAAAATTCAACAGCCAGAAACAAAGGTGTGAAGACTCAAGCAGCCAGAAGTGGCCCAGACACGATGCTCAGTGGCACCGCTCCTGTGTGATAACAGGCTCCTCAGCCCCAGCCCTGCCAGAGCAAGTGGACGTGGGCTGTGGCATGGATACCAGGAAGAGAAGGATGGAGTGTCTCTACTCCTCCTCCATGACCTCTCCCTCCGCCACAGCTCTGCTCGAGGGCTCACCACCACATTTCACGGGGTGAGACATCTGAGGATGCAGCATGAAGAAAGGTCCGCCATCGAATTTCCTTCCCACTTGCTACTCCACATGTACACTCGAAGGAAGAAAAAACCCACCAACTTTGGTGAAACATCGATGTACTTAATGCTTACATGAACTAGTTTTGTTACACGTGCCGGTATTCTGCATGACATTATTTGTAACACCAACATTAAGAACCTGACGTCATATAACAACATATATCACAAAGCCAGCGTCAAGAGATTAACGAGATAAATAAACAAAGCCCCAGTTTCACTCATGTCCCCAAGCCTGCTAGAGCTGCAACAGAAACCTGTTTTAATCATTTCTCCAAATGGATGACATAATAAAATCAGAGGCAGGAATTGGGGGGGGGAGGACAGGCACAGATTCATCTGCAGCATGAAGCTTTTAACTTCTTACCACGCTGTGATTCAGGTGACTTTCTTCCCTCAACTCCAGTCTGCTTTTCGGTGCATCGCCATCATTAACGGGAATTTTCCTATTAAAAAACAGAAACTTACTATTCGAAAACAACATGTGCATCTCAGATCAGTACAAGATCATATCATCTCCATATTTTGATCCCCCTCAAGAAGTACCATGAGATAACGTATTTATCCTTCTCTGTACCCATGCACAGAGACTACTTTAAAAAGCAAGGACCATTTGAAAATTAGCAAAAAGCGTTTTGACACCAAGAACACACCAAGCACTTCTCAGAGCGGCCTCTTCCAAAGCAAGTGGTTTTTGTCAAGGTCTTCTCTTTTGCCCCTTGCCCTTTTTCTTTTTCCAAGGGGGAGAATATCCCATTTGAAACATACCCTGTTCATGTACCACCCATAAACACTGCTGAGAAGAAAATTAAGCCACACACGCTAATATCATATGAACATCAGTTCTTCCATGCTAAAGAAGGAGCTGCACATCTGTGCTAAAACCAGTGTTGCAGCACTGGGACTTGTTATCACAGAAATCACCAATAAAGAATATACCTTAGTGCCAAATTTCAAATCCCAGGGATAAAAATTGCTGACGTGCAGCAGAAGGAAAGTTTTAGCATTACCCAAAACAACTTCTTTCAATCAAGGTGTTTAAAGGCACACCATCGCCATAAAGCAGAAATACGATTTTAATGCATTTGTTTTTAAAAAGATTCGCCTTTCCTGCAAATAACATGTAAAATTATTATCCCTCAATAACTGTAAGGAAACTGGGGAAGGGGGTGAGAAAGCAAAGTGAGACACTTAGCCATTTTCCTTTAGCTTATGTTTGCAAATAGTATTCCCTGCAAAGACCAAAAAGTTTCCCCAGCTTCTTGAGGGCTTTTCACACAACAGTGAGAACAGGGGCTGAGAAGACAGAAAAACACTAAAACCACAAAATTGGCACAGAGAACGGCAGGTGTATCTGCAGCTTCTGCTCAGTATCACTGTGCTTTTTAGAAAGCTGGGATTTAAGGGAAAAGGACACCAGTCAGTGACTGTGTCACCCCAAGGAAAATTATTAAAGACTGTAATTTTAATCATCAACTGAATTATATTCAAGAGGAAAAAAGGTGAAGGGGAGGAGAAATTCACATGTGGGAGGTGGAAAGGCCACTACTGATCCTATTTCACAGGACAAGCTGTTGGCCCAAAGGCAGGGAATGCAAAAGTCACAAGCAGGAGGCAGGAGTTTGAGGCAGGAGCCCCTCTGCCACATAGAGTCACCACAAGAACACATGCACTATTTGGTTTAAATCCCTTTCACAAACACGAAATAATAAATTAATTGCAAAAGCACCTTCAAGGGCTGCTTTGGGGAGTAATCCCCTTAAAGGGCATCCCCACTTCACTGACCCAGGTTGCCTGTTAAACAGTAAATCAGCATCTGCTCTGCTGCTCTCAGGCACATCTTGTTTCTCTCCCCTTGCCCTCCCTCCAAGCTGGGCTGATCTCGATGCAAGGTGGCAGCTATCTGCTCCAGTACTAGGGAAGCGGGCAAACTCCGAGAACCTCACTCTGCAGAATTACTGTGTGGTTTAACTTGCCAGAAGCTTAAATATTTACCTGTCTTCATTAATTCCACACATGCGGACCCTTTCATTGCTCATCCAACTATGAACGTTGCCATACAGGGGAGTTGCAGAAAGCATGACGTCTTCTTAAAAATCGCCGCTTTTCTTCACGGTTTTATATTCTATTTAAAAAAAAAGAAAAAGAAAAGGAAAAAAAAAAAGTTGAGCAGATTTGTCTAGCAGGAAGTGCAAACATCACGGCGGAGCAGCCAGCCTCCCTCCGGGTAATTAATAATGAATGCAGGATTGGTGCAGGGAGTGAGCTGCCTACGTTAACCGCTAAGGGAGATACCCGGCAATAAAGGAGCAAATTGAGGGCATTTATAGGTCAGAGGAGATGGATCTTTTCCCCAGCGCACATCCAGAAAATTAAGAATCATTCCAGGCTATCGACAAATAAAAGTTTCTCCGCAGCCTTTCATTTCCACAAGAAATGACTCAGCGGGCCAAGTACACACCAGTCCCAAATCCGCATCTTGCACAGACTGAACCAAGGAGGGAGACACCATGGGCTTGGGGGGAACATGTGAACTACCCACAGGTGCTCACCAAAGCCCTGTATAAGGAACACACAGGAGCAGGAGAGCATGGCAAGAACAACCACATACCGCGTGTATTTGCTATGCTGATCACTGATAAGGCCTTTACATGAGGACTTAAAACTGAAGAGACGCTGCTACAGAAGGGATCTAAATGAAAACCTCCCCTTTAGTATCTGCACATGACTAACTTGGAGAAAGGGGTTAAAAATAGTAAGTGGGTTGGCAAGCTCCCCATCCCTTGATTTGATTAAGCGCGGAGCCCTGGTGGCTTCTGCATCGGAGCTGCTGCTGCTGCTGCTGCTGCTGCTGCTGCTGCAAGTGCTTTCAGTAATTCAATGATGCCTGCTCACTCCAGGGAAAGAAATCATTAGCGGGCTCACTGGAGAAGTATTAGCAGTCCAAGAGGATCGGCGCCTTGTGGAGCCAGAGAGGCAGGTGAAAGGTAACCACATCTTTGCGTCCAGCGGCAGAGAGGGAGAGGCTTTTCCTCCCCTCTACCTTGCCTAATGCCACCTCTGCTCGCATTAAATTCTAGTTTGCTGCATGAGCGAAGTGTCAGGACAAGCTGCGTTTTATTAACAGGATTATCGCGGCGCATGATTTATTCCAGTGCAAGATTTTAATTGCTCTTCGGAGGTTGAGTCGTTTCTTTTGACTGAGCTTCAGCCTGCATCCTGCTGCTAAATGCTGGGTTAATAAGTAGGGGGAGCCTTTAATGCACAGGATATCCCTCAGCTCTTCCTCTCTCACAAAAATAGAAGCCTTTAAGCAGGAGGCATGATACTCCTTTTATACGTATACACACAAACCAGTAACGGGCGATTGACCACTGGGAGTTTAATGCCTAAACGTCTCCCAAAGCATCCATGCTTCCCCAGCAAACTCATTTCCTTTGTCAGGCTACAAAATATGCAAATTATCACTTTGGCATTTAATGGGGAAGAAGCCCAGATTGGGCCTTTAACACAATACTTCACACACGTTCAGAGAGGTTTAAGAACTGAAACGGCAGGAAAGCCTTGTTCCCCAACACTTTTTTCTCCCCTCAGAGAAGCCTTTTGTGCAAAACTCCACGTCTGGAACAAATGTATATTAATGAAACGGCATGTTGACCCTCCTCTCTCCACAACGGTTAGCTTTCCCTAATGAAGTCCGCACAAATTGCTGTGAGGAAACAAAAATCCATGGAGGTTAGATAGCGCACTATCATTCAAAAGGAGTTATTTCACTGGAAAGACGTTTTCTGGACAGATTTACTGGTTTCCAGATGCGCCGCTCGTAATGTTTTCAATAGAGGCAGCAGCAGCATGGAGAGAGTGATTTAGGGTTTTACGTAAGGTTAGTAGCCACCCCGTGCGCTGCCTCATCTGTGAGGGACGGACACCGGCTCGGAGAAGGGCCTCGGTGGCGCACGGCCCTGCTCCCTGTGCCCCGCTCTCCTCGGAGGGGCCGCCTGTGCCCAGCCTGGTTTCCTCAGTGGAAGTGTATCATTAAGATAAGGCACAGTGCCTGAATTAGAGCCCATCAATCCCCTGACACGTGCAGATAGCGAAACGCTGAAGTTGCACAGGGGGCCGAGAGCTTCTCCAGCCGCAGCGGATAATCTGGAGGCTCCATGTCCCACCACCACCACCCGAGGAAGGGCAAAGCCCGTCGGGTCGCAGGGAGGTGGTGGAATGTCCTGGGGCCACTGGACACGTCAGAGCCCGCACCACCGACGGCTGCCAGTCCCTTCCCCAAAGCCACCCCTTGTCGCTGCCCGCCCCGGGTGCGCGTGTGCGCAGTTATAATGATCGCCGCCCTGATGAACTTCTTGTGAACTGTTTAAAAGTGGAGGTCTGCTGAACGAGCAGCGGCGCCACTGCTAGCCATAATTTCATTGTAACAAGCAGCAGACTCTTAACTCTTCGCACAGCCCGTGCCTCCCCCTCCCCTTTCTCCCCGCAGGCAGCTGCCCGTCGGGGATGCTGGCTCGCAGGGGACTCCAGCGGCTCGGCCAAACGCCGGCAGCTCCTCGAGCCCTCCGCGCAGCAGCGACGGCGGCGGGGGCGTGGGGGGCACCGCACCTATTTATACGCAGCTTCCGCGGGGGAGGGCGCAGCCGGTCCCGTTATGCAACCTCGACGGCAGGCTGAGCGCCCCAGCGCACGGAGGAAACCGAGGACACATCTCTCTTTTCTTCCCTCCTTCCTCCTCGTCCTCCCCACCAGTCACACACCGGGCCACCGTCGGCGCGCCCCGGGGCGCCGCAGCCCCC